>SRMA01026054.1:37095-373435 GCA_007224835.1 Danionella cerebrum
TATACACACAGCACAGATAGTAAGCTTTCACATTTCCTACTTATCAAATATTTACATAAGTATTCACAGTGGGACATGGAATTGTACACATTGTATGACAATAAAGCATTATTAAAAAAGTATTTTCGTAATTTCACAGAAACGATACTGACTATGCTTAAAATCATCAATCATAATCATTACCAATATTAGACAAAAATATTATCTATTCCAGCATCTTGCGCATCAACACAAGCATTTACTTCCATTACGGTTGAACTCGCACTAACATTAGCAGCTACTTGGTGGCGCTTGATAGCGCGTCAAGCCCCGCCCACTAGATCCAGCGAGGGGGAGCTGGAGCTCTAGCTCCACCCATTTGGCTCTGCAGCGAGCACCACTTGAAATTTTCAGCCTTCGCTTCAGACTTCAGAGCATCTGCTAGAGCAGATGACGTCATGCGTAAACAACTCGATCCAGTAGATGACGGTAATGCACACAGTCAACCAATAAAATCACAGTAGAAGAAGCAGACAAAATGGCGGCGCTCGAACAGCTCGAGTATTTAGTAGTAAACAATATTCCTTCCAAGTTCCGTTCTGCAGATCTGAGGAACTTTTTCAGTCAGTTCATCGAACGCGAGGGGTTTGTATGTTTCCACTACAGACATCGACCCGAGCTCCGCGTTCCACTTGCAGCGCAGGATGATCTAGCCCCCGGAGCGGACGGTCGGGGTGGATCTGCCGGGGAGAAGACATGCTGTTGCGTGGTGTCTGTCCGATCTCGGGACTCGCAGATGTTAATTAAGATGTTTACTGGGAAAAACTGGATAGACTCATCGGGGAACTGGCTTAAGAGAACGTGCTTGATACGGAGGATCAGAGTTTCTGAGCAGAGCGGTGAGTTAATGAAAAGTTGGCTGAAGATTCGGTTTCCTGGCTATTAACTAATGAGAGCTATGTTGTTAATCTGTTATGATTCTTCCTCCATTTCCTCAACATTTGTTGTTTTACTTATAACGTTACTTCGATGCCTGCAAAGAGTATATAAGATTCATGTGCAGTCGAAAACTATCTCTTCATGAACACTTTTTAGTTTCCTATAGCAGATCTTATTAACGATCTTCCATCCGACAGTAGTTGTCCTCTGCTGAAAGAACGGTGGTACAACTATGTTTATTTATGCATTTCTTTGATCTATCGCTCAGTGATTTCTTTCGTGTAGGTGTTTGTTTTGTTTACATGCGCGCATATGTATGACGTCACAACAGAAATCCTCTGCGTGTAATACGCAAACTGACATGCTCTAAAGCTGTGTTCATATTCTTAGTCAGGCATTTCACGTTCCAACCTGTGATGGCACGTCATAAACCCTAGTGGCCAGTGTAGTTTCTATGTTATGTTCAGTGTCTTCTTAGCTGACATTTAGTTTTCCTGCAGTAAACAACAATGGTGACTGAAATTGAGTGTATTGTTTTGGAGCTTAAGCAAAATGATGCGGAAAGTCACTCAAATAATTAAAATTGCAAATAGGAAAAAACATGTTTGTTATGTGTTTATCCTCTTTCTTGTGTTTATGGATGAGACGACTGCGTATGACACAACACCAGAAATGCTAAATTATTATCTACATGCGTAAAGTTAACATTTTTGGGAGGTGCCCATCAATGGTGTAGAATGTGCAGGGGCTAAAATGAGGAAGCTTAAGCGCACCTTAAGCCACGATAGCTGAGTAAACTGCAACATAGTCCATCCGCCATTACACTTGGGTGCACTGGGGTGCAGCGCCATGCACTGGGTGTGACGACAATGACAAACTGCACGTTCCATGTAAGCAGAGCTGAAAGCATTTCCAAAACGATGTGTTTGCATCTCTGTCCCATAGACTAAAAAAAATGACACCACCTACTGCCATTGGGCTTATTTGAGGCAACCACGGAGCTGGCCTGGGCGCTGCCACTGAGTGGCACTGAAATGTTTTTAGACCTCCCTCTCACACGCAGCCTGCTACATACAACTTATCTTGTAATTATAAACAGCAATTTGAGAACGCCTCTGAATTTGATCGTTGGCAGCTTAAATGATCTTTCACATGACGTGCCGACAGCGGTAACTCCGCTCTGTTCAGGGTAGCTGTCAATCACACGGCCTTGTTTTCTTGTGGGAAAATTGAGCCACCGAGAACCACACGAAAACTGTTAAACATTGTTCACTGTATAGATAACTTTCGGAAATCATTAAAACTGTTGCTCAACTGCTGCAACCTGTTGGTTTGGTGCAGTCATTACAGCGTTTCAGGTTTTTGAGTATCTTTGTGGATGTAGGTTTTTTTTTTTTTTTAAACCGTCACGTGTGGACGTGACCCGTGTGTACTATTTTTGAGCGGTGCATTATTTCTTTGTTTTTCTGATCTTTATATGTGCCCACACTACTGATCAATGTGTATAAAGTAGTGAACATTGGTGAGGGATTGAACACCATGGTTTTTAAAGTTCATGCAGATGGTTTGATGGATAATGGTTTTCATTTCTTCCTCCAGAGCCCGAGTCCTTCCCATACAAAACCAAAGCCGAGATGAGACGCCATGTTGCCCAGTCTGAACATTTCAGTCTGAGTGATCTAAAAGTCCTGCCTGAACTCAATCCGCCTGATCTAATGCCCTCGGGGAATGTTGGCACACCAATTCGGGTTTTCCTCCAGCTAATCCAGTCCTGTCGCCTACCTCCTCGCCTTATAAGGAAACTCGGCCTCAGTTTCCCCAAAACTTGCTGCAATCGCAGGTATGGGAACGTGCACTACGAGTATAAAAACACGACCATAGTGACACCTGAGGAGGAAAGTGTGTTCACTGCGGGTGGGGTAGAGATCTCAGGCCCCGTTATGGACACACTCACAACAAAAGCTCAGAAAATAAAGAGCACACCCACTGTTTTAAAGCAAAATCAGGACAAACGTAACGACATGGAGACAATCTCATGTGAAACAACGCTTCACATGACGGCAACCTCAAGGCGGGAAGAAGGCCTGCCTTCGACCTCACAGACCAGACACACACCTGAAAACTCAAGCCAAACTCACGACTTTCCGTCAACATCACAAAGTGCAGATGAGAAACCTTGCTCTTCAACTGCCTGTCATCTTACAACGGAGGAAGGAGACGATAAGGAGCTTTCAGGCCCTGACGATGTGAGTGCTGGGATACATTTTAATTAAATTATTTCCTCATTGCTGTTGATCTATGAAAAGGGCTTTTAAAACGACATCAAATTAAGTCAAATTAATAGTAAGTCTATGAGCTGCTGACTTTATTAAATATAAAATTCGTAAAAGATTTAAGGAAAATAAGTTAAGATTTATGAACTCTTTACAAATAAGTCTACATTTCAACATGTATTAAATAGAGTTAGAGCTGATGTAAATGTGGCTGTGCTGTTTTTAAAACGTTTTTGTTGTAAAATTAATTAATTTCAGTGTAAAAATACTCAGTGGTTTACAATATTTTATGTATAGACAAACAGGGAAGCAAAACTACAATTGTTTAGGGAATTCCACGGTTACATAGCATTAGGTATTTTTCTCTTTATTAACTCTACATTTTAGAAACTTTCCTGACTGATGTTTTTTTACATCTTCTAACGTTTTTGTTGCAGTTTGAACAATTAAAGTAGCTTTGGAGGAACAACTTACAAAAGAAGATTCCTCGTAAAATAATCTTTTTTGGGCCTCAGCAGTGTTTTTGAGAAACCCTTATTCTCTAGATTTAATCGCAAACGTTTGAGTAAATGTACATGTTGCAGTAATGTAATTGAGTTGGTCTTCAATAAGTCTTGAACAGTATGACTAGCGAACTAGAGACCTGTGCGAGGAGGCGGTCTCGCTGTGATTCCAAACGAACTCTAGAATGGTTTGTTTGTGGTAAAAACATGATCGAACTCTGGTCTCACCTAAAAACAAACAAAAACATGTTTTTTTCAAGAGTACAGCCACCTAACTTCCTCGTATTTATTTATTTATTTGCAACATGCATAATAAGCGCTTAAACACAAATGTGTTTTTTTGAAAGTTTACCAAAAAAGTTTGCGTGTGACCGTTTAATAAAACCTGAACCGCTGTAATGACTCTACCAAACCAACAGGTGGCAGTCGATTCATGGTGTTTGTATAATTATTATTTAGTACTGCGTGTGCACAAACACAAGCTCCTCTGTTCGGCGATCAAATAGTAAACACGTTCATGTTTGATATTAATTATATTTAGAGACCCAACTCTTTACAGATGCTACTTAACTCTTAAATATAAGGTTACTCTAACACATAAGAACCAAAAACGTACAGCTAATTGTGTTCAATGTTTGCTTGTTCTGTTTTTGGTAAAGGATGATGATCGCTGCGAGGAATGGGAGCGCCACGAGTCTCTTCATGAAGACGTGACCTCACAGGAGCGGAGTAAAGAGCGTCTGTTTGAGGAGGAAATCGAGCTTAAGTGGGAAAAAGGAGGATCTGGACTGGTCTTCTACACAGACGCTCAGTTCTGGCAGGAAGAAACGGAAGGAGGTACAAAGCTAAAAGAAATTGTGTGTGAGGTAGTCGTACTGGTCCGAGTACTGGTATCTGAGGTTTACCACACCTCAGAAAACTCATCATTTCAAAACGACCTAAATTGCCTAAAAGGTGGAAAATAAAAATTGTCTTTGTGTAGTACTGGGCGATTACTCGAAAAGTAATCGTAATTCAGTAATCGTTCACCTTTTGTCCAGGTTGATTACTTTGTGTTTCCTTAGATTATTTTTAGAAGTAATGTACCCTTCATTTTAAAATCTCTCACTTGTTTTACTGCACAAAAATAACAATTATAATAAAAGAATCGTAATCGAGATTTTAGTGTAAACCGTCCAGCCCTAGCTTTGTGTGTTGTTACGATGGAGCTTGAGGGTTATTTCCACGTTGGTTTATCTGTCTGCTGATGTTTTCCTCATGATTATTCATGGTATTCATCCGGATTCTATGATTTCTCGCAGATTTCGATGAGCAAACAGCAGATGATTGGGATGTGGACATGAGCATCTATTATGACAAAGGTAAATTCAGAAATCACCTCTGAATTCCGATCACTGTGTGCGGAATTCCTAATGCCTGTGTTTGTCATTAGACGGGGGTGATATGGATGCCAGAGATTTCATACGCATGCGCTCCGAACAGAGGCTTCGGGACGGTCTGGATAAACAGAAGGGAGCACAACACTCAATCGGACGTTCACAAAGGTTTGTGCCATCACTAAACTTGGTGCCAGTGTGCTGGAGTTACGTGCATGCCCAGTTCTTATTGCTTGATCTTTGAACTTGCAGGGCTACGGGAGGCGTTTGATGGAGCAGCAGGGCTGGAGAGATGGACAGGGGCTCGGAAGCAGCAGCATCGGCATCAAAGACGCTTTAGAGAATGAGGGACAGCTTCCGCACTCCAAGAGGGGCTTCGGGTGAGCACAGACCACTTCCATTACTTCTAATCACAACACACTGAGGTTCACCTGGTGTCCATCATCACTCACACATTCTTAATGTGCATTCATATTAGCAAAGAATCTTTATGGACACTCCAGGAAGCCCAATATGTTGATTGTGGTTAGGACTGCTGTTTGGCCTCCAGAATTGGAGACATTGAAAGACTCTGTAGCAAATCAATCGAGTAAATACAGGACAGAAACAATGTTCAACTAATATTAATACAGTGGTGCCCTGAGATACGAAAGTAATCCGTCCCAGGGTGACGTTTGTATCTCGAACAATTCGTATCTCGAAGCAAGTTTTACATGAAAAACGTAAAAGTCTCTCAGAAACAACAGTAGAAGTAGATGAAAAAATGGAAAACCAGAGAAAAATCCTTTCTTCAATCCTTAAATCTACACATTGTTATTGTAATAAATGATAATAAAATAGAATAAAACACATGCAAAATACGTAATATGTACACAAATGTGAAACCTTACCTTGACGTCAGGTTGTTTAAAATGTGGCCTTTTCGGTTGACCTTTGAAATTAGTGTTTGCAATCAGTACCTTACGTAGATTGAAAAACATCATTTGGCAATAGCGCCACCTACTAGTCAAAATGTTTAACCCTTTTAGTACAACAGCTAAAAGCTTGTCTCTGCTTTCAGTTATATTTTATATTAAAATGACAGAAAAAGAGTATTTATTTGAACAGCACATGTCAGAAAATATAAATATAATATATAAATAAAATATAAAAAGTAGAGCAGAGTCATTTTAAAGTTTAAAACTCATCTGAACGCATACGTTTTATTGCACGGAAATCATTGCTACTTACCGTCCCGTGCTCGTGGTTCTGAGATGATGATAATCAGCTTTTAATGCTGAGACGGGAATCTCTGAAGCAAGGTTCAGGTTCCAGAATCAGAAAGTTTAACATTGCTGCATGATTTTACCATTATTTAAGAGGAATTTGAATAAAACAGATCGAGTGAAACTAATGATTTATCTCCTGTTATTAACAGGTATCACGGAGAGAAGCTCAGCTCCTTCCTTCCAGTGAAAAGAGCAAGGAAGGATTTTAACATCTCAACCATTTATGATGAACCCAAAGATATTGATAAAGGAGACGAAATACTGCGGCGTCAGCCAAACACAAGCATGAAGTTCAGAAGGAAACGAGGAGCTGTACGGATTAATCATCACCACTGAGAGTTTAAAAGAACTATTGCGTTCATTTTCCTTTATTTATAGCGTCTTCTGTGTATGGTCTGGTCACCTCCACGACTGGTATCTGTTTTATTCACAGAGCAATAAATAAACATGCAGCACAACATGTTCTTCAGTGGATGTTCTTCAGACATTCTAAAGTCAATGGATTATCTTTATTATCATGTGTTGTTTTAGACTGGAAATGCTGGTTAATTTTGTTTACAGAATCATAATTACATTAATACTATAGTATGAATCCAGCACTGAGCACTGGATTCTGATTGGCACGCAGGTATTCAGGTGACAGCTCAGGTCGCTTTTTATACCAATGCACTTCTTTGGTTACCATAGTAACACAAAGATATAATTTGGTAACAGCAAGACTCATAAAGGTATAGAATGTGTTAAATATATAAGATTTATGTTTGTATCTTTAAAAATAAGCTAAATTCTGCTTTAGCATTTGTAAACAAAATCTGTAAAATAGCATTTGGTGTTTTACTGTTAACTAAACTTTCCTGACATTTCTTTTATATCAAATTACATAATTAATAATATACATATAATAATTATACCTCTTTGGGCCTCAGCATTGTTTAAGAAACACTTGTTCTATAGATTTAGCTGCAAACTTAATTATATTAGACCATGCTGCAACATGAAGGTAAACTTACGGAGATGGTCTTTGAAACCTTCGAGGTCTCCATAAACCGTGTGGAATGGGTTCTCAACCTTTTCACTCCGAGGGCCAGTTATTCTTTAAGTCGTTTTTTTTTATTCCTCATCCAAAAGACGGTCAGTTTTATTTTTAAGCTGGAAGGAACTCCACACTTTCACACTGTGACAAAGGCTGAACAATCACAGCCACTCTGAGTTGTGGGAAATTTAATTAACTTTCTATGATATCTTGTAAAGTCAGGTCTCACTATAATGAGAATGAATGGTTTTATTATACATGGCTTTGGAGAAGAGATAGAGGACTACTCTGACTCCCTTTTCTTCCCAGGCAGAAAGAGATAAGGATATTCTTCCAGAATATTCTAGTCTTGTTTCAAAGAAAATGTGTCAGGGGGCAGAAAGTGAAACTGAACTGTGAACTGTGATACTTAAGCTGAGAACGAACGGACAAGAGTCGGAATCATCCTATGAACGGACTTGAAAGGTTCTCCGGTGCACCGTGTTGATTGTTGTTTTTCTCCTGCAATAATACTTAATAAATCTACCTTTTTATTAATACACGTTCTCCTCTTCGGTTTTTGAACACGCAATGGATTACGGGTTTTGACCCCAATAATATAAAAAAATCCAACAATTTGGTGACTGCGACGTGATCGGTTGGAGGGGATTTTTTTCCACTGGACTGGAAGGGCTATTCGCAATTCAACACAGAGGCGCCTCCAATAAAAAGGTAAGCAGAAACCTTTTTAATAAAATTCTGCGATTGATTACTCTAAATCAAGTGTTGAATTGAGGATTGTTCCGGAAGGCATTTTTTCGACCGCTGCTTTGACAGCGCATTGACTTTTGATTGAATGTAAGATTAAAGGTTGATTTTTTTCTGAAAAAAAAATTTTGTGTGAGAGAAAACCAAGGATCAACAACAACTTTAGAGGTATTACATCGATGAGAATTTGAAATTGAAAGGTACCAGATGATAAATGGTTCTGTGAGGATGTATAAATTATCAGACTCGTTCGGCAAAAGGCCTATGATCGACGGACGTAGCTTGTAAGGTGCTGAATCGAGAAACCCTCAGGTCTGGAGGTAGCGTTATAATATACCGCTTTTTCTCTTTTTTTTGTATATATATATTGTGGCAGCGTGAACGGAAGAGGAAGAGTAATTCGGGAGAGGCTCCAGCAGTGCTTTCTGTGCACTGTGTTTCGAGCTCCTTATACTGGTGAGGTTTTAGCAGTACTTCCTGTGCGCTGTGCTTTGGGCCCCGTGCTTAAAATAATACGGGTGAGGCTCTAGCAGTGCATCCTTTGCGCTGCGCTTCGAGCTCCTTATACTGGTGAAGCTTTAAAAGTGCTGTCTGTACGCTGTGCTTCGGGCCCCGTCCTTCCTCTTCTGTGTGCTGTGGGAGACGTGTCAGGTGTTTGGTGTTCGTCTCCCTGGTGCTCTGATGAGCAGTCAGAGGCTTTGTCACTGTGTGTGTATAGAAAAGAAAAAGAAAAGAAAATCAAACGAACTAGGCACTAAATTAAACAGTAGGAAAAGACAGGTAAAGCATTCATCTTTGTGGTTAAAATAACTAGGGAAAGTCAGGGCATTGATACCTACTGTAGACAACAAGAACCATGGAAAGTGAACACGATCGTGATAATGAAACGATCCTAGGTCAGCAATGGGACAAAATGAGTGAAATCATAATGAACCAACTGGAACCTAGAGAGGTCAAGACGCGTCAGCAAGAATTAGAGACTTGCAAAAGAGAAATTATAGAACACTTTGGGAATAATTGCATGCTAAAAATGGGATCTCTGTTTCAGAAAGAGGGAATAAAAGAGAAGTTAGCGCAAGAGGCACAAGATGCCTTTAGGAAAACAAAAGCCGAACTAGCACACTGTAATGATTTCAATGTCCCTAACTATAACACACCTTTTTTACTTGATGGATCCGAAACAGGTACCAGCGCACACGGGGTGCTGTACCAGAAACAGGCGCGGAACAGAAAAATCTTGCTCTACGTAAGTGTTGTACTTGATCCGATTGAGACGCGACAACCACCTTGCGCGAGATTTGCCGCCGGACTTGCAAAAATTGTGCAGAAAACAGCACATGTGGTTATGGGTTATCCACTAACGATTCTTACTGCGCACTCGGTCGTCAGTTTTGTGAATTCAAACGCTTTCACATTCTCAACCCTTAGGCAGAGACGAATGTTAAAAATCTTAACTGCGCCACACATCACATATACACACAATGGAGTTAACATGGCAGATTTAATGATTGATGGTGAACCCCATGATTGTGCACCTCTCACAGACAGAGCGTCAGTAGTGAGAGAGGGACTGATGGCAATACCACTTCCTGAAACAGACAACCCCATCACGCTTTTTACTGACGGAAGCTGCCACAGGGCGGAGGATGGAACACTAAAAGCTGGTTTTTCTGTGGTGTAATTGCTAGAGGGAGATTTTGTTACAGTAAAAGTGGAACCCTTGCTTGGGAAACAATCAGCTCAGAAAGCAGAACTGCTAGCATTAATCACTGCACTGAAACATTCTGAAGGCCAAGCAGTGAACATTTACTCTGATTCCGCATATGCAGTTTCTGTGGCGCAGGTGGAATTGCTGATGTGGATCAGATGTGGGTTTGTGACATCATCTGGTCGTCCAATTTCTCATGAGAAAGAAATACGAGAGCTCTCGGAAGCCATCATGCTACCAAGCAGAGTGGCTATCATCAAGTGCACTGGTCATTCCCAAGGAACTGACATCATATCCAAAGGAAATGAGGCAGCAGCTGTGGCAGCGAAACGCGCTTCAGGTTATATTACAGGACAGTTTGTAATAATGCCTGAGCCAGACGTGACTTCCCTCTTTCCACAAATTACCAGGTCATACCTCGTTGAGCAGCAGAACACTGCAACTCCAGAGGAAAAGTCTGTTTGGAAAAATAGAGGAGGGGTACAACATACAGATGGTCTGTGGACCTCACCGGAGGGTAAGATTCTTCTACCAACCTCACTGACCCCAACAATTTTGAAGGAGGCACACACTCCGTCTCACTGTGGGAGTAAACAAATGACCAAAGCTCTGCAGTCATGGTGGCATCCTTTCATGCCACATCTTATTGCTAATTTTATTTCAGAATGTCCCATTTGCCAAGAACACAACATCAGGCCCACAGTTAAACCCACTCAAGGCTCATTTCCCATCATCAATGGCCCTGGAGATGAAGTGATTATTGATTTCACCGACATGATTGAGAGAGAGTCAATGGAAAAAGGTACCTTCTCGTTATGATTGATTCTTATACCGGTTGGCCAGAAGCTTTTCCTGTGGGAAAGGAAGACAGTACTGCAGTACTTAAATGTTTGATTAACCAATACATCCCACACCATGGTTTTCCAAGACGTATCAGATCTGACAATGGTTCACACTTTAAGAATGAACATTTGGCTCAAGTTGAAGGCCTCACTCATCATTTTGGTGCAGTATACCATCCACAATCCCAGGGCAAAGTGGAAAGAATGAATCTGACTTTATAAAACAATATGGCTAAAATCTGTGCACAGACAAAACTAACTTTGCTAGCAGCACTTCCATTAGCCCTAATGTCAGTAAGAAGCTCCGTGCGCCGCACGACAAGTTACACTCCCTTTGAATCACTGACCGGACGACAATTTCCTGGGCCACAAGCTCCTTTGCAGCTGGAGCCGGTCCAGCCTCTGTCACACAGAGTGTATTATAAAAAGCTTGCAGCATTAGTAGCCTCATTTCAGAATATGTTCTCCACGACTACTCCTACAACGGATCCAACCGGATCTCCAACCAATCACACCTGGGATTGGGTGCGACTGAGAATTTACAGACGCAAATGGAAAGAACCCACGCTGGTCAGCACCTCTGAAGGTAACTGCACGCACATCTCATTGTGTTTGTCTTGCAGGAAAAGGTGATACCTGGTATCACCTGAGCCAGCGCAGCCCAACGGAACCCCCATCCAGATTTTTAGAGGAAACAAGAGTGGACCTTGCTTCGAAGGTCCAAGACAGGGAGTTTGGAGAAACATCATCTGGAGACACGAAAAAATTTGGAAGGTAAAACACAAACACATATACATTGTTTGCAGGAAAACAACGAGGGAGAAGATCAAGACAACAAGTATCAAGAGGAGAGAGACGACGAAAGCAACACCGGGACCGGTGATGCACAAACACATACACATATAACATCAGAAGTAGAAACAAACGCTCACCCACCATTGCAGGCTCTACAAATTGTCTATAAGACTGGAGACCTGTTTACGGCTCCTCTAGGAGAGCCTGTTGCACACTGTGTAAGTGCAGATTGTGCTTTTGGAGCAGGGATTGCAAAAAAGTTCAGAGAGAGATACGGGGTTGAAAAAGTAAGAGCACAAGGGAAAGGAAAAGGTGAATGTGCAGTAACACACGAAGTAGACAGGCTTGTCTTTCACCTAGTAACTAAAACCTCTGGGAGGGACCTCCCTACGTATCAAGATTTTGAAAGTAGTCTAACTTGCATGAGAAGGTGGTGTGACGAATTGAAAATCACAAAACTATCCATACCCCGGCTGGGATGTGGATTGGACAAACTGGACTACTATAGAGTGCTCCAGATTATTGAGAAAACCTTTAAAGGTTCTGATATAATCATTTCCATGTACACTTTGGAGTGAAAACCTTGTGTGAAAATTTTTCTAACTAACTTTTTACTTACAGGATTCTTTTTTTTTTCACAATACTTTTTAACATTTAAAAAAAAACAAACATGTTTTTGAATACTTTTCGCTTTTAAGATGCTTATTTTCTCTTTTGATATATTATTTGAACATATTTTATAATTTTTAAATTTTGCGAGTCTTTATGTAACCGAGTGATTTTCCGTGTGATTTGTGATTTTCTAGTTTTCAACTTTAACTTTATATTTTCAACTTTTCATATTTTTTGAGATATTTGCGTCACAATATTGTACACATTATTTGAGCTACTGAAAATAACAGTATTGAGTCACTGCTAAAAGTATACCAACAAGAACTGCTATAGAATAATGGGCCATTATAGAGTACAGTTATGGGAAAACTGGAAGGTGATGATTTTTATGGGAATAGTGGCAACAATCGTAGTGGGAGGACTAATAATTTTTGAAGCTGAACAAAACAGAATGGATGAACTTAACAAATCTGGAAAAAACGACACCATTTTCAATGAAACTATTCGTGTTAGACCCAAGAGAAATGTAGGACGGAGTGTACCAAACCAAGATAAATGTCTGAAGCAATATGGGGGAATTCAATTAGACTATGTTAAAGGATCATCAACATCATTTACGTTTGACTTGTGTGCAGTTATCAACTGTGGAGGAAACGATGCGTCGTGGAGAGGTTATGACATCTATTTTTGCGAAATGCCGATTTGTCATGGTAAATGGTGCAGCAGATGGGGCGACGTCCTTAGATCAACTAACCCCACCTTTATCCCCAAACAACACGCTTGGGAGCGTATATGGAAAAAGGCACAACCTTTTTCACTCCAAAGAGACTACAGTAGTACCCGGAACCCAATAACGCTGTCAATTACGAACCTATGGAAATACCCCATAAAAGAATATGGTTGTGATGGTGTTCACTGGTATGGGTGGTGTTACGCCAAAGGGGAGGAGGCCTTTTATTTGGTCCTAGGTGTAGAGGTATCAGGAACGGATCCCAAGGGATTGATTAAGATAAGACTGATAAGTGCCCCTGTGAGGCCTATCCCAATAAAACCCGAAAAAGACTATACGAAGGAAACGCCGGAGAGTAAAATAGTTATTGAAATAGATTACACAAAACTAACTCCAGAAGATTTATTGCAAAAAGCCACAGGCTACGGAGATTCAAACCTATGGTTAGAATGGATGGCAACAACAGCTAAAGAAATGCAAATGGAAAACTGCATAGCATGTGCAAAAGCTAGACCAACCCTAAGAACCGAACCAGCCCCATTGCTAAAAACGGATAAGAAAGGATATGACTGCATGATATCTATTACGAAAAAGGCAAACCCTGAAGGATGTGACACATTATCTAAAATTTTCCCCGTAATCAACAATCAGACAAAAACAGGTCCCTTTGTGCCACAGCCAGGAAACTACACGTGTTTTAATTTCAACGCAGCCAGACCAAAAATCAAAGTAGGGAGCATAGATCCTTCTTGGTGCGAAGAAACCATAACTAAAGTAGGTGATTTAGTGGGACCATGGGCAAGAGGAGGATTATATTATTACTGTGGGGCCAATAGATTATTCACAAGAATCGAGAATGAAATAACTGTAGGAATATGCGCAATGGTGAGACTGACAGCACCCTTAACATTAATCGGCATAAGACAAGATGAGCAAAAGGACAGACAGAAAAGAGCAATAGGAACATTCGATTTAAGTCTCAACTCACCCACATATATAGATGCTATAGGAGTTCCCCGTGGAGTCCCAGATGAGTATAAATTAGCAGATCAAATATCAGCAGGATTTGAGAATATACCCATCTTCTCAGCACTCTTCCCAATAACCCCAAATAAGAATGTAGACAGAATAAATTATGTTCACTACAATGTAATGAGATTAGCAAATTTAACTAGAGATGCAGTAGAAGGATTAGCAGAACAACTTGCCCCGACATCATTGATGGCAATCCAAAATAGAATGGCACTAGACATGCTTTTGGCTGAAAAGGGAGGAGTATGTGAGATGGTTAAAGGATACTGCTGTACCTTTATTCCTAATAATACAGCTCCGGATGGCTCTGTTACGAGAGCTTTAGAAGGTCTTAAGGTATTATCGAAAACAATGGCCGAACTGTCTGGTGTTAATAATCCTTTGGATGATTGGCTGACTGGAGTTTTTGGAAAATATAAGGCTATGATTATGTCTATGTTAATCTCGATTGCAACTTTCGTGGCGATAATTGTCACCTGTGGATGCTGTTGTATCCCATGCATCAGGTCATTGTGTAACAGGGTGATTGTGGCTGCCATAGAAAAAAAGGATGATAAACCACCACCTTACACAATGCCCTTACTGCTATCCAGCGAAGTGGAAGAAGAAATGGAGTGTGAAATGTGAATGTTATCCAAATTTATTTTGTCTTAATTTAAAAAATTATTTCTTTAACGATGAATGAGAGTATAAACAGATGTGTTTTAGATTCATAATTTCATTTTTAAACAAACAACTATCCAAATTTCAGAAATAACATTTGTTGATATAATAATTTAATGACTGAAAGATTAAAATTTGGTCTAAAACAATGATAATTGAGGAAGACTTGATTGTTACGGTCGGTGGTTAAAGTGTTATTTAAATTTTTTGTTTGTTTTTTCCATTGTACCTTTCTTGCTCAAATGTATGCTGTGTCTGTGAATGTTCTAGAGTCTTGGAGTCTTTTGCTCTTTCTCTCTCTCACACACACTTATCTTCTGGTGCGCGTTCTCGCATATTTTTGCTCTCTCACATACGAGCTCTTGAGAAGCACTTTATATCTTTCTTGTTCTTGGTTTTGTCACAAATGCCCTTTGTCGGCTTCCTATTAGGACATGTTTAAAAAAAAAAAAAAATGCCAACGAGAAGAAGAGTGTAGATAAAAATTTAGACTGGACCAGCCAGAGAAGCATTTTTTCATCTGAGATCCTTAGTTGCATTTTTTGGACAGAGTAAATTACGCTCCGGTTAGTTAGAGTGATCCAGCTGACCGTGCCTAGCGCCGGACCTTCCATCGGGTCACTGTTTGTTGTTTTAGTTTGTTATTTTAGTTTTTTATTTTTGGAGGCACCCCGGGGGGGAGACTCTGTCTCCCAATTGGTAACCCTCCGAAGACTAGGAAGGTTGTATTTAGTGTTGTGGATTGGTAGTTAGGTCCGGAGTGTTGTTTACTTTATTCTTAATTATTATAAAACATTTTATTTACTAAATGACAACGTTTAAATTAGACAACTGTAAAGATGATATGTTTAATGTGGCTCACCATTATGATATCTCAGTTTCTGGGACGTTACTCAAGAGAGATCTTAAAGCGTGTTTACTGGCTGGTCTTCAAAATAAAATAATGTTGCTGTAGATTCCAACACTGTTTGTATAACTCCTGCCTCAGTTGATTCTGACGTTAATCCTGTCTAATTGATTGATGAGAAAACTGAATGCAAGGAAGTAAAATATTTCGATCTAGGATGCATGAATGTTTGTTTTTGTTTGTATGAAAGGAACTTATTCCATAGTCAGAGAGACTGTGTGCAAGGTGGAACTGGAATGGAGAAGAGTAAATGTGTGATTCAAAGAGAAAAGATATTGATTAATGTACAAATGGTCATTAATGATGAATGAATGTTTGACAAAACGAAAGCTTACTTTATCATAGTTACTTATGTCTGTTGTTTGCTGGCTCTTTCAGAACAAGCATTCCTAATATTCCTTCTGTTCCCACTATTGAGATTTTAAAAAAAAGAGCCTTTGACCTGAGAGGATGCTCCAATGATCAATCCTTACGACATCCACCATCCAACTGTTCATCTTAAACTGCATTCATCCTTACGGTGTTAGTTTCCATTGTTTTATCAGTCTTTTATTGCTTTATACTAGTGTATTGATTTTATTTTGCATTTTATTTTGAAAAAAAAAAAAAGATTTCTTTTTATTATTAGTATTTTTTATTTCTGACAATATATAATAAGAAGTTGTTTAATATCTGATATTTTTCTAATGGTTTGTTCTCTTACTCTGAGGTTGGTCTAATGAATCCTATCACTGTGCTGCGCCGAACCGGGAGGCGGGGGCCTCTCGTGGGACATGCAATTGCGCCCATCCCTGGGTAACACTACGGCTTCACCACATCCTATGAGCCAACACCATTGAGCCTGATGAGTGTTCCAAGCAGTCATCCTGCTGACACTCCATTGTCAACTGGCTCACCCTTCAAACCAACAGTTTCTAAGGTACAGACTGGACACTAAAGGGCTCTGATTTTAGAGTCATTCAGCGAATTATCTAACTTCTGGTGCCCAAGGGGGCCTCCGGAAGGAATTTTCTCTCTGTGGTACTCCCACTGTTATCAATGATTAATGGGCAGATGTGGTTTCGCCCATATCTCACAAAGAACTTTGCTTTCACTCCCATTCCACTACACAAAAGGGGAGTTTTTGCTCGGATGGAAGATGGATTCTTGGTCTTGCGAAAGAGGATGTCGGGTGGAAGATGGACCTGTGCCTTATCATTATCGTGGTGTTGGTTAATAAGCTGTGTGTTATTCTTGGATGTGTGGGATTGTATTGTCGTTGGGGGGGTTCCTGTGTTTTGGTTCTGTGCAGTATAGCATATTTTTGGGATTCATGCCAGCCAAATTGCCGTATATATCTTAAAAAAAAAAAAAAAAAAGTTTTTGGTTGAAAATGATTATTAATTATGGATTTCTTTGTTTGAGGGACACCTTACTCGGATGGATACTGGCCGTGATGCTGTGCTTGGTTCGCATGCGGGGACCTTCTGTGGATGTGCAGCTGCGCTTGCCCTTGGGCATTCCCAATGGCCTCACCACACCCCGGACTGAAGAGGGTCTGCAGAAATACCAGACCGTCTGAAGGCACTGAATATACAAATGCCGTCTCTAACAACTACAATGAACTATAACATCGAAGGGTTTGAGGGGCCCTTGTGCATGAATAGAGACGAACAGAGACACTGCTGTCTGGAAAAATACACTGAGTACTTTCAAATCTTTTATTGGGGTGTTGGTAGATGGACTGTGGGTTGTTCTTGGGTGGGTGTGGTTGTATTGTCCTCGGGGGGTGCTCCGTGTTTGGGCTCGGCATAGTAGATCGTGCTGGGATCCATGTTAGTAAGGGAAGGAAGAAGAAAAATAAGAGTTTTCAAAAATATTTGTAAACTGTGTTTTGAATGCTATCGAACATGATTTGTTTTAAGCTTAATACCGAATCGCATACTTTATATACTTTTAAAGATGATTTCTTTTATGTTGAAACTTGATCAATATACTCTTAAATCAATGTGATGTGTTATAACTAGTTAGTTGTTCGATGTAACTGTCTTAATGGACCATGTGGTGACTGTTAGTATGAGGTGTGACCTCTTTCAGAGGTCAAGAGAGGGATTTGTGGGAAATTTTATTAACTTTCTATGGTTTCTTGTAAAGTCATATCTCACTATAACGAGAATGAATGGTTTCATTATACCTGGCCTTGGAGAGGAAGACTCCCTATGCTCTTCCCAGGCAGAAAGAGATAAGGATTTTCCTCCAGAATATTCCAGTTTTGTTTCAAAGGAAATGCAACTGATCTGTGAGACTAAAAGCTGATGACGAATGGACAAAGGGCAGAATCATTTCTGTGAACTGAACGAGAAGGTTCTCCGATGCATCGTGTTGATTTCTTGTTTTTCTCTTGCAATAATACTTATTAAATCTACCTTTTATTAATACACGTTCTCCTCTCCGGTTTTTGAACACGCAATGGATTATGGGTTTTGACCCAATAATATAAAAAAATCCAACAGATGTAAAGTTAACAGATGTAAAAGACACATTTAAGTTACCAGGGCACACTGGATTCTGAATGATTTTAAACTATGTAATATATATTTTAGACACAGCTTTCTAAGGTCGGTTATTTTTGGGTTGGCAAATGGCCACAATGTGTATGCCACTATAGGTGCCGTAGTGTTTTTGTATCCTTTATTTCATAAAGCTCTTAAGAAAGCAGACACAAGCTCTCTGTCAGCCAGCAGATAACATTCTTTCCATTGCCTCCCCTCCCACATCAAACACAGAGTCAGCTGGCCCTCAGAAAACCTTGAATTGAAAGTGCTTTCAGCTAAATAAAACTGCTGAGATTTCTGAGGAAACCCAGTCAGGTTTGCTTTCACTGTAAAAATCCCTGCAAGTGTGCAACAGATCCAGAGTGAATCCAGAAGAAAAGTTTTATAAGTGATGGTACATCTGCTGTTAGCGCTCAGAGAACATGGCTAGTCTTGCTTTGAGTAGAAATCCACTGAGGCAGAGGTTCCACCCGGACATCTGGATTGAAGGCTGCATGACTCTGGAAAGAGGAATGCAAACAATGTTTATTAAAGAACTGAAAAGAAAATGTTGTAAGGATTGATTTTATTGTGTATACCTGTTCTATGTGTTCAGTTACATTTTAAATCATTTTAGTTAGACACATTATGAGGCACCAATGTACACACTATGATCAAGTAAGACTATATTTCCAGTATTAGTTCCACATTTGAAGATTTTAAAACATGTTAGGTGCGGGAGTTCAATAAAGTTAAAAACCAGTGAGCCTGGCGAGCGTTCAGAGTGTGACGAACATATGTGGCTCAAATTCTGGTGGTCAGCCTAGACCAAAAATGGAATGCTGGCTCCCTTAAGCCAGTGATGCCATTCCTTGTGAGCCAAACAAATAGCAAGGAGCTCTCTATCACCCACGTCATCGTTCCGCCCGGCCAATCTTTCCATCCTTCTTTGAATGCTGAGAGAGAATGGCTCCCATTTCAGTGGCGGAGGCATCAACCTCCACAATGAATTGTTCATTAGGATTTGGAGAAACTAGAATGGAAGCCGAAGTGAACTATCTTTTTAAGTGTTCAAGGAGGAACAAGCATCTTCAGGTCACACAAAAGAGCATTTAGTGGACGTGAGAGCGGTTAGGGGTAATGGAATACGACTGGTAATATGGATAAACCAGCGATAGAAATTGGCGAAAACCAAAAAGCGTCTGAGAGAGGAGCATGAGGTGGGTTCAGCCCACTCAGAGACAGCTCGCACCTTGTTGGGGTCAGGCGCTACCCCCTTAGCGCTAATGATGTGACCAAGAAAGGACCAAACTCACACTTCTCGGCCTTAACATACAGTCGGTTTTCTAACAGTCTGATGCACAGCTCTTACGTGTTGAATATGGGAAGGCAAATCGGGAGAAAAGATCAAGATGTCATCCAAATAAACAAATACAGACACATTAAGCATGTCCCACAACACCTAATTTATGAGGGCCTGGAAGGTAGCCGGCGCGTTGCAGAGACCGAGAGGCAAAACCCGGTATTCAAAATGTCAGAGCGGGGTATTAAATGCGGTCTTCCATTCATCTCCCTCCGGCATCCGAACGAGGTGATATGCATTCCACAAATTGAGTTTCAAAAATATCCTGGCCCCGTGAAGGAGGTCGAAAGCAGAGTTCATTAGAGGAAGAGGATAATGATTCTTAACTGTTATCTAGCTGAGACTGTTATAGTCTACACACGGACACAGCGAACCGTCCTTTTTTACAAAGAAGAAACAACATGAACAACATGCTGATTGAATGAACAACAATTCCCATCTCTAGAGCGGTGGACAATTCTACTCTCTCAGGCTGTGAAAGCACATACAGGCGCCCCCTAGGGGCATTACAGCCAGGAAGGAGATCAATGTGACAGCCAAAGGGCCTGTGGGGCGGTAATGCCACCGTGCTCTCCTTGCTAAAAACAGCCTTGAGGTTATGATAAACCTTCAGTAAACCTGCTAACATCTACCTCTTCGGCAAGAACTTGAGAAGGACAAAGTGAGGGGACAGGAGGAACAGTAGACAGAAGACAGGACGAATAATAAGAAAATCCCCAAGATGCAATATTAAAACTGATAGACTCTTGGTGGTTACCGGCAACAGTCAGAATCATTATCTCAGAAGAAATGTGACCATCCACAGCATATACAGCATATTGAGACAAGGGCGTGAGACATGAAACTCCCCGACCCCAGCTACATAGGTTCTGGCTGAGGGGTCCTTTCAATGGAAAGGGCAGAGGGCTAGGAAGGAACACTCCTTTAACTTAGATCGGAGTAAATGTCTTCCTAGATTCCTTGACGAAGGCCATCTAAAAATGAGCGCAAAGGGGTTGTTTGTTCTAGCCTGATGAGGTTGCGACAGTCCGAAACTCTACAGCATAGTCTACCACAGAGCTGGTCTCCTGATGGAGAGAGATCAGGGCCAGGGAAGCCTCATGACCCAAAAGAGCCCCTCTCTCCAAGGCATCCTTGCTGAGTCCATGTCTGGTCAGTTTGTACTGTTAAGTGTGGGAGTTCAAGAAGGGAGGGAGACTCAGATGCAAGAGTTCGGATTTTAATAGAAAACAATGGAGGTACCTAATCCACAGAGGCCCATGGCCAGAACAGTCCAAAAAAATAAACTAAACAATCCACAGGCACAAGGCCAGAAAACTACCCAAGGGCAGCGACAGCGCAGACAGTTTATCACTCTGGGGAAGGGAATACTGGAGATGATCCGACCGAACCCCGAACCACAGGGAGCCACGGCAAAATGCACGCAGAGCAGGACTGGGCTAGACTGGAGAGAAACAAAAACAGAAAAAACCTCTAAGGGAAACCCATTACAGGCTGCAGACATAAGCGACACTGACAGGCATAAAATAACTAATGGACTGACGCGGAGGATTCCTAAATCGTAAGATTAGCACTAAGGATAAGCAGGTGCGCTAATTAACAAGAAGTGCATGGAAGAGAGAGAGAGGGTCAGAGAGAGAGAGAGAAGCAGACACGGAGAAACTTTTACAGGGTCCTGAACTAAGAAACCAAAAAGTGCTGGATCTATCCACAAAAGCCTGATGAAACAATCAAGACAGCATTAAAGCATCAAACGGTTGCTCCAGAGTATAAAATGTTCTGGCATATTGCCAAACATCTCTCAAAATGACCTTGTAGAAAGTCTTCCAAACGATCATATTTTTCATGTAAAAACAGCCTTACAAAACTAATACAGTGCATCGGTTTGCGCCTGCATAAGTTAAACAGGGTTTGACCTTTTTTTTAGCCATTGGTGGCTCCTCTCAAGTTCATGTTGTGCAATGGAACGTTTAGCATTTTTAGGAGAAATAGTTTTAAACCACATTATTGGTTTCCATTTTCTTACCATTTTTAAATGCTGTTTGGCATCTGGATTGATTGATTGCTTCTGTGGACAGGTGTCTTCATACAGGTAATGAGCTGAGAGGGCTGCCAATGCTGATGGATAGGGTATTAAAACTCTTATTGAAACGCATGTTTCTGGATTTTTGTTGTCATTGTGGTCTCTCATTGTTCAAATAAACCTACCATCGAAATTACCAGCTGCAAATTTGTTATTGAAATGCTGAAAATTCAGTATTTAGAAATCATCTGGAACTTTTCCAATCAGAAACTACTTGTTCACATACTTTCCTGCTGTCTTCTAAAATTGCTCTTTAGAAACAAATGAGTAAACCATTATGCCATCTTTGGAAATTTACTCTTAAGAGACATATGCAGACGAGGGTACAAACACAAAAAAGATTTGTTATTAATTAAAGCTTCCAGTTTAGTTAAGAAATCAGAGTACTATGTGGCAAGGTAGGATTTTGCTTTCCACCACGGCATTATATTTGTCTCAAAATAAAGTGAAAAATCTCAATACACATCATGTGATGCAAGCGCATTACTTTGATCAGCATCTTTGCTACCTCCACATCTTGCCAAGGTGCACCTTTTGCTCAGTTATGATTATCCAGTAGTGACACACTTCCATGGTTGACTTCACCCGCCACTTGTTGAGGAGCCCATAGGTGACATCACACACACTGTCCATAGTTTTTTAAAGTCTATAGTTCAGCAATGAATTTCAAATATGACATCTACTTTTCCTCTCAACAAAGGTTTGAACAGAAACTTGAATGCACAATGGAATGTAAAACTGGTTCTATTTTGTTGAGGACTCCCACAATAATACCAAATAGAGCAAGAAACCAGAACGATACCAACTCATCTCACACACTTTATTTAATCAGCAGATTTCTCTGAGCTTTGGTTTAACAGGGACTTGGTTATTTTTGTATAACTGCATTTAGTGTGATGTATTTATTCAGATGCTTCTGCTGCTTTAAGGAAAGAGGAGGCCAATGCAGATTAGAGAAAACTAGTTTGTTTGGTTCTGATATGAGTGTGTTGGTTGGGACGGAGTGCCTTACGTAAAGTTAAGTGTTTAATTATTTTGTAGAGGCCTAATGCAAACGTTACAAGTCTACTTTCAGTCTACTTAAAATGTATTTTAATTTTACATGCATGAGAAGAAAAGCTCATGCCCACATGGGGAGAGTTTTCCTCCTGTTGGGGAGAATCCACCGGGGTGACGGTCTCCTCATCTTTATGTGGCCCACTGAGTTCTGAAGATCCCTCATCAAGCTGTGACTTGGAAACTAAAACAACAGAGAAGCCGTATGTGGAGCAGAGAAGCTCCTTAAGAAGTCCCTGGAAGAACTTAATCACAAGTCTTGAAATACTTTTTTACATGAATACAGTTGGGCTCATAAGCTTATATACCTTGTCAATTTTTTTGAAAATAGGAATGATAACCCTAAAGCATTTCTTTCACCCGTAGTTAGTGGTTGGGTGAAGTCATTGATTGTCAAACTGTCTTGCCTCTTTTTAAATCATAATGACAACAGAAATCCTGATCAAAAGTTCAGCTCTTAATATTATGTATCCCCCCCCCCCCTCTTTAACATCAATGACTGCATGCAGTCTCTTGAGGTAGTTGTCGATGAGGTTATTTATCTTCTCTGTTGGTAAAGCAGCCCATGCTTCTTGGCATAAAGCCTCTGGCTCTTGTAATTCTTGGGCACTTGCATAAACCGCTCTATGTTGGGATATTATAAGCGGGGCAACTTTGTGGCATTTGTGTAGTAATGTCTTTCTTCTATAAACTTGACCATGCAACCCATTTTCTTCAAGTGCATTTCCTTATTGTGCCATATTTTTTCAGAGAGTTGAAGTTATTTGTGGGGTTTTCTCGTTGGACTCCTTACAATTTTTCTGGCAATTGTGGCAGAAAAATTTGTTGATTTCAACAGAATCCCTCTTTTTCTGCTTCTACATTAGAGTTTAAACACTGCTGATTGGCAGTTCCTTTGAGATCTTTTCATATATCTTTCATGTTATTACAGTTCAATTACTTTTCCCATTGATTTTATCACAGCTTATTTGCTTTGCCCTCACTCGGAATTCAGAAATTTTAGTGCTTCGCTGGATAAAAGAGGCAAGGGTCTATCAGGAACCAGAAAATCTGAAACCTTTTCTGCACAAACATTGATTACAAGCAAACAGGTCACATGTTAGGACGGTTACCTTTACCAACAACTCTTTTGTGAATGTTTTCAGGCCAGCATCACCAAGTTATGAAACCTTTTGTCTTTAAGCCATTTAGAACGTTTTTGTTGTCATTATGATTTAAAGAGAGGAAACTTTGCTTTGATGTCGTCATTCCTATTTTCTAAACTAGAAATCAGATATAACTGTGTCTGAATTTGTCTAAAGCAACATCTTCTGAATCATTTAAGCCGCTGAGAATGTTAAATTGGTTGTAAACACAGAAAGGAAACAAACGAGAACCTCATCATCGGTATTCCAACCATGATTGTTTATAGTGCCCAATCTTGCAAACATTGGGCAGCTAGCCAACCAATATTTGCTCCCTGAAACAGATAGCACAACATTCATACCAAAAGTCAGTTTAGCGCCACCACCAGGCCATGCAAGCAAATTCCAAAGGTACTGTGGAAGTATCTTAACAGAGCACGAGATAACAAAATCTTAACGATAGTGCAGTTATTGTGCTGCATACAAACAAAATTGTCCTGAGGAAATCTTTGAACCCTTTATTAAGAATATTTTCCCTTTTAATACAACATCATTCACATTGATTCGTACAAAAGACAAACATCTTGAGAAGAAAATAGAGCAGCAGTTAAAACTATATTTAAACAATTGTCTTATTAAAAATAACATAATAGAAAGCAAAATTGTCTTGTGATTTGACAGGACTTGTCAATCATTTCAAACCTACTATCTGTGATTTTACACAAGTTTGCAGTGATTCAATCAACAATCACATTCTTTCATCATGAAATGTTCCTTTGTTTCTCCCGCACTCCATAGCCAGTCACAGGATAGTAACGCATCTCCCCCTGACGACATTAAGTGCTTGAGGAATGCAATGAGAAGCTGATTTTGACACAGCCCAGCTCTGCCCCAGCGCTTTCAAGGATCCCCTTCACCCTGTAGTTGCCATTAGCCAGCCAGCCAGGAAGCTCTACTTCTGGAATGCTGATTTCTGATGTTGGCAAAGCATAATCACCCTGCAGAGGAAGAAGAAAACAGATATGAGGCACACAGTAAAGAGAAGCATGACAGGCGTCTGGCTGAGACCAGAGACCATAGACGCCCTGGAACACTCACAGCTTTGAACGGACAGTGGCAGGGCAGGCCGTATGTATGCAGTGGCTCAGGACAGTCCTGCCCTGGAGGGACGAGCCGATCCAGCAGCTCACAGGCGTCAGGATAATGACAACTTCCCAATTCATCCACACATGGTATTTTCACCCACAGACCGGCTACTTCTCTCTCCAGGACCACACTGACCTGGAAGAAGGAACACAGCGTGATCATTGAAGGTGATGAACAATGGCTTCTGTGTGTGGAGCAAGACGACTTCGAAAACAAGAGCAAACCTTTTGAGATCCAGCTTCATGTGATAGTCACAAGACACTCAAGTTAAGCATTTAATCCAATAGCAGTTCAATATAAAGGCCTCCTGGGAACCTCCGACTCTACATCATGTTCACGGTGTCTGTATTACAAACGCTAACAGCATTTTCTCCTTAACAACAATAATAATAAGTTTTAAAGTGTAACTTTTTTCAAGTGAGTGATTGATTTGCACATAAAAGTGTAATTCTTCCTCACTTTTTAATTGTGTTCCTAAAAGAAAATACAGCTGCAAACGGCAATAAATAGCTCAGAAGTTAAGTTCCTCTTTCCAGAACAATTACAGAACTAGGAAGAAAGAGAGGAACCTGACATCTCCGTCTGCCAGATCTCTTTAAGCACATAAGTGTGACATTTAACCCTAGGTGATCGTATTTTTTCCAGAAACAGAAACAATTGTGACATGAAAACAACTGATAGATCACATAGATGCTATACAATGGAGCGTTTGACAGCCCCTTGTGCATGATGCCATTATGGTGCTGCATTCATGCAAACAAAAAAAAAAAACTGACGCAAATCTGCACCACACTAGCAATGGCGACAGAGTGAGAGAAGCTCAAGTACAAATAATAAGCTTAATTACTCATTTGTGCATATATGTCACATTACATATACATTGAAGTGGTTCAAGTGGTTTGACAAGTGGTGTCCTTGCGTGTCCAGAAAGGCCCCTAAATAGTATTTATTGTGTTTAATAGTATATAAGTATGAACATATCCCCTTTCAAATTAACTAATGATTAAAAAAATAACTTCAACCAATGTTATAATAAGTAACTAAAAAAATATGTGTGCAGCTTTGTTTTCAAGTGGTCAAAATGTGTGTCTAAATCTGAATCACTTGACCCTGATGGAGAATAACGTGACTGTCTAGGATTTAAAAGAAGCTCCGAAAGAATAAAACTCCTTGAGACATCACTTTCAGATATTACAGCTGAAAAGATACATTGCACTTTTAACATAAATCAAAAGAATTGTGAAATGTGATTTACATAACATTAGCTTACAGAGAGAGGAGACGCCAGCTCTACAGATGTTGATCCCGATGCATCTGCGGTTAATCGTCCAGGAATGCGAATGGGGTCCGGAGAAATATTAAGAGTCTTCAAGTTTGCAGGATCACTTGGTGAGCCACAGTTTTGCCACGAAAACCCAAACACCTAAGTAAGTGCAAAAATAAAATAAGACGTGAAAGTAACTAAAGGTGTGAGTAGATGAGCAGCGCAAGCTCCGTCCTCCTTCTCCTTACCCTGGTGGATTTGAAGGGTTTCCTCGAACCCTGCAGCGAATAACAGCTTCCAGCGAAGAGAACAAGAAGAGCAGAAATCAAGCTCTTCATCTCGAACGGTCTAAAAACACCAAGTTGAACTTTGGAGGATGACGCAATACTGAGCTTAACCGAACCGCGAGCAACTAACGCTACCCTGAAACCAAATTAATCCAAATCAGCAGCGAACACGCGCGGTCTTTTATAAAAGCGACATGCTGACGAATAAAACAGGAACAATCAGTCCGTGTCATGTGAGGAGAATGTTAAGTTATTTAAATATTTTGCAGCGATTCTTTCCGCATTTACTGCACCGACGGAATGCACGGTGTACAGCGCCCTCTGCAGGCTGGAGGTATTACACAGGATAATGGGATGATATTGGCTCAGGTTTACGTTTTCTTTACTAAAATGTTCTATTAAAAAAAGAAATCAGATCGCACACATAAATTCTAAGTCATCGGGATTGACTGTGGAATTAATTTAAACGAATAAATGTAATATTTTCAAAAGTAAAGGTGGGAACTGAAGCAGCATAACCTGCAAAACCAGTGTTTTGAAACATGGCACATTAGCTGATTGGTAACTAACCTATAGCTGATGAATGCTAATTATAGCTGCTCCAACAGGTTTAGGGAAGCTAAAACCAAATTCCATGTTATAAAACAAGTATTATACATGTAGTTTTATTTCATGCTTGTAGTATCATTTGAATACAAATCCACCTTCAGCTTAAAATTAATAGGGTTTACGTGCTTATAAAGACAGGCTGGAATGAAACCCAAACATTTAAAAAATAAAGTAGTTTCTGTGACCTTATCAACTCTGTGATCTTCCTTTCAAACACTGTACACTTTTTATTTGTGATTAGTTTTGATGTGCCTAACTATTTGCATGAGGTAAGATAGTTTGCTGTATAATATATGAACATTGTCCATTAATTTAATGGCTGGCTACAGATGGACAGACCTTAGACGGTCTGTATGGTGAACAGGAACACCGTACAGAATTGAGGAACAGTACCTGATGACATGTGGCTTTGGGGTTTAGTCGAAATGTGCCAACGAGCTATTTCCCTATCCACAGGTTCCTCTTGTTTTCAAACAGAAGAGCATTATCTGGTCTAGTTTGCAAATACTAACATTTGATAGGTGATAAAAAAGATTTTACCGAAAACTAATTTCAATACCTTAAGACCTGTATACAGTAAAATTAACTCTGGAACTAATTTTGAGCTAAAACAAACAAACAAACAAACAAACAAACAAAAAAAAATGGCCTGGAATTCAAACATTTTTATTAAGTTCCCTTGCAGATTGGTTTTATATTTTGATCAGCTGATATTTCTTGTTGAATGCGCATAGCTGATGGAATCACAGGTGAGAAATGTTTCAGTAGTTGATCAAAGAGATGCTGATTGCGTTCTGAGGGAGAGACTGGATCTTTCATCGGTGTGTTGTGCAAGGGTGGAACATTGCCCTTTATCTGAAAACAGATCAATATCAGCTGTTTATTCTGAAGTAATGGTTAACTTCAGGATACACAACTCCAAAAGTACACAGAACTCTGACAATGTGTTATCCTTTTTTAGAAGAACGTTGTTCCTTTATAGATGCCATGAGAGCGTAGTCTTAAACACTGCCACAAGATGGAGATGTTGTATTTGTGCTTCACTGATTCATGTGTTCATTCACGACCCATGCAATCAAGGTTTTGCAGGTCTGCCTGAAGTTTATAGTTTATATAAAAAAAGTTTATGTGGTACACATTTCATAAATTTGTAAAAAAAAAGAAACAAAATGTAATGCAATTGAAACGCCAGAATCACATGTTCTGATGTGAATCACATTAATCAGGCTCCAGATCTGAGTTGTTGGGAGTACAGTACATTTCTATACACAGACCCTGAGCCTCGGTGGTGTGCATGAGTCACCTTTAAGCTCTCTGCATGGACCTGCAGGTAAATGCCAGGCCATATGCACCAAATAATCACCCAATGTTTACAGTGGCGGTTTTAGGCACGGGCATTTTTTTATGTCACGTGGGGGGCGGCACACGAACTTGTGGGGGAAAATCCGTGTAGCTACGCGTTTTTTTTTATTAAATAAAAATAAATGTAATAAATAAATCAATATCGGTACTACAAAAAAAAAAATTAAGATAAAAAATATTCTATGGACGAACCACGACCACATATTAAAATTTAACAACTTTAATGAACTTCATTAAAGTAAATCAGCTGAATGAGAGCAGTAAACAATGTATAATATGATTTAAACAGTATTTTTAATATAACTGACATCTTAAATATGCACTGTATTAATAAAATGTATAATGTTAAAAATGATGAGAAAAGTTAAAGCCTTGAAAATATAATTATAAAATGCACACACAACATATTTCCTCTGGTAAGGGAGAATTACCCAAGAAGGAGGCATGTCAGTCCTAATACTGTAAATTAGATTAAATAAATGTTAATGTTACATGGGAGTAAACTTTAGAGGCATGATTTACACCGATGATATTCCACCTAAAAAAGGAAAAAGTGAAAAGTGTCTAAAAGAGGGAGAGTTTTGTTGACGCTAAACGTGTGCTCCTCCATAAAGTTGTTATTGACAATGCTAGCTAGCTACAAGGAGAGATGGGTGAGCCACATTTATAGATCAATGCTTTGAATCAATCAGATCAATCAGAGATAATCCTCAGTTAAGATGATTGGAATTGATCTTGGCTTCTGGAATGTTCCAAGTACTCCAGACAACAGATGGATACACCCCACCCATTGAACGTGGAGCCCCACCCACTAACATAGAACGTGATGTCATTTCCTTACTAAATCAGGCTAAAGGCCTCTGGATCAAAAATTTAAATCCAAAGTTTTCGTGGGCCAACCATCATTTTTTGTATGTGTTCTTTGATTTCTTCTCCGTCATCATCTTCTTCTTTCCCGTTTCACTACGTGGCACAAACTACATCTGTTGTACCACAAATGGCATCTTTAGGCAGGGAGCATCATTGCATCAAGATTTCCTAAACCCAGACAAGAGCACCCTGCTGAGAAGCCATCCAAAGATTTGTGAGAATCTCACATCGGATTGGTGAGTAGAGCTCTTTAGAGTTAGGTTTAGGGTGTAAAACCAATGAGATGGCACATGGGTGGGGCTCCATGTTCAGTGGGTGAGGCTGCACATTCAGTGGATTGGGTCTAAGCTGTCTTCAGGGCATTATGAATGTTCTGCCAGAGATTGTTGCTCACACATTTAATATTTATTATGTACATTACAACTAATTGTAAATCTGCAAAGAAGACTGACAAAAAGTTCAATCATTGTGAAAATTGTTGGCACCGCTGAAAGTTTTCTGGAAAATCATCTGTTTCTCACAGAAAAGTATAGCATTTGCACATGTTTGGTGTAGATATGGATACATAAGTTTGTTTCAAGTATGCGGTGCTCTTTTCTGGGGCGAGTAACAGCTGTGGGAATATAATTTTCAGTAGGACAATGACCCCAAACATACATCAAAAAGCACCCGAAAATAAAGATCGAGTCCAACTTGAAACCCCATTGAACACATGTGGAGAGATCTTAAAACTGCTGTTGGGAAAAGGCTTCTTCCAGTATGAGAGATCCAGACCCAAAGGAAGAAAATTGAGGTGAATGTTCTAAGAAGCTTATTGATGGTTAGAGGAAGCAACTCAGTTATTTCAGTTATTCATAGAAATGGGTTTCCACCATATATTAAGGTAAGGGTCCCAAAAAATGCTCAGGGGTACATTTTCCAGCACCCCACTGGAATTCACGTCCAGAGAGCAACCTATTCTATCCCGAGTCTTTATGTTTTGGAAAGTGATTGGAACCTCCAAATTCTAATCGAATCCAAATTCAATTATTTAAATAGGTGAATGAACACGTGGACAAAATTGTTGTTACCCCTCAGTTAAAGAAGGATATACCCATTAAACAATCAAATCAGCCATCACTTTTGAATTGTTGATTAACAGATGAGACCAAACTGGAGCTTTTTAGTAAGGCACCTCAACTCTATGTTCATAGAATCAAAAACCAAGCATACGAAGAAAAGAACACTGTCCCTACGGTGAAACATGGAGGATGCTCAGTAATGTTTTGGGGCTGCTTTGCTGCATCTGGCACAGGGTGTCTTGAATGTGTGCATGGTAGAATGAAATCTGAAGACTATCAAGACATTCTGGAGAGAAATGTGCTGCCTAGTGTCAGAAAGCTTGGTCATGGGTCTTCCAGCAGGACAACGATCCAAAACAAACAGCCAAAAACACCCAAGAACTGCTGAGAGAAAAGTGTTGGACTGTTCTAAAGTGGCCTTCCATGAGCCCAGATCTGAATCCCATTGAACATCTGTGAAACATGCCATTTGGAGAAGACACCCATCAAACCTGAGACACCTGGAGCAGTTTGCTCATGAGGAGTGGGCCAAAATCCCTGTTGACAGCTGCAGAACGATCATCGACAAACACAGAAATCGTTTAAATGCAGTGATTGCCTCAAAGGGTGGTGCAACAAAATATTGAGTTATGGGTACCATCATTTTTGTCCAGCCCTATTTCTTTAGTTGTTGTTTTTTATATATAATTATGTTAATCAACAATTCAAAAGTAATGGCTGATTTTGATTATTTAATTTTTAATACATTTTTATTTATTGTTACTTTTGTAAATTTCAAGTGATTTCAGTGAGAATTGTGAGTTTTTCCTTCTTTAACTGAGGGGTACCAACAATTTTGTCCACGTGTGTACATCACTCATCATAGTTCGAGATATTCTCCAGTAAAACACACGTGCAGCATCTGCAGATCATTTAGTTGCAGCTGAGTGTGTCATTAAGATAAGGCAGCATCTCTCTGTGACAAGCAAACGACTCACACATCTCCCAGGGTGATAATGTTACCCCATAACCTGCACAGAAGCACCCTGTAGGTACAAGAATGAATGCAGTTTCACTCGGCCTTTCATTCTGCTGGTGAACTCATGCATAACAATACTATAATAACATAATACATAGAAATGCCTGTCAGGGAAATATCTCTGTCGCCATTGTGTCTGGAGAACACAGCAGCGAGGATGTGCACAGGTCTCTGCATCTAATGGGTCATTCTCAGTATTGCGGTACACAAGGTCACCTGCTCCACTAAAGCAAGTTATTTTTCAGACGGGAACAAACTTCTGTTTCACAATCCACTCTCTACATGAGAAAAATCCATGTTCACAATCCTGAGACTTATGTGCTACTCGTGAAATATTGCTGACATTTGTAAATGCCAGCAGTCAGAATCATCACACAGAAATCCAACATAATCATATGAAAAAGGCCACTCCTGTGAAGTCTCACGATTTACATTTGTGCAATGGCTTTTTCTGTTGCGCTCGTCTTCCTTGATTGGTGTACTGCATTACATTGTTTACAAGCTGAAGCAACACACTGCTGTGAGCAAGCCCTCCTGGTTTAAGTCTGAGGAAGGCCACAGGTGCCTAGTTTTAAGGATCCTCTCTTTACTCTGAGAAAAGTTCTCATTAAAAAGAACCCCCAACTGCAGTGAGGCATGCGTCAGTCATTTCTGTTGATGTTTTGGGTTTGATTCAAGGGTTCAGAGGCTGGTAAGACAACTCTGAACCCTGTGAAAGCTCAGACTCTGCCAGTTCTAAGCTGCGCCCGAAGCATTGTTGAGCAATCGCAGTAAATGCACTTGCCTGCACCCGGACCTGCTGAGACAAAGCCTGAGAGAGAAACTGATACTGTTGTAGAGGAACAAGGGTGAAAATCTGTATAACACACAAAAAAGAGGAAATCTTTGCTGATGTTTGATTTAATATCTACAGTTGTGCTGATAAGTTTACACACCTTGGCAAATTTACTGATTTCTTGGCCATTTTTAAAAAATATATAAATAACACGAAAGCCTTTTTCCCATTCGTAGTTAGAGGTTGGGTGAAGCCATTTATTGTCAAACAACTGTGTTTCATCTTTAACCGTTTACACACCCCAGCTCTTCCCTTTTAACATCAATGACTGCATGCAGTCTCTTGAGGTAGTTGTTGATGAGGTTCTTTATCTTCTCAGTTGGTAAAGCTGAATTTTCTTCTTTGCAAAAAAGCCTCAAACTCTGGTAAAATCTTGCATGAACTGCACATTTGAGCTCTTCTTAGAGTGGTTCAAAGAGACGGAGGCCAGGAGACTGAGATCCACTCCAGAACCTTCACTTTGTTCTGGTGGAACCAATGATGAGTGAACGGGGCCTTGTGTTTTTGATCGTTGTCGTGTCGGAATGTCCAGTGACGTCCCATGGGCAGCTTCCGGGCTGATGATGCCCATTCATCTTCCCGTCAATTCAGTAACCTGCCCCAGATGGTGTTCCATTCATCCTAGGTCTTGTTGACTCAAATGGTTACATAAAGTGCAGAAAATATTTGAATATGTGCAGCACTTTGCAAAAATCCAGACAAAACTACATTACAATAAGCAATACGTCACGCCCACAGAAGTTTTCTGGCAACACTTTGAGAATCCTGAAGTCACAGTCTGATTGGTTTACCTAAACCGGATTCCAGGAGAATTGAGTGTAGAGCTTGTTTTCGTTTCCTTGGCAAAGAAAATGTAGCTGTAATTAAAAGTTCTATCCGTCATCTGTTCTGAAAATGAGTGATTATAAAGAACAACTAAACACTGGATTCAGTGGCACAGTGGGGCAGTGGGTCGCACTGTGGCCTTCACTGTAACCTCAGTCAGAAGGTTGTTGGTTCGAGGCTTGCCGGTTACCTTCCTGGAAGGAGTTTGCATGTTCTCCCTGTGCTTGCATGGGTTTCCACCGGGTACTCCGGTTTCCCTCATAATCCCAAAAATATGCGGTTAGGAGATCTAAACATCTCCTTTTTCAAAAGAGATGCTTAGATCTGTTAACCAACTACTAACAGAATGCTAGCCGATGTGCATGTCAGTTGCAGTGGTGACATTCCCATGCAGTGAAATGAAATGCGATTGGTTGTTTGACAAGTCGGTCCAACGGACATATGGACGGGTCTTCATCATTGACTGTATATAACATGGACGAAGTGTCAGTGACGTCAAAACCATTGGTTTTTACGGCCAGCGCCTTCATTAAAGTGCATCACTTCCCAGTAATCGAAAGTAGGCAAAAGATTCACAGAGGCAGGATGTGGGCATAGATACCACACACACACAATGGTCTAAAACAACACAAAACAAAAGAAACAACTGAAAATAAAAGCTTAAAACAAAAAAACACAAGGAGTAGCAAAGATCATCAGATGAAATGAGCAGGAATGAACGACACCAGAACATGACAGGATGTGACGGGCTGAAACTGGCATCTCCCCCTCAAGAAACTTGACCCTTTAAGGTACAAGTTTCAGAATCAGAATGAGCTTTATTGCCAAGTAGGTTTGCACATACAAGGAATTTGCTATGGTGACAGACCGAGGCAGCCATCTGTGGCGCCAACTTGTAAAGAGAGAAACAGAGAAATGGATATACATTAGGGAAGGTAGCTCAAAAAGAGCCTAATCCGCACTGTCCTTCAGAGGGCAGTATGGAGCAGGTTAAGAAAGCCATTGCATCAAGCACATATAGAGGATACAGGGGAGCCGACATTTTCCTGCAGTCTTTATCAGGTGCCGTACAAAGGAGCTAAACGGATTACAACGATAGAGAAAGTGAAGAAAACCTTAAAATTCTAATAAAAAAATTCACCCCCTCAGAGTGTCAAATCAACAAAGCCTGAGGTGGAAATAAGAGTTTTCAGCTCAAAAGTTGGGCAATTTAATATTGGAGTGAACGAGAACCTGTTCTTTTCAAGTGGTATGTTGGTTTTGGAGCCAGTCCAAATGTGTCTGGGTCTGGAAACGAGCCAGAGTCGACTTATTGAGTACCCCGGCCTTATGTTATTGTCATTAGGGAACAGTGGAGTCACAATAAAGAATAATATACTTCAGCATACTGCACTGACCATCTCCTGACAATCTTTGGGAGCATAAGGAAGGTTTTTGCATGTTAGCTGTATTTTGTAAGTGGGTCATGTGGTCAAAACAAGGTGTCTAATGCTTCATTCATACTGAAAATTTAACAAACCAAAATCATTGCATGCTGATGCGCTCGCCAATAAGATCGTTTTATAATTATGCTTAAAACATAAATAAAATTGGTTTATAACTCATCTAAACCGTGTGCAATTCATTTAATCAAAACACTAACATCCAAATAAAATGTGAATTTGCTTTAAGATCAAGCATGTGACCTCTCCTGTCTGGTGTTCAAGAATCTGAAATCATACCATGCAGCTAATACCTTGCATGGGCGCAAACATTTCCTTTCAATTCAGAGGATTCTTTTCAAACGTGTGACTGCAGCATAAGTGACCAACTATTGGTTTAATTTTCACATGTTTGGTTTCCCAGTTCGCTTTAAGAAGTGCTGTTCCTTCCTGAGTTTATCTATTTTCAAGATGATTTTAATTGTGATGGAGTTGCTGTGTGCATTTTATCTACCAAACCTTCATATGCATCCTGTGGAGGATCCAGGTTTCTCCTCTGCAGATAATGCTACTCATTCACAGTCAGACCTTTGTCTGGTCTATCGATGTGAAAGCGTTGGGTGAGTGGGATGCAGTTCATGGCCAGTGATCATTGCAATCAGTATCTATCTCCACGCTCCATTATCGGCACGTGTTACACAAAGTAGTCTTTTCCTTCTACCAGCAGTGTGAACATCTTGATTTCTTCATCAAAAAGCTCTTTGTTCCAAGCTTATCTCAGCACCCTTCTCACATGGACTATCTGCACCCAAACTATGTTATCAAAACAATCATCTTAAATCCTTAACAAAGCCTTTGTTTCAGCACTTATTCTCCTCAGAGAGAACTGCGGCGCTTTCTTCAGGCTTAAGAGCATCAGCGCTGCCATATTTTATGCTTTAAGTTTGACCAAGAGGACTTAAAATGTCATAAAAATGAAAATGAAAAACACGAACATCAGTTATTCTGTATAATACTGATAAGCTCTGAGAAAGACGGAGGCTTATGGGCAGATACGTTTCCTGACAAATTATAAACCATGTATAAACCTCACAAACACCGTCATCATGGATTTACAGTTCAAATCCTTGAGATCAGCAAATCCACACACTGAGTAAACTGGTTTTCAGTATTGTACTGAGTTATGTTCTACACTACATAAAACTTTCCTTGAATCTGGACACCTCTGAATCACTGCTTCTCTTGGAACATATGATAAATTATCATCAAAGTTATTTCTAAGATCCAACCACAGTTTTAGAATATTTATGAAAATAAGTTATACAGTAATTTAAACGCAGTCTGTGATTTGTTCATGTCATTTGTCACTTGTCTGTGAGGGTGTCACAGTCCTACTGATTTTTCTAGGATTTTATGCTTTCAGCCTTGAAAAGTCTCCTATCCCCCCTCCCCTTTGTGTTCCCTTGTCATTATTGATGTCACCTACTGCTTGTTTATGTTGCTACTTAAACCCCTGTTTTCTGGCAATTGTCACTAGTTCATCTCACTCTGTATGAGTGTTATCTGTATCTTCAGCTTATTTTCCATAGGAATTCCTGGGTTAGCGATTCGCTTGTGTACCTTGGACTGGAATTGGCTAGCCTTGCCTTCTTACTGAAGTGGATCAACTCACGCATGGATTATTTTATGTTCCTGCTTGGCTTGAAGTCTTTTCAATTTGGATTTCCTTTTGAAACATTACCTGTGCACTAAAGGCAGTATTTTGTGTGTTTTTTTTCTTGTTGCCAAGTCATATTGAAGACATTTGAATTCAATCAAGCGCTTTTAGGTCCAATTTTGGGTCACAGAGATCTTCTTAGACACTGCAACACTCACTAAAAGGAGTTCAGAGAATTCAATGAATCTGACATGTTCTGTGGGAGGAACCAGAGCCTCTTGGAGGGCTTGAACTCTTCTTGTAAGGGCCTTGAACAGAGCTGCTCTCTGCACCACCGTGCCACTCCCAGACTGTCATTTTAAATTAGAAAATTTAGCCATTTTGTAACTGAGCTCATGTAAACATGCTGCTTTAAGGAACAATCAGACCAAAAGTGATACATAGCGACAAAATGTCAAGGTTTCATAAATTTTAACATTTATTCCACAAAATCAGACTTCAGTGAAAGTAGTTTCTCTGAAAAAAAAGACAAAAGGGGCATATTTTGGTGAGATAAAAGTTTTTTTATATATATATTTTACCATTGGAATATAAAAGGTAGCTAAGATTACTTGACTTTTTAGATGCAGCCTTCCACCCTGCAGTTCTCTCGCAGATATGGGGGATACTGGCTGTAACCCCAAAGTATGATTTTTCCTCAATCAAATTTCACAGTTCTCTGGGTGAATCTTGAATCCACTGGAGGTCATTTTGAGACAGAATCTGACAGAAACTGTTCTGGTTGACACTGGTACTTCAGATGGCCAGGGCCTGTGGAGCTATTCTGTAGTGTAAAATGGGCTGGCCTTGTATTTTTGAGCCAACAAACGTTCTTCTCGAGCGGTTTTCTTGTGGGGTCTGCCTGACACTTTAGTCTCAGGGTGAATCTTAGGCATGTTTGCAGAGTTATAATTGCAGTTAATGTGAAGGTCTAGACTTTTTATACACACCTGATACATGAGTGATCCATTATTAGTCACAGGTGTCGCTCATATGACGAGGTGACAACAATTATGTATTTGTAAACATTTGCTCAAACTGCTGTCACACTACTTCTAAACAATGCAGAATTTCACTGCAAGCGGCTGCATCCAGTTTGAGCTAAAACAGCTAGAACAGTGTTGCTAAAAAATCAAATAATTTACAATAAAATGAATCTAAATCATAATAGGGTGCTCACTAATCTAGTTTAAAGCAACAGCAACATGCCAAAACTCTAAATTTGCTTCGCATTGAGTAATCAAAAAGCTCATGCATTTGATCTCTCTAATCTGGTGGCTGAAGTTGCGTGACGTTATGAGAAAATATCACCACACATAAGTTCCTCCCAGCTGAACTTTCTGTCTCAGCGTCCACTACGCATGGTCGGATGTGATCCCATTCAAGTCAATGGAATTTTTTCATGTGGGGTGACCACGGCTTCAATGGGCTTTACACAGATGTGAATGTAAAAATGTATGTCATTTTCATTTAACACTGAAACAAAAGCTGTTGGGGTTACAATAAAAACATTTTATTGTTAAAAAAAAATTCAGCGCCACTTCAGGTCACTTTGTATTCAAGCTTTGGTCAGGGACAGTCAACTCAGTGGCTGTTGATTCCAGTTAAACAGAATCAATATGGAAGTATGAGTCAGGTTTGACAAAGGTGTAAAAAGGGTTGGGATCATGTGACCCACCTGCATCAGTTCCCTCTCAGAACTTTTCTCATTATACGTGTTGTGATTGAAAAATATGAACTGTTGTCATACCTCTGATTCTCACTAGAAGTGGATATCCCACATTATATCATAGCTTGAATAGTACATAACTGCCCTGTTTCACACTAATGAACTTGATTTTACCCATCATGTGCCTCTAAATGGTATTTGAAGGTTGGGAGAACCCACCAATATCTAACCGAAATGGTCAGATGTTGATGTTTCCCACTACAGCCTCTTGTCTGAATTTTTTCAAGAGAATCCAACATTTCTGGAGCCATCTGAAGAGTCTGGGCCTTCTCAAAGAAACATTTAGGAAGGAACGTGCTCTACTGATGACCACAATGACAAGAGCCTGACCCCCTGAGAAACCAATGTCACACCATCAACAACAACCAAGAGCTTCAGACCAGAGACAGAAACATTGCAGAGACAGAAACATTGACCAGAGACACTGAAATTGCATGACAATTTTTGCTGCAGGGGACTTAACCAACAAAATATTAATTACCAATTTTATTAATGTCATTAGTGTTGACATTAACCTTTTGGTTAATCTCAGCCTCATTTGTTATTACTGACTAGATTTAGAAAGAGATGCTCATTTCATTTACTTTTATCATCAGTCATCTTTTATTATTCATTGTGTTTTGTACTGTGCCCTGGGCAGCCCTTTGGTTGTATTGCGTATTGTTATAAATAAAATTGAATTGAACTCTGTTGCCCTTTATGAAGCCCACCAGTGTTCTCTGGAATGTGCAGGGACCTGCTGAAGGTTTGAGGGGCTGAAACTGAGAAAAGGCACGAGATGTGTTGCATGTCAGCCTCAGTGGGTCTGCTGAGAGCTTGATTGTGTTTCCTGAGCATGCTGCGCTCTGTCCGCTCTCTCCCCAACCATGCGCCATCTGCCTCCATCTTGCACTGTCCCTACAGCCCAGAGCTTTCCTCCACCCTCTCGGCCCGCTTCCATGATGATGATGATGATTTGACACAAGGAAAGCTATTCTCTCCTCACCAGCACTCTTTGTTCCCCGTTGGCTCACTGCTCTCTTACAGAAGAATTATGTGGATCAAAGCTTGCAGTGTGGCAATTCCTCAGGTGAAAAAGTTCTTGCTCTCACCTTTATGTGTTCTCATTCGACTGTGTGTAAAGTGTTGTTCATTTCAGCCCCTCCATGAGCGAGAGGCGGGACGTAGGTATACAGTTGTGAAATTTCACTGATAAAAAGAACAACGATTAAACGCGTTTTATCTCCCAGTGTTACACTAATGACAGATTTGCATGCTAGACTTCTTTCTCAATGCTAGCAATTACAGCCTGCTTTCAGAGCATTTTTTCCAGATATCTCTGTTTGTGCTTCGTTTAGTTTTCTGCATCACTGAGCTAGAACGTTCAGAGTTGTTCTTTCTTGTTTCCTGCTGTTTCCTTCTTGTTTCTTCACAAAAAAAGTGAAATGGTTCTTTATTATTTAATGTACTGTTTCTATACTGTATCTTTGATCAAAATGTTTGATTTCTTGGCTATTTTTCTTTATATGAACAATGGCACAAAAACTTTTTAGTTTGTGGTAAAAGAACTCTGTTTACTCTTTTTAAATCATTTAAAAGCTTTTCCCAAGTCTCTTACTTCCTAGACTTCTGGTGTAAATTATAGTTCACTGGCCGAACCCAACACCAGCACTATGTGGATACGCCCTATTCTGGCAATTTTCAATCAAAGCAAAACACATTTTTTGGGTGTAACAGGCAACAAGAAATAACCTAGTTAAGCCAGCTGGGTTTTAAATACCAAAATCGCAATTTTAACCTATTAATACTAAAAATGCAACTGGATTCTCTCTTATAACACAATTTCTTAGAAAAATACTGGTTGAATAGTAAATAATTGGTTGAATAACATTAAATAATGTAGCAACTAGTGTCTTGTAATTACTAATTGTTTTAACAAGACCAGTGGTGGGCAGAAATTGTCTTTTCGCTTTTTAATTTCACCTCACTACATTTCAAAGTCAACTTACTTCTTACTTAACTACATTTTGTGAAATCAGTCGTTCCATTTTATTTATGAGTGGACAAAAACTTTGATTGGTGAAGCATGCGCAGTGGATCAGCTTGGAACCCAGACACCGAGATCCTGCACCTCCAGAGCAATCGAGGAAAGGGCACCCAGGGGACTCCCTGTCGAGTAGCAAGAACTGAAAGACTCCCCATTTTTATTATTTGTTATGGATCTATATTTGAATAAAAACGCCCTGTTTGGCGTCAACCAGAGCGTGTGTCTTTCGCCACCCGCTACATAATGTATAGTATAAAGACACTTATAGCACAATACGTTTATGGGTTGACAAAGTCTGAATAATAATTTATAATAATAATAATTTACAGTGGCACCCAACACCCCACGATGCGACTGCTGTCCAAGTGAGACATTTAAAAAAAATAGACAATTGAGCAAAGTATATTTTTTAACTGATGAAACAGTTGGGACACCTAATAGCTAGTGTTAGTCTGAGGAAGGGGTTTTCCCGCTCCTTATTGCCAAATAAGAATCTTTGCTGGGTTTCTTGTATATAAAGCCCATTTCAAGTCACCCCACCAGCACTTTTACTGGTCGCTGATTTATTGATCTATTTTGTGTCATTGTCGTTGCACGGCCCAGTTCTGCTTCAGCTTTAACTTTCTGACAGATTGGCTCAGATGATCCTCGAGTTCCCTCTGGTACGCAGTAGAATTTTGTTCTATGATGGTGACCCGGTCAGGACCTGCTGCAGCAAAGGAACCCCAAATATCACACTACCACCTCCATGCTTCACATTTGGTGTGAGGTTCTTTTCCTGGAAGGCTGTCTTGGGTTTACTCTAAACATGTCCTCTTTTATATGTTTTCATGTTGACTCATCCTTCCAGTAATATTTGTCAACATTCTTCTCTAACAAACTTCAGTCTTGCCTGATGTTTCCTCTTTGTACACCCCTATGGAAGTTAAACTTGTGCAGTCTCTTTCTAATTGCAGAGGCGCTTTCACATTAGCAGTAGCCTAAACCTGCTGTTGGTCCTGGGATTATACTTTAGGGTTTCTGATGACCTCCTTTAGCATTTTCAGGCCTGCTGTTATGGTGAACTCACTGAGATTTCACCATTGGAAATGGGCAAAAATGTGAGTGTGACTTTTTCCTATGATAGAATATTCATTGTGTAGAATTACAGTTACAGAAGATCTTAAAAAGTCTTTACTTCAGTTTTAATTGTTTAGTTTAATCTCCCAGGTTAATATTCAGATTAAATGTTCAAATATATTAAGAAATGTTACAACATAATGAGATTTTCATTGGGTGTTTTTCACATGACAACATTTTTAACATGACTTTTAAAATTACATCTTGAACATCTTGAATTTGATTGCTAACTCTGTATTTAACATCTATTTATTTATGTTTTTATTGAGCAGAATTATCATATTTTGTAGCTTCTAGGTGTTTGTTATCATCCCGAGAGACCCCCTGAACTTTTGCTCCTTATATGTTTGGTGTTTGAAAGTAGACAGGTCCTCCCAATCTCCTACAATCATGACAACAAAATAAACAACCCCCATTCACCCAAAACCCCTTGTTTTTCAGGCAACCTCAATTCACTTTTTTGTGTTTCTGCTGGCAAAAGTCTCACATATTTAACAATAAAGCGTTCCATCTATTTCCTGACAAAAGCCTTGTTGAAGAAAATCATTTTCGTCTCAGGAAAGGAGATGTGAGGGCAGCATTCTTCTGAATAGGATGTTCCACAAGTGATTTAGTCGTCTTGCCAAACTTTTAAAGTCTGGAACAACACATCGGTCACAGCCAGCTCTGGCTGATGCTAGAAAACTGCAATCAATGGAGCTATCAAAACAGAAAGAAGCTCAAAACATTATGATTGCACGTGTTGAAGGAGTTCTATTTTGCAGACAGTTCTTTATGTGCTCAAACAATGCTTTATAAAGCTGTACCACATCTGGAACGTATACAGTGTGTATGGAGGTCTTTGTTAAATAATAATGATGGGACCCTCATTACCTTACAGAAACAAGCAGAACGGGAATCTTTAGCTGTGAGCTGAAACTCATCTCAATCCGGATCCCTCTCCTGCTGCTGCTCTGATCTCACTCTCGTTGTTATGCAGGCCACGAGCTGCTCTTATTCCTGCAATGCCGTCAGTATTACCCTGACAGCTCCAAACACAATGTACGCCATAACAACTGTGCAGGGCATTTCCCAGCATTTCAATTACAGATGAGCTGAAAGTTGTTTAATCTGAAGAGACGGCATGAGCCTGATGATGATCAGGTGGGTTTGAAGGAACTAAGACATGGAGGCTTTTAGAGTCTCTTATTGTTGTCCGTGTACTGTAAAGAGTCACCAAACAAAGAAACATGTTTGCTTCTCTGAAGCATGCAATTGCACTTTTTTCTTCTCACAATAACCGTGAGAAATGTTCTGTTTAGTGCATTTAAGTGTCAAAATGCCAGCTCTGACTTTCATTGTATACATTACATCACTGTTTTTCAATCTTTTCAACTAAACCACTTTTTTTTTATTTGAGTCGTTTTATTAAAGGGTGCTTGCAGACCTGAATTTTTTTTTTAGAGTTTGCTTTCTCTTATAGTTCAGTTTGTTTGGGCAGGTGAGATCCGAACTAAAAATCCCCGCTCAAGGAGGTAGTATTGGCACGAATCCAAACAACTCTAGAGTGATTGTTTGTGATGAGAACTCTAATAAAGTTTCTATAAAAACAAATGAATACGACAAAAAACATGCTTTTTCAATCAATAAAGCCTTGTATTCTGATTACAAATAAGCATTTCTAATAGCATCATGCATCATAAGTAATTAAAACAAATTATTGTAAGTACTATTAACTATATTAATTACTTTATTATAGATAAAGAATAATTAACACAAATTTTAGATGCCAAGGGTTGATATCAATTGAAGACTCTCTGTTTTGATCGTGTTGTTTTTGAAAAGCAGTCACGGAAACGTATGATGTCCGTGACCAATGAGTGGCCCGTATGTGTCACATGGTGTTATTTTCAAATAGTGCGGACCGGAGCGATCCGTATGGTGTGAATGGTTACTAAATCTGCCGACAATTCAACAATGTATCAATTGTTCCCTTGCTCTGGACCAAATTACACAAAAACACCCATAGTGTCTTGAATATGAATCAAATAAATATAAAAAAGTATTTTCTAATCATTGTGAAACCAGTAAGATTTAGAACAATTAGGTGAAATTTGGACAATTTCCTACAGCACACAAGACATCCTCACTCTGCACACACTACACAGGTTGAAAAACACTGAGGTAGGTGTGAGGGAGCCAGTGTATCAAGAAGAGACACGGCCAGCAATCACTGCACTGAACACACCTGCAGACAATCAATCAATCAATCAATCAATCAATCAATCAATCAATCAATCAATCAATCAATCAGAACACTCTTCCTCTCCTTCTCCACCGGTTTAATGGACTCACCCCAGAGATGTCAGACCTGGCAAACCTTACCTAGGCCTAGAAACCTGACATTTTTAATGATGTTAGGCAAATATTTTTATTTTATTTTTACTCTTGTTGACCCCACAATCCATGCATCAGGTTTATTGAATAATCTATGTCAGGGGTGCTCATTACGTCGATCTTAATGGACCGGTCGATCGTGAAGGTGCTGCCGGTCGATCGCGGTGTGAAATTGAAAGAATATCAGCCGATCATTCATCCCGTCACAGTTCAGTAAAGTTAGCTGCAGATTCACGGATTCGGTTTTCTCTGCTCAATAGCTCAAGACCAGAATGTTCTTAGTAAACAAATAATACCTATTTTTAATCTGTGTTATGTAGCGGACAAACTACAAAATGTTTTTTATCAAAACAAGTTTCCCTCGGCATTCGCAGAAACACATTACCGTCTATGAGCAACCCACTGACATGGAATCGCTTAGGGACCGTCTGCAAATTACCAGATCCAAAATATGTTTTACCCAGAATATGCTTCATAACTTCATTCTAAATTACTCTATTACAACCAACATCAAGCAACACGCCACTCCTCACCTGTATATTGTACTGCACGACTCAGTTTCAATAAATATTGAAATATTTATTAGAGCATCATTTTTATTCTTGATTATTTGGATCAAAGCTCAATTGCTCCCATAAAAATCACTCTATTACCATCAAATTCAGGTCACACACAACTGTTCTAATGATTCAATTCAGTGCAAGTCATCAAATTAAACTCACGTTGTTACAAAAAAATGTAAATAATTAATTATTATGTGTGTTTTGTCAATTCTCAATGAAGTTGAAAATACAGGTAATTGTTTGTTGATTGATGTTTTACATTTTTGTATCGGGTAGATCACTTTGACTTGGTCATTTTAAAAGTAGCTCGCGAGCTGATAAAGTGTGAGCACCCCTGATCTATATTGACTGGCAACCTGTCCAGGGTGAATTAATGAACTTTTATTTTAGACTTTTATCTGGAAAACTAATTTAGTGAAAGGTGCTTATTCTTACTGTAAAACAACATTGAAAGTTTATATATTGTAGTGGGCCGAAGAATCACGCGACACGGATGTTTAGTGTAGCCCCAAAGGGTGGAAATTTATTTACAAATGGTAGTGAATTAAGGTGCTCTTGTGTTCAGGGATCTATATATATATATATATATATATATATATATATATATATATATATATATATATATATATATATATATATATATATATATATATATACATATATATATATATATATATTTTTTTTTTTTTTTTTTTTTTTTTTTCCCCCAGCAATGATTTTATTTGCTTTTGGAATAAAAAATTTTATGAGAGTTTATATTGTTAATGTTGGTCAGAGTTCTAGTTTTTCAACTATTATATTTGTAGAGGATTAGCACAGGAGGTCATGGAGTGAGTCGAAAAAGCTTTATCAGTGAATGTGAGCACACCAGCAGAAAAGCTGTTGTACGGTTGCCCACTTGAAACTATTTTCAAAGAGTGGTCAGGGACACCATTAAACAGAGTGCAGAAATCAAAAGAAAGAAGAAGCAAATAGTTTGCTGCAATTGGAGGAAATACCTGGAATCCAGGAGTTGAAACCATACAGCGAATGACAGATTTTCTGGATTTGTGGTCAACACTTCGAGTCAGGTGAGTATCTACCACACAAATGTGATGTAGCTCACGGGAAAGTCAGTTTTATTGCTTCTCTAAGCAGCTAAACTCTTTTCAGCGGTGCTAACATGAAACACAAGGGCTTCATTATGAGAGGGAAAAAGTTTTTGTGTTTGTGTCACTGATATTTTCTGAAAAATGTCCAAGAAATCAGAAATTTTCATGGGTAAACATTTGAAGGGTATTCAAATAAACCAACATTTCTAGCAAACTTCAAGAGAACGTGAACCTGTTTTTTTTAATCCATGTCACAACCCCAAAGTAACCCCCAGGGCGTGGGGTGAGTTTGCAAGGAGGCAGTTTTCTGTTATTTATTTTTTTACATGATCAAATCAAGTCTCAGTTGTCAGTATAATGAGAAGCAGCAATAAATCTTTTCTACACTAACTAGCCTCCCTAACTATCCTGCTCTTATATCTTATTCCCACCCAGGTCATGGCACCAATACATCACCAGTACATTCCCTCTGCTCAAACCTTTGCTAAAGATGCTAAACACTAAAGCTCTCAGTTTTGTGTCTCGTTCATACCCCCACAGTACTAAGTGTCCAGCTCGACTCTCAAGGCCAAGGGAGTAAATTAGCTGTTAGCTCATTCGCGTTAAGTTTGAACAGAGCTGCTCCAAGGCTCTTCACTTACTGATCTCTCTGAACGCTTTCCCAGAAATCATTAGCAATGCAGTCGTTTAAACACCGCAGATGAGTCTTTAGACATGTCTCGACAGCCATGTGTTCCTGGAGGTCAAGAAACTGTTTACTGGGAGCAGGCAGTTGTTCATTTCAGTCTTCAGTCGCTCATCTGGTCCTTTACTTAGACAAACAAACAGCTAGGTTTATTTAATGGTCTTCAACTGAGAGCAATAATTGACATTAGCTCATCACTTGTTTGCTTCTGCTCAGAATGCTTCAGATACGTCATTAAATTTCATTTATTTTGCTTAGTTACAGACACAACAATCACTGTAGATTTATTTCTTCTTTAATGCTCCACTTTTTCTTCATTAATGCTCCTCTACATCTTTATCTTTGTTAGGGTCACGTATGGGTCTGTTTATCTGAGTGAAAGGCATGTGCGTACCTTGGACAGAATTCTATTGACTGAGCATCCAAGCATGCAAAGCACCTGGAAAGCATGACATCTCAAGCCCCCATTTTGATCTTTTTAACAACTCAAACATTTTTAAAAGCAAAATCATTTTATAAACATGTAAAAACCATAAAGTAGAGATAGAGGTTTAAAGGAAACCGATGTACGAAGAATCACCATGACACAGTCTACAAAGCATACAAAATTATTTGTAATTTCATTACGTAAAATTACAAAACTATCAAAAACACACAGCTAAATATGGAAAGAATATATATTATTATAGCACCCCTACTGTTTTTGAATGTTCCCCACATAAGAGTACATGCTTGCTTCATAAATATAATGGTAGGTTCAATAAAAATAAAAGTGGTATTTTTATGTAACAAAATAAAGAACTCTAAAAAAACTAAACCACCGGCGAGTATAAGGAGCCTGGGCTACATAAGGGAATAAAACAAAATACTGGGAGCGTGGAGAGCCTCACTTTCCTCCGGCAATCACTGAGCACAGATAGAGCTGGTAGAAAAGATGATCCCCACGACAGGACGAGACAGGACAGGTACATGAGGAGCCAGACGGTAAGTATACAGAAGTCTGCTGAAAACTGAGTTATAAGCTACGTCTCAGTTCAGGTTCTAGAATCCTTCGGAGAATGCAGCTTACCCAGCCTCTGAAGGATATGGCTTGGGAGGATCCTCTGAAGGCTGCATCAACCGTTGGTAAATGAAACGGTGGAGCCTCATTCTGACCACAGAGTTCTATAAACTCCTTTGTCTGCTCCTTGTTTCTTACAACATGTACCAACAGTTAGCATCACATAACATTCAGGTGGCTACGTGTGTTAGCGTTATTAACATCGAAAAAAACTGTGATGTTTTAAAAAGCTACTATCGCTGCCATAATAGAAATAATCCCTTAAACTACTGTCTCTAAATAGACACTTGTTACTTACATTTAATTACAAATTCAAGTGTTTTTGTGTTGATTCTGTTGAAAAAAAAAAAAAAAACATCAGAGGCCACGAAGGTTTGTAGCCATGCCTCCTCCAAAATCAGGGGAAAAGAGGATGCATTTGAAAGATGTATATGAAGGAACCTTCAAGTTTTGGCGATATGGTACAGCCTTCAGAGACCCTTGTGATGTAAGCGGTCTTGAAAGAGACACTCGGAAGGATCCCTCACCTGGATTGAGACACAGCTAAAAATCTGAAGCTATAAACCTCTGATCAGCAAGAATCGGAATCCTGATTAGAAAGAGAGAGCTGAATCTAGGAGGAGAACAAGATGAGAAGAGATATCCAAACATTACACGAGACAAGATCATAACAGTCTTCCAACATTATTAGAATAATGTACAACCTTTTATTTCTTAGTTGTTATTACTCAAAGCATTGTGTAGATGGCGCTGCCTCTCAGTTAGAAGGTCCCCGGGTCAAGCACCTGAGTACAGTCCAACAACATACTTCAGACACTTGGACGGATGTCAATCTTCTTCTTTTACTTTCGGCTGTTCCCAGTTGTTAGCACCTTTCCATCTCTATCTTTAATCACCCTTATCTGTTGCACATCCTTCCCATCTCTGTCTCTCTGTCTCGCTAATCTATACAATTCCTTCTCGCCTTCCCTCGTGTCTAACCTGGCATACAACTCATCATATGCTTTCTGTTTGGCCTTTGCCACCTCCCTCTTCACTCTGCGCTGCGATTCCTTGTAGTCGTGTCTACTTTCTTCAGTCCTTTCAATGTCCCACTTCTTTTTAGCTAGCCTCTTCCTCTGGATGATGTCCTGTACTTCCTCATTCCACCATGTTTCCTTATCTTCTTTCCTCCTTCCAGCTGACACACCTAGCACCGTTCTCCCTGTCTCCCTGATCAACTCTGCTGTAGTTTCCCAGTCATCTGGAAGCTCTTCCTGACCACCCAAAGCCTGTCTCAGCTTCTGTCTGAATTCCTCACAATCTTCTTCCTTTTTCAACTTCCACCACTTGGTCTTCTTTTCAATCTTTCCTCTTCTCTTCTTCCTGACCACCAGAAACATCCTACACATCACCATCCGGTGCTGTCTGGCTACACTCTCTCCTACCACTACTTTACAGTCTCTGATCTCTCTCAGATTGGCTCGTCTACAAAGGATGTAGTCTACCTGCGTACTCCTCCCTCCACTCTTGTAGGTAACTCTATGTTCCTCCCTCTTCTGGAAATAAGTATTAACTACAGCCATTTCCATCCTCTTGGCAAAGTCCACCACCATCTGTCCTTCTAGGTTCCTTTCCTTAACACCGAACCTGCCCATCACCTCCTCATCACCTCTGTTGCCCTCGCCAACATGCCCATTGAAATCTGCTCCCACTACTACTCTCTCCCCTCTGGGAACACTCTCAATCACCTCATCCAACTCACTCCAAAATCTCCCCTTCTCTTCCAACTTACAACCACTCACTACATTCAACATCACCCCTTCAATTTCTAACTTCAAACTGATCACCCTGTCTGACACTCTTTTCACCTCTAAAACATTCCTCACAAACTCCTCCTTCAGGATCACTCCTACCCCATTTCTCTTCCTATCCACACCATAGTAAAACAGTTTGTATCCCCCTCCAATACTACGCGCTTTGCTACCCTTCCACCTGGTCTCCTGCACAAACAGAATATCTACCTTCCTTCTCTCCATCATGTCCGCCAGCTCCCTACCCTTCCCTGTCATTGTACCAACGTTAAGAGTCCCTATTCTCAGATCTATACTCCTGCCTTTCCTGTTCTCTTTCTGTCGACGAATCCTTCTCCCTCCTCTCCTTCTTCGACAAACAGTAGTCCAATTTCCACCGGCACCCTGTAAGTCAACAGCACCGGAGGCGGTCGTTGTTAACCCGGGCCTCGACCGATCCGGTATGAAAATCGATTTGGTGACTCGCATATTTGGTTTTTGGCATGTTTTACGCCGGATGCCCTTCCTGACGCAACCCTCTCTATTTATCCGGGCTTGGGACCGGCACAGAAGTCACTGGCTTGCAACCCCTGTGGCTAGATTACTTGGACGGATGTCAATAAAATGTATTAATGTAATGAACAAATAGATTGGGGCTTGATTTTGATATCATGAGATTATTTGGCAACTGCATGGTCCTTTTGGTTCAGCCATTTTTTAAACACACCACATTTAAATACAGCAGGTGCACCAGCTTTATTCAAATATTCAAAGGGGGAGCTTCTGGCAAATCAGAAAAGTTGACAGAGGAAGCTCAGAGCAGCATCTAAGAGGCTGATGGCTAAAATGCGGCATTTCTCTTAGTATCCAGGGATTAGATTGTGTGGTTTCCTTCCTTGTACTTTCTGTTAGCAGCGATTGATCTTTTATCAGGATTAATCGTGTCAGGGGAAATCAAGAACAGATTGTTATTAAGTTCTCATGAAAACGTTCTTGTAATCCTCTCATAAAGCCATTCATAGAAGCAGCAATATGAAATGGAGATGCATGTGTTTTTTTTTCCCGCGCCCTTAGGGCTGTACATTATTCACTTCATCCTCAAAATGTGCTTCGGCAAAATTCACCTGCTGCTAGTGGCCCTATGCCCAGCGTCTGTTGAGGCTTCTTTGTGGGCCATGCCTGCTCCATGTGCTCATCCTCTCTCACTCCATGGAGGCTCTTGGCACCAAGTCTTAGTTCTGTTTACATAATCTAAAAGTGCTGTCATATGTGCATCTAGTGTGGTTAGCATAACGTGAGTGTGAAGAACTCGAACAACAGAACGTTGCACAGAAATGCTGATCGCTCTCTGTCTCAACACGACAGGCACTAAATTATAGCTATTCTGAGTGTGAACGGAATTTCTGTTTACACAACAATCGAACAAAGGCTATGTGCTCCAGGGTGTTAGCGTTAGCGCTAGCACTAATAATGGGTAATTGCTTCATGGTATCTGTTGGAACAGCTTTTGCAGTTTAATCAGGCTTTCGTTTTCTTAAGCCTGTGTCAGTGTTTTGTCTACAAGCTTCAAAGCTTTGGCATCTTTAATCAAAAGGCAAAGTTGACGGGACAGAATTAAAGCCATGAGGAAATTGTTTACTTTGAACAAACTTATGTGTAAAACTTAGTGAAGCTCAAAACAAACAGAGGTACATGCAGAAAGGCATGGAAATGCCTTGAATTTGAGCGTCCCTGCTGATGGGTGTTGGGCTCGGTTTATGGGAGGGGGAGGGTTTCGGAGGGAGGGGCCATGTCATCAGGATTGGGGAGGAGAACAACCTGATTCCTCAGGGAACAAGGTGTCTCAACAGTCTTCAACTCTACTCTCATGAACATGTAAATGAGCTGGAACCTCAACACTCAAACTGCTAACACATGCTCCACGAGTCGTTATGGATGAAAGCTGCTTACTTTTCTTGGAATACAGTCATAAAAGCAGTCTGAGGACTTTAGGAAAACATTTATGAAGATTTGCTGGACCTCAGGTAAGTTTCTGAAGTGACATGTGTCAGGTAACTAGCTTCATCTGAGAGCGCCCTGCATGTGTGAGCAGCCAGAAGGGTTTAATGGAGATATGTGCTCTATTATTTGCAGTTTTTGGAGGGCTGAGGAGTTTTTGAGCTACAGGCCAGGAGTTAACGAGGAAAAACATAGTGAAATTGTAATAAACTAATGATAGATAAAGCTTTTAAGTCCCAAATCCTATTTGGAAATCCCTTTCAAACTTTGAGTAAGTCAAATGATATTGTTATCCTTTACTTTTTATTAGAACATTTTATTTGACATTTTTATATGTTTATATTAATATTTTAGCATTCAGAGCCCTGTATTGCTATAGAAATAAATGTTAAATTATGAATAAAACTACTGTTCAAATTTCGTCAGGATTTTATTTTATTGGCGCTTACAACAGTTTCTTTAAAACAATTCTTTTTTTTTTTTACCAATCATTTCAAAGATATAACCTTGTGCAGAATATTGTACTTATCAAAGTCATCTTCGGGAATTTTATTAGTTTAGTGAAGACTACACAACCTGAAACGATGCCCATGTAACTCAGACATTTTGGGATTTTAAATTTAAATTAAAGATCATTTTTATGGCACATTTTGCCTCTATTCAGAACAGATAGAACAGTTGTGATGATTGGAAGAAATGTTGGGGGGGGGGGTGGTGAAATGACATGGGTTTGAATCTTTTTTGGATTTGCATCTTCCACTGCTTTTTTAGCACCACCAAAAATGAGTGAAAAAGTGCTCAAAGTTGTAACAACTAGCTTTCTTTAGTTCATAAAACATAACACATTCAACATGCCTCTACTGCAGGACATCGTCTTGAAACTGAAACGTTTTGCATGTTTAAATTGCAGTCTCATACAAACACATTGATCTTAAAGTCATCAATACACTGTCAATACCCATGTTTCCATCCAAAGAAGCAAATTAAACTGAAATATCACATTAAATATTTGAATCACCATTTTTGAATTTTAGAATCACCAAACAATATATAGATGTTACGAAATGAAACTGCCGCATTGGTTAATCCATTAATGCCACCACATTGTCCCCCAATTCTGCCAGAAAACTCATTGCCATTGGGATTTATTTGGTAAATGTGTTTCCATTGCAGTTTTTTTTATCGGATACAAAGTTCATCCTATACAAAGGTCATCCGAATTTTTGTCAATGCACATTTTTAAAATGTATCCTGTCATTTCCATACAGGGTTTTTCTATGTGATATTCTAAAATGCACTTAAAAATAGGTGAATGGAAACAGAGCTATTGAATCAGATCTCTCTATGTTTCTTGTTAAATCTTTGACCCCTTTACTTTTGAACTGATTCCTAGAGACCATGCAAGGTGATCTCTGTCACAGTTCAGCAGTGCTTCTTCTTAAATGCATCTCATCAGTTTCATGTATTTTTGTCGTTGACAGACAGATTGAATATTTTGAGATGTCCCGATCTCTTAATGATTCATTGGTGGTGGTGATGCATCCTGTAATAATCATTTGGTCACCTTGAGAGTGCTGGTCTAGGTCAACTGTGGTAAAGCCAAATGTCCAAACTATCCATTCTCTGAACCGCTCTTAGCAATTTAGGTAATTGCTTGCCTTTGGCACTGGGTGTGGACGTGAGGGAGTCTTTGTGAGGTCCCCATGTCATTGCCAGAGTAGGGGCCATCAGAAACACAAGCATGCTGTTTTGGGTGCTTTTGCTAAATGAAGAGACAACCTCCTGAGTTTAGATTCAGTTTAAAAAAAACGTTCCAATGAAAGAGGAAGTGCTTTTCAGTATCACCGCACACCTGATCTTGCTGTTCTGTTGGAAATGACGCATCCATGGGCATGTTGATGCTTGGCTCAGGCCACAACTTTTGCAAACAGTAAGCCTACAGTCAGAATGAGAGTAATCCTGTGGTAACTCACGCATTACAGAGTTTTAACTTTACCCAAGAGAAAGACGGTAACTCTTGGTGACAGGAAAAATCAAGAGTTTTAAACAGAATTCACATTTTTTAGCTTGATATTGTAATAGTTTGAAACAAATACTAGTGTTTGCTGCAGTGCAATAATCTTTCTTTGATCAGCACCAAATCGATTTTAGAGGCTAGCAGCTTGAAAACACTCAATATCCTGAATATCCTTAAATGTCATTAAATATGACAAAGCCGACACAAAGAGAAATGTGATCTGAGTGTGCTTCAGGTTGAGCGTGTGGTGGCAGGTAGCTGTGAGAGTGTAGGCTGCAGGGCAGCACACGGCACATCCTCCTGCTAACGGTCTCACCCCAGGGGATTGCTCAACCCTCAACTGATAGATTTAAGACACGTCAAGTTAGTTAAAAATGTTTAGTTTTAGGTTACTAGATAGATGATTTCTCTGCTAAATCTAATTTCGTAGCATACATTCCTAGAAATACGGTTCCATATCCTCCTGCCCCCATGCTTGCTGAGAGATTTATGGTGGTTTGATCTGTTATCAGCCGTGGACATAAATACTCGATGAGAATCCTGCTTTCATTTGTTCCGCTTGTTTTTTTAAGGAAGACTACAAATTTTAACAACCTTTGTACAAGCTTATTAAATAGGATGAAGGGTTTAAGTAAAAAAAAAAGTCTGTGAAATCGTGAGTAGGAGCAAATAAGGTTTTCAGTAATACTGGAATGCAAACGTGTGCAGATTTATTAAAAAATGAGAAGTCCATGTAAACCTGTCTCTGTTATAATGAAGTGACTGTCTCAAATGCAATATTTATTCTCAATAAATATTAACTCCAGACTTTAACTGACCTTCTTTTTAAATACATTTTACAATTCTGTGAATGGTAAATTAACAGCAATAAACTGAAATTTGAATGTGAAAGTCTGCAGAAGTTTGGATTTTAATTAAACATCTTCCCTGATCCATTCCTACAAAATCAATCTACTTCACTCAAATTTCTGTGTTGTGATTGAAGCAGATTTTTACTGTAGTTCTTGAAACTCATAAGTAGACCACTTGCACATCTTCAGTGTTCTATGAATTACGCTTCAGTTATTTCTGGTGTAGCATTGACTATGTTCAGAATCTGTATTTCCTGAAAGAAATGTGAACGATGTACATTGTTTATGGTAAAAAGCAAACGCTACCTCCTCTAGTAAAAAATGTAGAAAGCTTTTAAACTGCAGCCACTTCGTATAGACAGTTATGGCAGCAAAAATAGCTAAACTTAGAATCTAACAGCAAACAAAACAATATTTATTTCATTCAGTCATTCATTTTCCTACCCGCTTATTCCCTTAGTGCCTATCTCCAGTGCACATTGGGGGTACACCCTGGACAGGTCGCCAGTCCATCACCAACTCATACATTCACACCAAAGGGGCATTTAGATTATTCAATTAACCTAACCGCATGTTTTTGGGTTTGTGGGGGAAAGCAAGCACAGGAAGAACATCTAAACTCGTCGGAGAGCCTGCACCACCGTGCCACCTTTATTACTTTAATTTCCTTGATAATGATAGATTTGCAGTGTTGCCGGAAAATCATGATCAAGCTTTGTTTATTGACAAACTACAAACTTTATTTCCCCTTAAGTAAACCTCTGCAATCCACTACTGTGCTGTAACTTTTGTAACATGGGTGAGATAACTTTTAATAGAACCCATGAATAAATGATGAAGATTGCTCTGGACAGTAATCTGCTCCATCGCTATAACTCTCCCTCTGTTGGCAGTCGAAAATACAAGAAAAAAAATGGAATTATTGAATATTCCTTTAAAGCATACATAAAATGTTTCACAAGCAATTGAAATAAGCTTGCTAACACTAGCATTAAAGCAAATCTTAATTGTAAAAAATATGAACTTTTTCTTTTTTATTATTACACGCTGTGGATTTATTATGAATGCACTGAAAAGGTTTTTAGGGCTTTTGCTCACTCAAACACTAAAAAGTGGCTCTAACATGAAAATACGTATAATGTCAAATACAGTGTATTATTAAACTAGTTAAAAGTAAAAAAAAAAACTGATCAGATGTCAACAAGATTTCAAAACTGAAAAGTTAAAGTTCTACTGAATTTTGAACATATTGTACATAGTGGTACACAGTAGGGTTCTGTGGTTTTCTTCTGCTTTCCTGAAATGTACATTTCAAGACTCACTTTTCGCTCACAAGATTGCAGTACAATTTAGAATTTCCGAAAGGAATTTGCGCTACAAGAAAAAAGATTGTTTTTTGACATCAATGCAATATTTAATCTGTAATTAATAATATTACATTTTAAAATACAGGAATTTGATGCATGTTTTAAGAGATGTGATTAATTAAATATAACATTTCTTTTGGACACTTGATAATCTCATCTTTGTCTTTTCATTGATTCATTGGTTTTCCAACCCGCTTATTCCCTTTTTGGGGTCACAGGGGTCTGCCGGTGCAGACCAGCGGACATTGGGCGAGAGGCGGGGGTACACCCTGGACAGGTCACCAGTCCACCGCAGATCTTTATCTATTTTATTTGCTAAATAAATAGTAACCTGTTTTTTCAAGGTAATGCAACTTCTGTCCATTGTTTATTTGTTCTAGCAATGAAGTAATAAAAATACTTTTATTATATAGTTCTTCACAAAAATAATATTATAAAGAAGTATTATAAAGCTTTAGAACACAAACTCTTCAGTGCTGCCAAATATAAACAGAAAATGTTCTCAACAGCAGCAATTGCAAATTATCATTTCATTTAGTTTCACAGTTTAGAAATAACCCCCTGCTTTTATTCAGGAAAAAAATATCCTTTGTGTAGCACAATTAAAAAGAAACTAAACTAAAATACATTTAGCCTCCAAAACAGAAATAGAATGGTTAATAATGTACAGTTATGCTCATACGTTTACACACCCTGGCACATTTTGTGATTTATTGGCCATTTTTCAGAAAATATGAAAGACAACACAAAAGCATTCTCCCACTCATAGTTAAAACTATGTAAAGTTTTTTTCAGAAATTTGGAAAGTTTGTCATTTAAAAAGAGGAAACACAGTTATTTGACAGTAAATAACTATGAGTGGTTTGTTTTATTGTTTTTTATCATTTATATTTTCTGAAACATGGCAATGAAATCAGAACTTTGACATAGCATAACTGTATGGTTGTGGTTCCTAATTAAAGAGTGGGTGGTGGGATATTTGTGGTGGGTGATGCCCTACCAAAAGCTGTCAAAGCATGTACTAAGGAGACTTATCTCAGGCACAAAGTTGACATCTGTTTTGTTTTCGATGGGATTTGGCTTCTATATTTCATACGTTGAGTTTTATTAAAAACAATTGGCTAATCCATGTGAACATGCATCACCTGCTTTAAAGAGTTGCGGTGCTGCTCTCACTGTTAAACAATGTAATGATGCATGTCAAGGCATGTGAAAACGGGACAGAAATACCTGAGGTTGCTCTTCCACAAGGTTAAAGCGTCATCCAGGCGAGTTTTTATCTTTCCTATTTCAGTTTGTGGTTAGAAAAAGACTTTTCAATTGTGAGCTCAAAAGTTGTCTGCTCATTGTGGTTTATTTGTCTCAAAAGCAATTTTTTCCCCTTTTTTCAGGTCTGTGGGTCCATGTAGGAAAGTGAGGATGCCTTTCACAGAGACTGTCATAAATCTTACTCTCATAGCAATCCTCAGTACACTGACCAGATGTCAAGGGAGCCTAGGTAAAGACAGTTCTTTGTTGAGATTCACCCATCACTTGTATAATGCCAGCATTTATGAGAGTTCTCCACCCAAGACCCATTTGGAGAGCCCGTCTCGAATGGGCATCACACTGTCTGATCCCTTCTGGAACATTAAGTACGAGATAGTCTCTGGAGATGATGATGGCCTTTTCCAAATTGAGAAGGAAGATGTGGGAGATTTCTGCTTTCTGAGAATCCTGAGCAATACCTCAACTGGGCTGAACAGAGAAGTACGAGACATTTACACCCTCACAATTGAGGCTACAGAAAGCACCTATGACAACCAGGCTAGGACAAAAGTATTGATCCAAGTGCTTGACACAAATGATCTGAAACCCCTCTTCTACCCTGCCTCTTATCATGTGCTAATCAAAGAGGACACGCCGATCCAATCGAGTGTGGTGAGAGTGAGTGCGACGGATGCTGATCTGGGCAGCAATGCTGAGTTCTATTACTCCTTCACCTCTAGAGCTCACCCGTTTGCTGTGGATCCGTTCACAGGGACCGTTACACTTGCAAAGAGACTGGATACCCATCAGAGAGATAGGTATGAGCTAACAGTGCTGGCGGAGGACAGAAAGAAGAAAATTTCTGGGTTGCAGAAGTTTGGAAATGTAGCAACAGTTGTAGTTAATATAGAGAAGGTAATCAAGAACTTTACTATTATTGCACCAAGCAGTGTGAGTCTGCAAGTGAATGAGGAGGAAGTAAGTGTGAGCATCAACGTGGAACCAAAAGAGAAAGAAAGCGTTGCATCTATAAGTGTTGTCCAAGGGGATCCACAAAAGAGCTTTCAGATTATTCCATCAGTTTCTCATGATGGTGGATTTCAGCTGATTTCTACCAAGAGGATCGATTGGTCAAAGAACCCATTTGGAATAAACATTTCCCTGCAAGCCAAAGACAGAAGTAACCTGTCCTTGCTAACTCCGGTGAACACCATCCACATTCTGCCTCCCCCTCATGTAAAACCCTTGAGCTTTGAACAAGACCTCTATTACGTCACCCTCAGTGAATTTTCTCCACCAAAAAGTTTTCTGGTTAGAGTCTTTCTGAGATTGAGTTCCAAAAATGCAACGTTTAGCATCCAGGAAAGCAAAGATAGTTATAAATTCAAAATCAGTCCAAGAACTGGTGTAATTGTGACTTCTGAGGCCCTTGACTTTGAAAAACAGAGTCATTATGAGTTTGAAGTTACCGCTAATGATGGAGAAGCAGCTACTCATGTCGTTGTGGATGTATCCGATGAAAATGATAACACTCCTAAGTTCACTTCACCTTCATACCAGGCTGCGTTCCCTGAAAACGTCCCAGTTGGAACAAGCATCTTAACGGTTTCTGCCACTGATGTGGACGATGGCAACAATGGCTTTGTGACCTATGCCATAGCAAACACCAGTCCTGTTCCTTTCAGTATAGACCCTCTGACCGGTGTGATTGCTACCTCTCAAGAGTTTGACTACGAACTCATGAAGAGATGGTATCATTTGAGAATCTGGGCCTCTGATAGTGGCAGCCCTTTTAACAGAGCGAGCGAATGCACGGTAACCATTACCATGACCAACATCAACGACAATGTTCCAGAGTTTGAGCGGGTGGAATGCAATGCCTCCATACCCCAGGACTTTTCTGTGGGGGAGAGTGTTGCAGAGATGTCTGCACTGGATCTGGATGAGTTACAGCAGATCGTATACATGATAGAGTCTGGGAATGATGATGGGCTGTTTGCAATTGACCCTGTTTCTGGCAGTATTACACTTTCCAAGGCGCTTCCATCAAATTACAAAAACAAGGAAATGTCTTATTATAAACTTAATGTAACCGCAACAGATGGAACATACAGGGCACACCCCAACACGTTGACTGTGCACATAACCAGCAGTGGTGAGGGGGCCACCACTCATTGCAAGGAGACAGGAATCACAAAGCAGATCACTGAGAAGCTCATTGAGTCATTCAGGCCTTCCCTAAACGCAAAAGAAGATGAGCCCATTTCTTATGCTCATAATATTAACCAACACTCTCCAAAATTTGCTATTGGAACACCAAGCTCTATTGACATCAGAGAAGACTTTCTGCTAAACAGATCTGCATTGCAGATCAATGCCACTGATGATGATTCTGGTTTTAATGGAAAGCTGGTGTATGTGATTTCCAGTGGAAACGAGGATGGCTGTTTTATTTTGGACACGAGCTCAGGAGACCTGAAGATTGTTTGTCCTTTGGACAGAGAGCAAAAGGTCTTCTATATTCTCAATGTAACCGTGTATGACCTTGGAGATCCCCAAACTTCAACATGGAAGTTGCTTGCTGTAAACGTTCTTGATGCAAATGATAATGCTCCCCTAATTTCTCAGTCCAGATATGTCGTAAGCATCCCAGAAAACATTGAGATCGACAAAAGTATCTTCAAAGTTGAGGCAGTGGATTTAGACTCGGATGACAATGGAAAGTTTAAATATAGGCTGTTGAGTTTTACCGATTTGTTTAGCATCGATGAACTCACAGGTGTCGTGAAAGTAACAGGGCCTTTAGACAGAGAGTCCTGCAGGAGGCATGATCTAACAATTGAGGCCAGAGATCAAGCCACACAAGAGCCACAGCTCCTCTCAGTTACCCGTGTATTTGTTGTGTTGGAGGATGTAAATGACAATCCTCCGAAGTTTATACCAACTTTCTACAAAATCAAAGTTCCTGAGGATGTTCCTCCTGGGACTGTGCTGCTGTGGATTGAAAGCTTTGACTTTGATCTGGAGAGTGGAGGTCTTATCAGCTATAATCTGAAAAACAATGAAGCTGGAACATTCATCTTGGATACATCCACAGGTTGCCTAACTTTGGAGCGTGAATTGGACTTTGAAAGGCAGCGGTCTTACAATCTAACAGTTCGAGCTGTAGATCACGGAAAACCCCGGTCTCTATCATCTTCGTGTTATATTGAGGTCGAAGTGTTGGATGTGAATGAAAACCTCAACAGGCCTCTATTCAGCAAGCTGGTCCACGTAGCTGCTGTCATGGAGGATGCTGCTGTTGGAACCTCGGTTATGACTCTCTCTGCAGTAGATAACGACCACGGACGAGATGGAGTTGTCAGATACTATATCAATGATGGCTCAGGGCTTGGAGTCTTCACGATTGATGAAGAAACAGGTATGTTTATGAGTGTGTCTCAGATGCCTTACAGACAGGGCAATTCCTCATGGATCTGACCCTGGCTTTTATAGTGCCGGCTTAAAGCATGCTGGGCTCAGGCTGCGTGTTTGAACATTTACTGATCATTTCATGGTCATATGTAAAAGTAGCCATGAACTGCTTTTTCTTTCTTTCTGTTCAATGAGGAATTCAGAAGTTAAAAACATTGTAGTTTTAATGAAAGTGTAAACGTCTTGGGCCTTAAAGTTGATTTCAGGTGTGTTCACTGAATTCTTTGTGAGCAATCATCCACTGCTCTGATTGGCCAACATTTTCAAATATTTAACCCTGGGCTTTTGTGATAGTTTTTTTAGTACAATGTGCTTTTGTATTAAAAAAAAAAAACTTTGAAAAACACAAGCCATATCAGAGGTTTGAACTTTTCACCATTAATCTATTTCACTGATTTTCTCACATTTTAATTGAATTACCTTGTAAACTATGTCTTTTTTAATGTCCGTTTAAAATTAAAAATATCAAAGCTGGTAACCTTTTTAAAATCTACACATTATATTTGACATTTCATATGACTGTGAATGTCACACGCACCGGTGCATGCAGAGACGTTGTTTTAACTGCTGTTTTAACCAACTAGACGTTAGAGACATTGAATGTTTGCAGGGTCTATTTCATTCCAAAGCTTTTCACTTTTTATTCGCCTTTCAGATTGAGGGTTTTTGTTTCTACCTCGGATTTGTGACGGGTGTCACCTTTCAAATGCAGATATATGGATTATGGCCATTCAGACAGAGGTGGCCTTATAAAATAACAGGATACATTTCTGAGTAATTACCACTTTTAAATATCCAAAAGGTCACATATGGGCGAAAAATTTAATTTGGATGACTTCAGCCTTCGGTCTGAATATAGCAGTAGTAATTTAAAGCTTTTAAATCCATTTTAATTCTGTTCCAATGCCTCAGAACCTGTTACTTTACACTCAGAGTTCTTAATTTCTTATGTCCATATATTTCCACATTTTTTTCCACAAATGTCTAGTGCAGTTGAGACTTGTTTTAGATTTGTGCCTGTCAACTTTACCATGGTACCGAGATAAGAACAAGTGAAATGATAAAGCATTTGCAGCATCACTATATCATCCATTAGTGATTCTATAAACCCATATTCTGCAGGTGTCTTAAATACTGCAATCCTCCTGGACCGTGAGACCGAGGCACACTATTGGTTAACTGTTTATGCGAAGGATCAGGGCACTGTGCCACTGGAGTCCTGGACAGAGGTCTACATTGAAGTTTTGGACATCAACGACAACCCCCCTGAGCTCTCCCAGCCTGTCTACTTTGGCAAAGTACAAGAGAATATGCCAAAGCATGGATCAGTTGTGAAAGTATCAGCCACAGACATGGATAAGTCCTCAGAAGGGAAGCTGGAGTTCCAGATCCTAGATTCTCAGCGCACATATTTCACAATTGACCCAAAAACAGGTGAGCTTTACATTTCACACAAGAAAGTGTCTGCCGATATTTCTCTGAACGGTGATTCACAGTAATAGCGAATAATGTTTGATCAAACATGTCTAGGCACTCGTGACTTGTGAAGGGCCTTTAATTACTGTGAGTACTGTGATCAGAGTGTACTTTTCTGTTAAGGGTGAGGAGAGTCACATAAACACCTGACCCTTTTCTGCAGCTTAACCTATCCTTTGAACAGCAGCTATGAAAATTAGAACCGCATTAACCAGAGTCGCAGGCTTGCACATGTCTTCACTAAGTCTAGTCTCTTTGTTGTTACCTTGCCCCACCCTCAGCTAATACACAGCATTACAAAGAAGACCAGGGTTGGGCTGTGTTATGAAGAATCTATCTTGCTGAAATTCTCATTTGTGCATCTTTAACACTGATAAAATGGTAAAATGCACTGATAAAATGGTTTAGGCTGAAAAAAGAACCTAGCGAGAGGCAACTATAACTCTAACAAGAAATACAGTTTGCTATGAATATTGTATGCACAGTCCACGGGGATCACAGAGAATACCTGAGATGCTTTATTGATTCCATTATACTTTCGAATGCTACTCAAGAGCCAAAGCATAAGTAAAGAGCAACAAATCGTTCTTCAATGAAGTGCAGCCTTCTTTGCTCTGGGCTACAACAGAGTTCTTTAGAGATTTCTGGCACTGTGTGGCACCTCAAGTAACTACTTACTACAAGCAAAACCGTCTCTAAATGACCACATTAGGCATTTAATCATGGGATAGATTAGGTTTGAAAAGCTTCAGGTCATTTGTATTTTGACCACTTCCATGGTCATGTGATGTGTGATGTAACTACAAAGCATCAGTTCCCTCGGTTACAAACAGCTACCTTTCACGTTCACTCAGGAAATACAGTCTCTAACAATCTATTTTTTATCAACCTGATTAATCAATTATTGTTACAAAATGAACTGCTAACACCATCCCAATTGATGTTTAATACACTGAAATAAATTAGTTTTACTGAAAAAAGATTTATCATTTAATCAAGGTCAAATTTTGCCGCCTATAGCTTTGTCAGTAAATTAAGTTGTGGTGCTGGAGCATCTTGATCTTCCTTGAGGAACTTTGATGTGGAGATGGAAGTATGCAAAATTTTGCCACTTTTGTGGTTGGGAATATAAGAGGTAGCTAAGATTTCTTGGTATTTTATTCTATTGATGTTGCCTTTCACGCTGCAAACCTCCCAACTGTATGGAAGCCAAGACCATGATTTTTAATACACCAAACTTTACTGTTTTCTGAATGAATCTCGGATCTATGTGGGCTCTAGTAGTTCATTCATTTTTCAACCCGCTGACCTTTCACAGTCACGGGGGTCTGCCGTTGACTATCGCCAGTGCACATTGGGCGTACACTCTGGACAAGTCACCAGTCCATCGCAGGGCAACATTCACTCACACATTCACACCTAAGGGGAATTTAGATTTTTCAGTTAAGCTAACAAAATGTTTTTGGGATTGTGGGGAAAGCCTGAGTCCTCGGAAGAAACCCACGCAAGCACAGGGAGAGCATGCAAACTCCTTCCAAGCACCGGCAAGCCTCGAACCAACAACCCTCTAACTGGAAAGCCACAGTCCCACCCATAGCGCCACCGTGCCACCCTCCGTGGTGTAATTCATCTGAAATATCCTTCTGTTACTTTTCGAGCATCCAGGGCCTTAGAAAATGCTTTTATTTAACGCTGACTTCTGGAGACTGATTTGACCATGGAGGTCATTTTCAGTTTTCAAACTGTTCTGGCTGACTCCAGGACTTCAGGTGACCAGGTCTTGTGGAGCGCTGCTGCTCGGAAAATGGGCTGGCCTTGGATTTTTGAGCCAACAAACGCTCCACTTAAGCAGTTTTCTTGTGGGATCTGCCTGACCTGGGCTTGTCAAAAACATCTCCAGTCTCTTCAAATATTTTTTACTCTTTGTACTTGACATTGAGACACATTGAAGGAGTCTGTCACACCAGCAGTGGATCTGGTTTTCAGCCTCTTGATAATCAACACTTTAGTCTCAGGGTGAATCTAGTTGCAGTTAATGTTAAGGTCTAGAGCTGAAGGGTTCTTTTATACACACCTGATACACGATCGATCCGCTATTAGTTACAGGTGGAGCTCATATAGCCATTAGTATATGACCACTATTTTTACCAGGCTGTGGATAGAATACTTGTTGACAGTTTTGCTTTGCACTGAAACGTTATTGCAAAAGCTAATGGGATTAGCCATTTCTTTTTTAATAAAATGTTGCATTTCAGGACAATTTGTTAACAAGCGACAAGTCCTTTTGTTAAGTACTGTATAACATGCAGGGACTGAATATGCAAATTATCGACTGAACACTTGAGACTGGTGTCAGAAGTGGGCAGATTTCCACTGATGCCCATGTTACAATACTCTACAGGAGAAGCAGTACATTTAAAGATTTTTCCTAATTCGTTTTCATTACTAATCATTAGTTTCCCTAATTATTGGTTGTTTGTCTTCCTCATCCCACCTCAGAATAATGATGTCTCTTAATTATGGCATTAACAATGTTAGATTATAGGAGGTCAACTGTGAAGGGTACTTTGAGCGCATGGGTTTGTTTGGGAAATGAGCTTCCTTAAGATCCATCAGTTTGCTCACTGTACCACAGCAAAGGAATACTATGTAATAAAAGCCCAGTAGGGTTTGTTTGGAGTTCCGCACTGGGTAATGGATCCCTGCTACTCTTTTACACCTGAAATGGCACTTAAGTGTTTATTGCAGTGGTGGTAAATCCCTGTAGCTAGAGATTTTTAAATCAGCTGTTGAGCTCTCACTTAACCAACACTCTCTTATGAAAAGGTGTCTGCAAACCTCTTTTCAGCTAGAAGTCGTGGCTCGGTTTCACTCAAACTGATCTGGATAGCAACTGTTCTCGCAGCTTGTCGACCCAATATAAACAGTGGGGCAAAGCAAATACAAGTGTAAAAACAAAGCTTCGGGAAGCGAGAGTGAGACGGACAGCCTGGGGTGAATGAACAGCTGTGCTGAGGCCGGAGCCACTGACTGACCACTCTGTGCTTCCTCTGTTTGTTTAGGTGTTATCAGTACTCTCGCTGCCCTGGACCGGGAACACAAGGCAGAGCACATCATCGAGGTTGGTTCTCGTTGTGTTTTTTAAGCCACGAAGCACAGTACTAAGATATAAGAACATGCTGTTGTTTATCTGCTTGCATGTGATCATTTAGTTTTAATTGCCGCATGCTTGAAAGAAAGAAGAGGTCCATTGGGGTGTGCTTCGGTCCCTCGTGAAGCCATTCAAGCGGCAACTGAATAATAAGAAGAGTGTAGAGGTGTTCCTGTTCTCACATCAAAATGAAGCTTTTTTTGAGGAAAATAAAACGCTAAATGTCAGTTGAGGTTGTGTAGGCTGGAACGGAGTATCGTTTTTAACAGTATCAACGTCTTCCAAGAGGATGTAGCATTTTCTGACATGCTGCATATAAATATCAGAAATGTTTCACTGATTTTATTTCGAAATAACAAAGCAACGTTAAAATATTATCTTAATTTGACTTATTTTTCGGCATTAGGTGATGGTTTCAGATAAAGGAAAGCCTCCACTGAGCTCCACTGCCACCGTGGTCATTGAAGTGCTGGATGAGAATGATAACAGCCCTCAGTTCAGTCACAAGCTTTTCCAGGTGAAACTGCCTGAGCGAGCGAGCTCAGATGAGCCTCAGGACATCTATCGTATGCTGGCCCGTGATGATGATGTGGGGCCTAATGGCATGGTCGCGTACAGCCTGGAAGACAGCTATGAGGGCCGTTTCCAGATCCATCCTGACTCTGGGGTGGTGACAGCGAGCGGAGAGTTTATTCGAGGCAATTACAGCATCCTGACGGTATGCTTTTATTTTACTTCCACTTCCATACATATGACAAAATATATCTACATTCTAACATCTTTAATATTCGAGAGATATTATTTCATATATCAAAGTAATATATTGTATACAGAAAATATACAGCAAAGCAAAGAATCAAATAAGTATTAAAACTGCGAGCAGTGATCAAAGGGCTCTTGCACATCAGGTGATTTAACCTCTAGAAGGAGTTTGATAAAGTATGGCACATGCAAAAATATTTTTTCGAGATTTTTACAAAATAACTGACTTCCTGTTGGTTTCACTCCAAATTACTTTTTTGTAGGTCTTTTTGGTCCTTTACTTAAGTGTGCCAAGTCTCAAACGTCCTCCAAACATAGTGTGAAATAGCCATCTTAAACAGCAGAAAATGGGAAATTCCATGTAGCCACTAGGTGGTGCTATAACTGACACTGTTGGTTACTATTATAATGGTTCAGACATGGACACGCATGGCAAATTTAAAATTGATCAGACATCGCATTGGTGAGTTTTTACAACTCTCTGTTTATGACAAATAAGAATTTGACGGCCACTGTGCACTGCGCATATTATTTCATGATGGAGATGAACAGCTAAAATTTCTAGGAGGAGTTTGTCAAGCTGAAATGCATTTGCTAGTGCTATGGGGGCATTTGCAACATTCACTCTTCAATCCCCAATCAGCCTCATTTTCACCTGTTCTGACACATGTATGAAATTTGGAGACTTTTCAAGCACATTTCGACCCTCAAAAATGTCCCTAAAGTCACAAAAAAAGCATTCTCTGAGCAATTACAATAGGGTTCTACACACCCTGATAATAGCGAATACTGCTCGCTCTTGGTACAATGCTGAATAAGGTGGAATTAAATTTGCTCTAAATGTCGCTTTGCTTTAATGCTCACAGGTTGTAGCAACAGACCGAGGCACCCCTGCACTGCTGTCCAAGGCTCGTCTGGATGTAGAGTGGCTGCCTCGCCCCGAGCCCAGCTCTGACCTTCTGGCTTTCGATGATCCCCCTTTTAACTACGTTGTGATGGAGACGGATCCTGTCACTGACATGGTGGGAATCATCCGAACAGAGATCCCTAAGAACCTGCTTCTTTATGACATCGTCGGTGAGAAAGCATAATTATTTACTAATTATTATTATTATTATTATTAAATGCTTTCCTGCGGCTTAGTTGCTTGAGCATTGCGCTAACAACGCAATAGTCATGGGTTCAAATCAAGGCACCAGTTCCCCCACTGCTCCCTGGGTGCTGCAGCTATAGCTGCTCTCTGCTCCAGGTGTGTGTTCCATGTGTGTTTGTTCACTGCTGTGTGTGTGTGTGCATTTGGATGGGTTAAATGCAGGGTAGAGATTCCTTGTGTGGGTCACTCCAAACCTGATTTTAATGTCACTTTCCCTTTAAAAGCCAGATGAATGTCAGAAGTGACAAATCTTGGTTCAATTTTATGGTGACTAGCCAATGTCCATCAAGGACCAGCACTTCAAACATGCTTTCAGCATTGTCTCGAATGGTAAATGAGTGATTTTACTGTGAAATAAGCTTATTAAATCATGCCTTTTTAAAAGAAAAATAATAATAAAAGAAAAGCTTTAGAGAGGGGAGAGTGATGTTGGTAATCCTGGACGCATGGTACAGTAGAGTATTTGCAGGGGTTCTAGTGTCGCTGCAATGCTGCAGCTTCCCTCTCAGTGATAAGATCAGTGCCAGGAGGCAGATCGCAGCAGTGACACGTTTCTTCAGATGATAAGCCAGATCACCAGAGGAGCTGCCTCCTCACAGCTCCACCATCAGTCTCTCTGTGTCTGTGCAAGAGCTAAACCTGACCTCCCCTCTGCTCCCAGCATTCTTACCTTCAGCCCTGCAGACTCACTGCCAGATAAATGAGCTTCAGCGCTTATAAATCACAAACATTTGTAGTCGGGAATGATAATGAATCATGAGGAAGAACTTGTTTTCAGACTATACCCAACAGGAAATTATTACAGAGAAGCATTTGTTTAAGTGCCCTGACTACTCTTCGATAAGAGAACGTTATATTTTAACTCACAGACTCTGGCGGATTATATAAAAAAGCTTATTAAATCTTTAATCCAATTCATGAGCTGCGCTTTACTCTGAGGTTTCTGGGACGTTTTCTCACTGAGGCTAGTTCAGAGTTTAAAGTGATGAACAGACAAAAGCTTTGCAGAACTTTAATTTTTAAGAAAAACAACTGAGATTAATAAAATGTGCCTCTGTACGTCTTCTGCGAAAAGGATTGGAATAATCTGGAAAAGGTTACGAGAGCTCTTTGTTTTTTTGTTTTTTTATTGAAGTCTACTTATAGCAATCATTGTTTTTGTTTTTTTTTAATCAAGACACTTTTAAGGAAATTACAACATAATGATCTTTTTTAAAAGTGTCTTCAAAACGGTTGGTTTCAGTGGATGTGCAGAGTGAATCTTTGGCGTGAATCAATCACTGCACTGATTGACTCACAGTTTAAGTATTCCGTCAGTAGAAATGATCTTAAAGAGATAGAGGGAAAGCTAATGATGTGTCAAGTCTTATTCATGGTTATTTCAAGCAGAGATGTGTTCAGTTATATGCTTCAGATTGTTTGTATCCTTGGCAGAGATTTCTTGATGTTTTCTTGATTTTGATGTTGGCTTAAAATTGTGTTGTTATAAAGTATTTTAAAAGCAAAATGGATAGAGTTTTTGTTCAGTGACCCATCACAGCAAACCAACCACAATGTCAGTGACTTAATATAAGGTTCCCTTTGTCAATATAAGATATTTAAAAAAAAACCAATGTCTCTATGATTTTCCTAAGCTGAGATAGAATTCAGAATTTTGCTGGAGTACAGCTTTCTGCCACGAAATAATGTTTTTACATTTGTAATTGTGATCACCAAAATTGTTGCCGTTTCCCATTTATTTTCAATGGACAGTCAATGGTGAATATTTAACCCCTTTTAAATACTTTTGCACAGTGGTTCGTGAAAGAGAGAGAGAGAGAGAGAGGGCAGGACGGCCAAACAGAGATCAAACTCTTTTAGATGATAAAACATAATTTTCCCTTGTAAAGTTTGTAACTAAACTAATGAAGCATTAGTCATTTGGGAGGATTGCTGCAATAAAACAGGATCCTAAGCCTTGAATAGGTGCAATTCTCAGCAAACACCATCTGTTAAAGCAGGCGTGAGCTCACCCCCATGGAGTAAAACGTCTGCTCCTTCAGAAAGTGCCAAATGTTTTCCCTTAAACAATAGTTGTGATCTCCTGAACGATGTGACTGCAGTGCCATGCGCATGTGTGCCCTTGTTTCTGTCATTGTACTGGATAAACAGAACAACAAAGACTCGTGTGGGTGTGGAGAGCTTTGCCTGATTGTTCCGCGCTTCTCTGAAGAGTGAGGTTCGTAGTACAGTTTCTGGTGCTTGTCACCAAGGCTTTTTGAGGCATGTGCAGTTTTAAATGAGTACTCTTGATTGGATCGTGCGGTTCATCAGAACCTCTCTGTCACAACCATTGAAAAGCGTGTTGATGGTGCAGTATGAGACGCGTGAGTGAAACATGCCTCTCTGATTTTACTGCACTGTGGATATTATGTTTCCTTGAAAATAAGACTCGTGTTCACATGCAACAATACACTCCACAGATTAAACCTGTTTTTCATCTCAAACGATTCCAGTCAGAAAAAATGAGTAGTTGTAGTATCTCCAAACCCAGTTTATTACTTAAATTACTTACTCTTATACTTAAAATATACTTTCTATAGTTGAAAACAATCTTGTTTTAAAGTATTCAAAATATTGATGTGTAAGTACACAATAAAGTTTGAATATGAATTCAACCATTTTGGGTTTCAAGTTTTTTTTTTTGAATCTGCATTAAGACATATTTAGAAAACATCGCATTTGGTGGATGTAACAATGATTGCAGGTGGATTTGGTGGATAACAGTGATTTGAAATTGGAAAGTAATTGAGATAGTAAATAAATTGAAATTAATAAAAAAAAAACAATAAACCATCAGACGAATTGACCTTGTAAATGGTTTCACATGTTCCACATACATAGTCTTTTTGTAAACAATTTAGAAAGCGAGTTCTGAGCTTTTATTAACCATATTAACCAATTTATGTCTGCAAGTGGCGATTCACAATTCAAATTCCAATGTGTTAGAAATTTATTTTGCAATTATTATAAATATCGCATTACTTTTTTGAAACTAAAACTATTGTTTTTACTCAAGTAAATGATTGTATTGAAAGTATCAAGTGGCTTCTTTAAATCAAGACCCAATATAAAAGCATACAAGACGTGTAGAGATTTGGATCAGTAGGCACTGTGATGTTTGTGTGATGCATGTATATTGGATCCCTAAAAATGCATGATAATGTGTCTCAAAAGGCTAAAAAAAAGCAATTACATGTTCTTTGTGATGTTCTCTACACATTCTCACAGTAAATGAAATTGCACCTAATATGTATGTCAGAAATGCACATAAATATAATTATGAATGACATACATTTGATTCAGATTCTCCAGGCATATGTAAAAAAACAGTGCTGCCTCATTATTTTTCAAAGAGGATGTTAGCTCTTGAAACCATACCAGGTCAGTGTTTTCAAGTTGGTGTTGCAGAGGGCAACCACCATATTTTTTTATTTTTTTTTTATTTCTCTAAATATTAAACTTTGCAAGACATATCTCTGAAGCTGATGCTGCCATTGTAGAGTAAACTGTATAAAGACCATTAGTAAGCAATTCCACTACATCTACCATTACCGTTATCAGAAAAACAATGAGTGAACCTTTAAATCATTGTTTAGTTTGGAAAAGTATTTTTGATTACATTTTCACTCATTACATTGTGGTCAGCTCTTAAAAGGTGAATAACTTGTGTAATAAACACTGATTGAACCAACGGTTGCTTGCTGTTGCAGGTGGTGATGAGGAGCAGGACTTTTACATTGAGAAGAACTCTGGGAGCATAATAAAAGCTAGACGTCTGAATGCAGGCCGGAAATCTCATTACAACCTAACAGTCCGAGTCACAGATGGGTTTCAGAGCACACGCACACAGGTTAGAGCTAACACTCCAGAATCCAGCCTGAACTGAGCACAGAGTTGAAGACATCATTACCTGCACATCACACACCTGGAAACACAGCACGAGATAAAACAGTTATCAATTTAGCTCTTTAATATGACTTCCTTTATGCCGATGGAGTGCTATGAGAGTATTGGTCTGTGTTTCTTTCCTCAGGCCTACATTCAAGTAGTGGATATAAATGAGCATCGGCCCATGTTCCTGAAGAGCCTCTATGAGGTCAGTGTGCCTGAGGATACATCTCCATGGAAGGAGCTCCTTCACATTAAAGCCTATGATGCAGATGCCAGCAGTGGACTATTTTACAGCATCCACAGCAGCCTAAATCCAGAGAGTCTCAAGTACTTCCACCTGGACCAAAAGAGTGGTATCCTCGTACTGAAAGAGGAGCTAGACTACGAGACCATCTCCTCTCATTCTCTTATTGTGATGGTAAGGTAACACTCAATTTCTCTTTACTTGATGCTAGTCTCAAGGTCTCACAATGGGGCACTGTAGAGTTTTCATGTTTGCCAACTTACATAGAAGGGAGAGATCTGCCATTACTCCATTTCACAATTCTTCTACAGATACTTCAGGTTTTGGGGGTGTCATTAGTTTAAAGATTACTTTAGCTCCTTCCATATATTCCTATTGTTTTCTTGTCTGGGGACTGGCTAGGCTACTTCAGGACCTTGAAATACTTGTTTCTGAGCCATTGCTTAGTTCCTCGCTATTTGTTTGGGGGAATTTTTAATGCAGGATTGCTGAGTGGACGTGGTTGTTGCCCACACTTAAAAATGTAATGTAAAAGTTAACTGTGCAGGGCTACGGCTATCCATAAAAAACTTGAGCAATGTATGTTAATAATAGTAACTTTGGAGACGGTGTCCCAGCTCTCCTTGGGTCATGGAGCAGCTCTTTCTGTGTAGTTCTAGGAACCCTCGCCTTTCTTTGAGTCATTGATATTCCACAAGCGGGAAACATGGTGGCGTAGAGGGTAGCACTGTGGCCTTTCACTTTCTGGTTCGAGGTTCACCGGTGACCTTTCTGGAAGGAGTTTGCATGTTCTGCCCTTGCTTGCGTGTGTTTCCTCTGGGTACTCTTATTTCCCACACAATCCCACAAACATGCGCCAGGTTAATTGAATAATTTTAGTTCCCCTTGTGTGAATGTGTGTGTTTTGCCCTGCAACGGATTGGCAACCTGTCCAGGTTGTACACCTGCTACTCCTCAAGGCGTGATCTTGCATGGAGTCCAAGGCCGATTTTCTTTACACCAAGCTGTTTGTCTATTGTCCTGTAGCACATCATAGCCTTTTGCAGGTCTCCAATTTTGTCTCTGGTGCCCATTGACAGTAGAGAGGTTTGCGTCTTATTCGATAGAGTATCCAGGTAATGAATGAGGGGGCTTATTAAAGATAAGCAGATCAATGAGAGACAGATATGTTCCAAACTGGTAGGTGATCAAATACTTATTTCAAATACTAAAATGATTTAAAGTAAAAGTAAAAATCTCTCTCTCTCGGTGGGGTTCTCTCCCTATTTTATTTTTCATTTAGCTTTATAGCATAAGAATGGTGAAACACGACCGAATATTATTCCTGTGTAGACAAAAGTCCCCAAAAGGCAATTTTAAATCAATCACACAATGATTCCTGTGTTTATTTACAGCTCTGTGTTCTTTGTTAATGAGATGATTTACACATAATAAAGGTGCAGTACAGAGAAGTGACAAATGCGATGCTTGTATTGGCTCGACATTTCCTTATTTACAATACTGGAATAACCTCCCACACAAATTGGGACAGGAGGGGTCACAGAGCACAGACACCATAAATTGACATTCTTGACCTCTACACATTTGCCTAAAAGGGGGAGAAAAACAGATGTGGTCAGATGTTATCTCTCGTAACCACACTAACCCCATGTACTTTATTTTTTCAGGTCAGAGATGAGAAGATCCCAATAAAAAAGAACTTTGCAAAGGTTGTTGTGCATGTGGAAGACTGTAATGACCATATGCCATCTTTTCTGAACACTCATTATGAGGGGACAATAAGCAACCTTGCACCCATTGGCACTGAAGTACTAAGAGTCAAAGCTCTGGATAAAGATACAGGGAGCAATGCAGAGATTGTTTATACTTTTCACACAGGTATGACATTTGCCTTGTATTTAGATGGTGTTCTATGGCATAAAGGCGGCCAGGATGACAGAAATTTTAATATGCAATTAAAAACAGTGTAATCACATTTAATACATTTAAAGATTCAACCTTTCTTTGAGTAAACAGTCTCTTTTTATGTCTAGGTGGGAATGTGGATGGTGCTTTTAAAATCAACCAAGAGACTGGAAACATCCTTGTCTCAGATGCACTAGACAGGCTTTCACAGGAGCAGCTTCACCTCACAGTAAAAGCCACAGATCAGGGTTTTCCTCAGCGCAGTGCCCTTTGCCCTGTGACCATCACTTTGAGACTATCTGAATTGACACCACCCAGGTTCTCCTCCAAGGAATACATCACTGAGATAAGTGAGGCCGTACCTCTTGGCTCCCCAGTGCTATCTGTCTCTACCAGATGCCAGTCTTCAGTGCTGTACAGGATCAACGAAGGTGACCCCAACGGAACATTTCACATCAATATTAACACTGGTCTAATCTCTGTCCAAACTTCTCTTGATTTTGAGCAACATCCCTCCTACATTCTACAAATACAGGCTACAAATACAGCAGGAATCCGTTCAGATGCCATGGTTCACATTTATGTGATTGATGAAAATGACAACGCACCTGTTTTCGCTCAGGATACCTACTATGGAAAAATTAGTGAGTCTGCTCCTGTGAACAGCATGGTGATTGGCGAGAACAACACACCTTTAGTGATCAAGGCCTTAGATGCGGACAAAGATACAAATTCTTTGCTTGTCTTCGAAATCCTTGAGGCCGCAGCTCAGAAGATTTTCAAAATAGATCCAAGCATGGGAACCATTTCCTTAAACTCTTTGGTAGACTATGAAGAAACCCCTGAATTTTCCTTCAGTGTTCAAGTTTGGGATTCCGGTGATCCTTCTCTGAGTGCTTCCAAGCCATGCAAAGTCAACATTCGTGTCCTGGACATTAATGATTGTCCACCTAAATTTACATCTCCTGTTTATGAAGCGGCACTCACTTTACCTGTATTTGAAGACATGATGGTGATTCAGATAATGGCTTATGATGCAGATTCAGCAATCAATTACATGATCGCGGAGAGTAGCCATAAAGATGCATTTAAAATTGATCTGTTCACTGGAATCATTTCTGTAAATGATTCCTCTGAATTGCAGCCCCATACTGAGATAAAGATCTCTGCCTTTGATGGATTATATAAAGACACCACGCTAGTAAAACTCAATATCACAAATGCTACTAAAACTAGCCTACAGTTTGAGGACACAGTACATGTAGCCACTGTACTGGAAAACACTACATTAGTGAAAATATTAGCCGTCCTCAGAACAAAAGATTCCTACCTGAATGAGCCTTTGCAGTACACCATCTTAAACCCACAAGGAAAGTTTGCCGTTAGTCAATCGTCTGGAGTCCTTTGGACAACTGGTGTTGCATTCGACCGTGAAGAACAAGATACGTATGAAATTGTCGTGGAGGTGCGAGACATGCGGAAGCCTCCACGTATAGATGTCACTCGTGTTAAAGTCTACATAGATGATATTAATGACAATGCACCAAAAATCTCAAATTTACCCAATAGCCTGTTAATTTCAGAGGACACTGACCCAGGAGACGTCCTCTTCCAAGTACTAGCAACTGACTCTGATTTTGGTGAGAACGGATCTATAATATTTTCCCTGGAGGATGACTTCAATCTCTTCAGAATTGACCGTTATCTTGGGGACTTGTCTCTACAAAAACCCTTAGACTTTGAGTCTTTGAATAAATATGTGCTCACTGTGCTGGTCTCCGATGAGGGAGAACCTAGTTTGTCAGCTGTTGGCACTATCCACATCCAAGTACAAAATCGTTCTCACCCAATATTTCAAAGCATGTACTACCCACTGAAATTACCTGAGAATATTACTCCCTTCACAACAATCCTGCATGTCCAGGCAAGAAATCCAGAAGGATACCGCCTTATCTACAATCTAGAAGAAGACAACGCCTCCAGGTTATTTCACGTTGATTTCAAAACAGGAGTCTTAAGTGTCACCGATTTTCTTGATTTTGAGACTCAAACAAATCACGTTTTGACTGTCCGTGCCACAGATACGGTAACTGGTGCCTTTGCTGAAGCCACCGTAGATATTGACGTTGAGGATGTAAATGATAACTCTCCCATCTTCCAGAATTTATCTTATGTTGCAGATATCTCTGAAGGCCTTCCAATAGGCACATCTGTTTTGCAGGTCTTGGCTTCTGACAAAGACTCTGGGAAGTCTGCAGAGGTCACTTACCAACTGATTGACAAAGAAAACGACTTTTTTGAAATTGATCATCAAAGTGGAGTTTTGGTGACATCTCAAGTACTGGATTATGAAACGATGCACCAGTTTACTATGAAAGTGAAAGCTACAGATGGAGGCTTTCCACCACTAAGTGGGGAAGCCCACATTATAGTCTATGTAAAAGATATCAATGATAACCCTCCAGATTTTACTGACCAATCTTATCATGCATCTCTTGATGAAATGGCTACGTGCGGCCACATTGTAATCAAAGTTCAGGCTTCAGACCGTGATAGCAAAGATGACCTTCAATATAAGATCTTGTCAGGAAATGAAGGGAGATATTTCTCTATTAATGAATCATCTGGACTGATCTCATTCTCTAATGTGTGCAAGAGAAACTTGGATCCATTTTATAACCTCACAGTTGCAGTTTCTGATGGTGTCTTTCAGAAAACAGCCCCTGTTAACATAGACATGACAAACGGCAACAAGCACAGCCCCTATTTTCCTCAGAGTATTTATGAGGCAGATCTGGCAGAGAATGCAGAAGTGGGAACTCGTGTGATTCGACTGGCTGCCATTGACCCAGACGATGGGCCGTACGGCAGTGTGGACTACACCATCATTAACAAGCTTGCTGATGAGAAGTTCTCTATCAATGAAGATGGACAAATTGTAACCTCTCAGTTTCTGGATAGAGAAAATCCATCCCAAAGAGTGATTGCAATTAAGGTCATGGCAAAGGATGGAGGAGGGAGGGTGGGGTTTTGCACAGTCAAGATAATTCTAACAGACGAGAATGATAACGCTCCTCAATTTAAAGCCTCCGAGTATGACATTTCAATTCGGTCAACGGTGAACAAAGGTTCGCCAGTGATCCAAATAATGGCTTATGATGCAGATGAGGGGAAAAATGCTGATGTCACCTACATGGTGGAAGAAGCAGATGAGGTGACAGAGGATATCATTGAGGTCAACCCATTTACTGGAGTGGTCAGCGTCAAAGAGAGTCTGATTGGTTTGGAGAATAAGATTTTCACCTTCAAAGTAAAAGCTCGCGATGGAGGAGAGCCTTTTTACAACTCTTCTGTGCCAGTAAAAGTCAAGGTAGTCCCACCGGAGATCATTCTTCCGCGATTTACCGAGCCGCTGTACTCATTCTCAGCATCGGAGGACTTCCCCATTGGATATGAGATAGGAACGGTCAAAGCAGATTCTGATGTACCTCTGATCTACAGCCTGGTGAATGGGAACACTTTAGATAGCAACAAAGATCTTGCTTTTGGTATCGACAAGGATGGAGGTGCAGTTGTGTTGCAGAAAAACATCGACCATGAAAAAACCAAGCTGTACAAGATTGATGTGATTGCTCAGGGAAATCACAATGGCACCGATGTTGCATCTCTGGTTTCGGTTCACATAGAGGTTCAAGATGTCAATGACAATAAACCTGTGTTTGAGTCTGACATATACAAAGCCTTCCTGGTTGAGAATTTGCCCTCTGGTACCACAGTCATCCAAGTGACCGCTAACGATGCGGACACAAACGTCAATGGAGAAGTCTCATACACACTAGAGCCAGATGATGCTGGAGAAATGTTCACCATTGACTCCCAAACTGGATGGATTTCTACCCTAAAGGAGGCTGATTCTGAGAGCCAACCTCTTCATAGGTTCTATGTGGTGGCCACTGATCATGGAGACGCTGTCAAACAGTCCTCTTCGGTTCTTGTTGAGGTGACCATCACAGATGAAAATGACAACCCACCTCAGTTTACGGAAGAACTGTACCAGGGGTCCATCTTCGAAAACACCAGAGCTGGAGAAATCATTGTGACTTTGACGACTGCTGATCAAGACGCATCTGCTGAAAATAGACAGATTGTTTGTTACATCACAGGTATGCACTTCATCATTTACAAAGATTAAACAATGGTGATTTTTACACTGTTTCATTATTCTGAATTCTGTTTTGTTTAGCCTGACTTTAGATATCTTTGACATTTAAATGATCTTTGACTATTGCCTAAACAACTTTGCATGGGTTTAGTTTTAAAGTATTTTGGTTTTAAACAAATACTGTTGGTGTTTCCATCTCTACAGATGGAGACCCATTTGGCCAGTTCTCAGTCACAGCTGCAGGGGACGAGTGGAGAGTGGTTTCCAAAAGTCCACTTGACAGAGAAGACAAAGAGAAATACACTTTACAAATAATAGCCACAGATGGAAGATTTCAATCGTCTGCCAATGTGGAGGTCCATGTACTTGACCTCAACGACAACAGCCCTTTGTGTGAGCAAGTATGTGTTTATTCAACTATGGGCACTTTGATAGTTGTGATTTTTTTTTTCATTTTCACATTTAAAACCAATGAAGCATTACAGAGAATTTTCAAGTGGGAACTCTAGTATTTTTCCTAGCTTTTATTGACCCTGACAATGTGGCGAATGGTAGTGTAGAGAATGCCAACATTTAAATGCTTGAGGAGAAAAATAAAAAAAAATGTGGTTCTTTGAAAAAAGAAAAAGGTGATTTGTATAAGGTCATTCCAAAAGGAATAGAGGATAAAAGCTGAGGGTTTGGAGAGTAATGATCGTTTAAAGGCTCATATAATGCTCCCATTTATCACTTTAATTTCTCATGAATAAACAGTGTCTGTGTTGACACCAGTGTCCAAAAATGCCAAATGGCCTATCACTGAGACTGGTGTGCCTGGAGCTGCTGAGGTTCCAGGAAACCATTTTATGGAGATCAAGCACAAAACAATCATCAGGCAAACATACACTGAGAACGTCTGTGTCATTTTAACCTAGTTTAAACCTGTTTATGCTATTGGCTGATTTTGAATGTATAATAATGCAAGCATGAATGTTAGGCCTTTATTGTCAGTTTTTTAAAAAGTTGTTAATTAAGTACATCCAGCAGAAAAGGTTACCTTAACTACCCATGTTTTATTTTTCAATCATTCATTTTCCCACTCACTTATTCCCTTTTTTGGGAGGTCACGGTAGTCTGCCGGTGCCCATGTCCAGCGCACATTGGGCGAGAGGCAAGGGTACACCCTGGACAGGTCACCAGTCCATCACACTGCAACATTCACTCACACATTCACAGCCTCGAACCGGCAACCTTATAACTTGAAGGCCACAGTGCTACCCACTTTGCCACCGTGCCGCTCTATTTTATTTTTCATTTAGCTTTATAGCTTAAGAATGGTGAAACACGACCATTTTTATTCCTGTGTAGACAAAAGTCCCCAAAAGGCAATTTTAAATCAATCACACAATGATTCCTGTGTTTATTTACATGACATTTAAAATGGATGTGGTGAAATGTGAGCAGGTATTTTGATACCTCTTCGTTTAAGGGTCTAGGGTTGCTGGGGCAATGGGATTCTGTCTGTATGAGCAACCTAAAAGCACACAACACGGAGAGTTTGTGTTAAATCTTTAGTTAAAATCTTCTTTGATTAAGTAACAAAAATCTGACAGTGTGGAAAGCAAATTAGACTTCAAGAATTCTTGAAACAAGAATAAAATGCTTGCGAAAAAGAATCTAAAAAAGGAACTTATTTCTGGTATTAAGTTTTTAAGCAAAATTTTCTCGTTTCAAAGCAGATTGTCTTTAAATTTGTTTACATTTAAATAGAGATCTGTACAATATTATGCAGGTTTTCTAATTTTGAAATTAATTTAAAGACTAGTTTTAAACAGAAATTACCTTGTTTTAATGCTCTTTCCCCTAAAAATAGTAGTTTTATAATAAAAAAAATTTTTTTTTGCTTATAAAAAATAAAATAAGTTATATTTTAATATATATAATGTAGTTGTAATACTAAACTATATTTCTTTTAACTGTGAACTAAGCACAAACAAGATCATATAATCTATAATCTCATGGTGTGGTGGATAGTGCGCTTGATGCTGATATAATGTGATCCGCGTTTGAATCCTACTAATCGGTCAGTAAATATACAGCAATTTTATTTGCTTCCTGTCTGTCTATACTGTTCTATTTGATAAAGGCAAGTGAGAGCAAACAAAAATGTATTTTAAGCCTGCATTTCTGTTTTAAATGTACTAAAATTCAACACAAACATTCTTGAATAAATGCTGTTTTCCTAAACTATCAGCAAATACTTACCGTATTGTGACTTGGTTTAAGGACATATATAGTTGTTTTGATGAACAAAACAACATAGTTTCAAGAGCACTTTTGACAAGATACAAGTTGAAATATTCTATGCGCTTTTACTTTGTACACTTCTTGTGTCTATTTTTAAGAGTCATCAGCGTTTGTTATCAGCTAGACATTTTTGCTTGATCTAGGAAGAGTTCAAATATATTAGAATTTTTTTTTTCTTGTTCTAAGACAGTGTTCTTTGCAGTGTCAGGGATCCTGACATTAATGACCCCAGGTCACCAGCAAGGAATAACGGTATTAGACTGTGTAACACATTTTGGAAGTTTGATTGGTTTGTGCCATGTTTCGTGCAGAACTACACTGCACAAAGCCTTACATCAAGCATAATATAATATCTGACATTCAAAGTGAGACAAAAACACATTTTTAAGTGGAAAAAACCCTTAACAGATGAGGAGGATAACATCTTTCAATTTAAAGCCCCTAAGCATGCCATTTCCAATCAGTTAACAGTGAACAAAGACTCGTCATGATCCAAGTAATGGCTTGTGATGCAGACAAGGGAAAAAAAAAACATCACCTACACAGTAGCAAAAGAAGAAGAGGCTACAAGAATATCATTAAGCTCAACCAGTGTCAAACAGAACAAAAGTATTTACTGAAAAAAGGATTACTTTATCTACACAAAAAGATTCGGAACATTAAAGGGGATGTTTGTAGCAACATTTTCTTTTCTTCCTAGCTACTTTACACTGAGGCGGTAATGGAGAATTCCAAATCCGGATTATTCATCCTCAAGATCTCAGCATCTGATCCGGACATCGGAACAAATGGCCAGTTGTCATTTTCTCTGCATGGACCTGACGCAGACAAGTTCCATCTTGATTCAAAAACAGGTCATTTTGATTTCTTTATCTTTCACCGTTTGAAGACATTTGAGATTTCAGCAAATCTAACCAAGATACATAAAACTTCTAAGGGCATGTAGATTTTATAAAAAAATCTTAGTAAACTGTTAGAATGTTTGATTAATGATACTTTTCTAGATCGCTTCCTTTCATTCAGGGGGTTACAGTATATTAGGTTACAATGAAACCTTTATGAGTTTGCAACAAATAATTTGCTTTGGGCAAAGCTGGGAAAATTTTTGAAGCTCCTGAATGAGTGACTTTCTTTGTTGTGGGTGTCATGTTAAAGAAAGGGAGAAAACAAGTTTTACAGAAACTTTTATCAATCTATTAAATAACTAGTCTAGTCTTGTCTCAGATACAAATGACAACACAGACTCTCCTTGAATTTGACATTTGCAACGAATCCCTGTTGATTCTTTCATTATTTCAGGAGAGCTCTTCACCCTTTCTGTTTTGGACCGTGAGCAGGAAAGCGAGTATGATCTGGTTGTCAAAGCGTCTGATGGCGGTGGCCGCTCATGCCAGGCAGACGTCACGCTCATGGTGCAAGATATGAACGACAACGCTCCAATGTTTTCGCAGAGCCATTATGAGGTCTCTGTATTCGACAACACAACGATTAGGACGCCTATTGCTGTCATCTACGCTAAAGATCCAGACACAGGTATGGCAATGTTTGTCATGGATGGCTGCCCTAAAGCAAAACCACAGGCTATTTTCAGCGTATTCACACAGAAAGCATTAACAGCCCCTACTGACCCCTCACATAGGGGCTGGGAATATAAAAGAATGGTTTGTTTGATGTGGGACTGAAAGCTGGGCCACTAGATTGGGGAGGCCCCGACCACACCTGAAAATATGTGCTTGAACACATAGAGTGGCGCTCACTGGAGCATTCGCGGCTATATCACGGATATTATATGTTTCACATTTTCACATGCTCAGTTGCACATAATGTTGTTGAGTACACAAAGAGAAAGAGAAAAGAGAACACAAAGAGAAAATGACAGAAACGCACTGCAATAATGGAATCTAATCGAAACTCTAAAAGCCAAAATTAAATGTCTAATTTAAAGAAGAATCGCCAAATTCTTCAAGAATATTTTAAGAAATCACTGTTAAGTTCTGATAAAAAACACCCCATGAAGAAAAATATGCTTAGGGGTAAGAAAATTCAAGGAACTAAGAACTTCTTTCTGGTTCTAAGGTTCTATGTGTGTCTTTGATAAAGAAAAACGTTCTTGTTTCAAAGCAGTTTTTATACAATTTTTTCAAATAAAGAAATGTGTCAAATTTAAAACAGGTTTTTCCTGTTTTAAGATATTTAAAATCTATTTAAAGCACAAATGTCCTTTTTAATACTATTTTACATAAACAAGATTATTTAGTGCTCTTAAAAAGCACTGTAATTTTAAGACTATACCATATTTATTCATACTACGTACTAAACATAATCATTCTTTAGTTAGTGCTTTTTTTCTTAGAATCTAACATTTCTGTCAAATTTTAAGCAGGTTTTTCTAGTTTTTAGACTATTTTACTGATTAGCTTTATACACAAATGTCCTTGATTCATTTACCTTCTAACTTGCTTATTCCCTTTCATATTCACACGAGTCTGCTGGTGCCTATCTTCAGGTCACATCAGGCGGGGGTACACCCTGGACAGGTCACCTGTCCATCGCAGGGCCACACACACATTCACACCGAAGGAAATTTTTTAATTATTCAATAAACCTAACTGCAGGTTTTTGGAATTTTGGGAGAAACCGGAGTACCCGGAGGAAATGTATTTATCTAAAACAGTAAAGACAATGAAATGACACTTTACTGAGCTTCACTCCCTCAATTTAGAATATTTTGGCATCAAAAGCCATTTGTTTGTTTGTCACTTGCTGGCACACAGTTCTGAAGTGTGCAACTCCTGATTCTGGATTCTATCAGCAGCTTTTGCAGACCTGTGAATTTTTTCCAGTTTCCAGTTTTATGTAAAAAAAAACAGCAGAATCACATTTGATCTGGTTTTATGGTGGAATGCGTTATATAACCAGGTTTCCTTTTGTATCATTTTACAGTCGTACCATACGGGTGTTATCTTGGGCAAACTTGTTTTGTAATTTCTAATGTTTGCCTGAAAACGATGCATCTCAATTGATGTTTCATGGCACAGACCCTGATGCCTGTTTTAAACACTTTATCTGTTGCTTTTGCTGAGAATGTTATCTTCTGTGACTCTTCCAGGTATAAACTCAGAAGTGAGGTACTCTCTTCAAGGGCCCGACAGTGGCTTCTTTTCTCTTGATGAAATCTCAGGTGTGCTGAGACTGGAGCGATCTCTAGCTGATGAGAGCAAGTCCACTTATGAGATGAAAGTAAAAGCCACTGACCGAGGCCTTCCTCGCCATCTCTTCTCCTACGCTACGGTTACAGTACACGTGGTGATCCTCAGTGATTACCAGCCATTGTTCCTCAGCTCCGAGTACATTGTAGAGATTCCAGAATCAGCACAGATGGGCTCAGAGATCATCAGCGTATCTACCCTCACCACAGATGCTTCAGAAAACCAGGCTGTGAGATACACCATCATATCTGGCAATGAAGACGGACGATTTCAGATAAACGCTGTAACTGGTAAGAGCTACGTTTATTTTCAGTTTTCTATTTTTGTTCACTAACTTTTTCCACCACCACTTTGATGTTTTTAGCTTGTTCTCATTGACGACAAGCCGGTTCTCTTTGTATTGTTTTTTACAAAGAACGTGTTCGTTAATACCGTTGACATGAAGGAAGATGACACGAATGACACAATTTCCAGAAAACAATTTCAAAAGATTCACATTACATTCACACTACAGAGAAGAAATGAATTTACGTTATTTATTTCAGACAATTATTAATATTATAAATAACTAGCTAATAAAAATATAACTAATACTAGTCTAATACTAATACTGTTAGAGGCATGGTCTACTGCAGGTGTCACCAGATTTGGTCCTGGAGGACCAGCGTCCCCAAGGGTTTAGCTGCAACTAGGGCTGGGCGATATATCGATATTAAAAATATATCGATATATGTTTAAACGAGATATGAAATTTGACCATATCGCATATATCGATATAGGCTGCGTAGTTCAAACTGCGCTGTGAGCCTTGCTCCAGCAAACTGCTTTAACCCGGAGCTCTCAGCACTACTTTGCGCGCCCCTGGCCACGCCCCTCCTCTTTCAGGCACAGAGAGGGGAAGGGCTGGACTCTGGAGCAGACAATCCGCCGGCACTCTTCAACAAACATGGAGGAAGCAACAACATCTGCTGAGCATGCGGAGAAATTAGTTGGTAAACAAAAAAGTAGCGGCTCAGTAATATGGAGATGGTTCGGATTCAAAGTTTCTGATGAGAAACAAAACCATGTCATATGTAGGGAGTGCCATAAAGAAGTTACAGCCAGGGGTGGAAGCACTACAAATCTTTTTCACCATCTAAAACAGTGGCACAAACTGCAGTATGAAGAGTGTGTGAAACTGCGCGCTGCCGAGGCCCCAGCTGCAAGCCAACCGCAACCCGCAAAAGCTCCAGCCCCGACACAAAGCTCCCTTCAAGCTTCATTTTCCCGCGATGTACCGTTGTTGTGCCATAATTTCGACTCCCCTCTTGCGTGAACGCGCATTCAATCACGTGATTACACAGACTAAGCCAATGAGAGTTCACATAAAATGTTTACTCGTGAAAAAGTTTTAATTTTTATTTTGCTTATATGCCGCGTAGATGTCAAATTTACTTGTAACACATTGTTCAACTATAAATATTGTTTAAAAAGTTTAAAAGAATGCAATCGCCTAAGTTGCTTACAGCATTGAATATTTTAATAATTTATGAATGTACAGCATTATACAAACTTTACATGTTTATATTTTATTTGCGTATTCAAATATATTTATATTTTATTCCCAAAAACAAGGGAACAGCTGAGTATTGTTTCATCCGGCCAGTTTAAATAAAACTACTTGTGAAATGTCATATTTGGGTTTGACTGTGACTAAACAATTGCTCTCACTTTTTGATAAAAATATCGGGATATATATCGTATATCGATATTCAGCCTAAATATATCGGGATATGACTTTTGGTCCATATCGCCCAGCCCTAGCTGCAACCCTAATCAAACTCGCCTGAAGCAGCTGATCAAGCTTTCCTAGAAGCTTCCAGGCAAGTGTGGTGGGAAGAGTTGCAGCTGAACTCTGCAGGACTTCGGCCACTGGGACTGAACTTGGTGACCCCTGGTCTACTGTGTAGAATATGATCAAAACGACAGAATTCTTATCATTTTAGGGTAGGGTATGACCTTTTAGCTCATCTTCATTTTTTCCTTTTCTGTGAGAGTTGTGTGAATGAGGGCCGAACTGTTTAGAATCTTTCTGGCTCTTGCCAGCTTGATTATCTTTGCCCCCCCCCCTTTTTTTTTTGTAAATAAGTATTGTAAGTAATGTAAGCTTGCTGGAATTGATTCCCTCTTTATTATGCTTTTTTCCATGTAGTAGTGCTTGCGAATCTGTAAAAATGTCCCGTCTTTGTTTACTGGATAGCTCAGAGAAAGTTTCTGCACAACATAACGTCTTGGCAGCATACAGAACTGCTTGTTTCCTGAAGAAGCAACGCATGTTTAATTACACGCATATCCAAAAGCTTGTGAGAATTCAACTCAGGTCATTGCATAGAAACAAATATCTCTGTTCCCTTCTTCAGGGGGCTACCCTAGTAACTAAGACTTCCCCTTGCAGATGCTTGTTTTGATGTATGTTAAATGACTCAACTTTTGGAACCCCTTTTAAAGCACCACTGGCGAGGTCCTTCAGCAGGTTGTACGTCTGTCCAGGACCACGATCATAAGTTTTCTACACACAGGTTCGATTTGGGTTTCACACAAATCTACTGATGGCTTCTCAGCATGGTGCTGTTCTTTGAGTTGATGAAATGTTGATGCAATGACGCCTTCTGCCATTTGCGATACAACAAATGCACCCCACAGCACACAGGGAAACAGGAAGGAAGAAGATGATGACAGAGAAGAAATGTAAAAAAATTCTGAATGTCGAGCGGTTTATACTGTTGGTGCCTGATCACAGGGAAGTGAGAAAAAAGAGGATTCGAGCTTTGCTATTTCTTTCCTGTTTCCTGTGCCAAGTTGCTATTAAAATGTAGGATGAGCTTGATCGCTTTTACGTCCCACTCACGTCATCAAAAGTACAAGCTTTCATTGGTTCTTGCAAAAAACGGATCCGAATTGTGAAACTCTTTTTTGTTGGCATAGCTTGTTTGGTCAGATGTGTGAGCTCCAGTTAGCTCCATGATTTTTGATCGAGGCGCATGTCGCACTAAACCAGGGGTGCTCACACTTTTTCAGCTTGCGAGCTACTTTTGTCAAAGTGATCTACTCGCTACAAAAATGTAAAACATCAATCAACAAACAATTATTTTCAACTTTATTGAGAATTGACAAAACACACATAATAATTAATTATTTACATTTTTTGTAATAACGTGAGTTTAATTTGATGACTTGCACTGAATTGAATCATTAGAACAGTTGTGTGTGACCTGAATTGATGGTAATAGAGTGATTTTTTATGGGAGCAATTGAGCTTTGATCCAAATAATCAAGAATAAAAATGATGCTCTAATAAATATTTCAATATTTATTGAAACTGAGTCGTGCAGTACAATATGCAGGTGAGGAGTGGCGTGTTACTTGATTTTGGTTGTATTAGATTTAGAATGAAGTTATGAAGCATATTCTGGGTAAAACATATTTTGGATCTGGTCATTTGCAGACGGTCCCTAAGTGATTCCATGTCAGCGGGTTGCTCATAGACGGTAATGTGTTTCTGCGAATGCAGAGGGAAACTTGTTTTGATAAAAACCGTTTTGTAGTTTGTCCGCTACATATTATTATTTGTTTACTAAGAACATTCTGGTCTCGAGCTATTGAGCAGAGAAAACCGAATCCGTGAATCTGCAGATAACTTTACTGAACTGTGACGGGATGGAAGATCGGCGGATATTGTTTCAATTTCACGCCGCGATGACCGGTCGACCACGATCGACCCCTGATTTAGATCATTAATTTATCATAAAATATTAGGGCAAATTGTAAAGTAGTAAATATTTTTATGTTGTTAAATATTTTTAAATGGTATGACATTTTTCTTAAGAAAAACAAAGATTAACTTTCATTATTAAACATTTGCTTGAGACGGTTATGAACTCAATTGCACATAATGTGCATTTGACCCCAGTCAAGTTAATTATGCACCTTTTCATCGATTACTTTCATTTATTTTATCCTGATGTGTGCCAGAGGGGTACAGGTGAAGCACTTGCCCTATGTGGCACTAAATAAATCAGCATAACCTTTGGCTTGACCTTTTTTCATCCTGCGAACTTTTCCTGACCTTACAAGACATGCTCAGATTAAAGGCTCTTTTCTTCTAGCGCAGGGGAGATCCAGTACCTCCACCCCTTGTCTCTCCACCTTCCCTGCCTTCCCTCCCCTGTAGGCACATGAAGTTCAATCCAGCCCTACTTTTGTTTCATTCCCTTAAGATCTATCACTTCAAACGCTGCAGCTCGCTGTGGCCGCCAGTGAACACTGCGAGAGGCCACTCAAGAATCACCTCCATCAACGCTGTCAGGACCCTGAAGACCTTCAGCTCCACACCAGGGGCCCCTCCGTCAGCCTCGGGGGGCCCCTAAGCCCAATGGCACCCGCGGGTCCTGTAAAGGATATCAAAGATAAAACATCAATGGGAGCCACTTGAAGGATGCACAACAGAGCTGGAGAAAAGGCCACAGCAGAGACTATGACGCCAGAAACCTCACAGGGAATCGAAGAGGGGTTCTTCATTTCAAACAACCAGGTTAAAAACATCAGCGGATGAATGTCAAATGTTCACTATTTAAAAATATTATATGGTTGTTGCTTTCTCACCTGCTCAAACAATCCAAACTAAAAGGGAAAACAATCTCTAGATGTCTCAACTAAACAAGTCAGGTGTGAACCCCCCCACCACCTGAATGCCACCAAGTGCCATCAAACAGATAAACAGACAGTATATATCAATTTTATTGTGTATGAAAAAAAAAGAAAAGAAAAGAAGAAGAGTCATCCAGTAAATTCATCCATTCTAAAAATGTGTTACATCTTTCAATGGAAGGCAATCCTGAAAAGGCAATCCGCTCAGTCTTTTGTGACGGCCTAGTTTATCTGAAATTTGTCCCCAAGCAGCAGCTAAAGGAGTCTGTCCAAGCGTTTGGACAGCTACTAAAGGATCAGCTACTGATTATGATCCTCTCTGCTTTTCTACTACAGCCTTCTGGGTCATCCCGCCTACTTTCTTTTTTTTCTGAATTTCGGCAAGTGAACAAAGCACAGATCTGGCGCAATGGATTACCGGTGAACCTTTTTACCTGACTTGGAAGCTCATAGCAGAGAACATTATATCTTACAGTGCTCTCCCATTAATACAGCTTCTTTTGTTTCCAGAGCCTCACTGAAAGAAGAGGAACTGGACAATCTGCTTGGCCGTCCGCTGCACCTCTTCACAATCCTTTGGAGGGTGCAGGAGGATCACGACAGAAATACTCTGATTAGCCGATTGCTAACACCTTCAGGGGAGCCGGGAGAGAGCTAGCACCTCAGCGTGAATCTTCTCATAGTCTGCTGCTGTCATGATAACATTGTTAGGCACTCTGAATGAGTCAATAAAACCACAGCAGATCGCACAAATGCTCTCAGCATTGCTCCTCAAAAGCAGATCATGGTTCGGGGAAGGAGGCTGGGCAAACGAGGGGGCCATGTGTTTGAGAGAGGAGATGCCCCCCTCTGCTTCACCACACACTCACACACACAGAGATCTACTAGCCAACCCAAACTGGCCAGGATGAGGGACTTTTTTCGAGCCAACAGAGAAAACATGGCACAATATGCTGGGAAGTCTGGAGGTGATGGGAGAGCGAGCTGATAAAGGATGACCCGTGAAATCCTGCATTTGCAAACAAACACGCGGCTGTTTGATAAAGCTTAGCAAAACACAGCAGGCGGGGAGAGGGACAACAGATATTACGATCAGGCCGCTTTTTCAGTGTCTCTCTTGTGATGCTGAGATAAAACTATGCCTCTGATAGCATGCCCAAACTTCCAGCCAATGAGAGGAGAGCACTGTTAAACATGGTGAAATTGAACAGTCTTCATCAATCATGTGATATTATTCTACGCAGGGTGTGATTCCTGGGTCCAGCCTAGATTTAAAAGATCAAAGTGATACAATATAGAGCTTTTTATTTCACTGAAGTAGCATGATGGGACAGCCAGATGGTAAACCCACCAGAAAAATGTATAGTGGCAGTTCAGATCTGTTTAGTTCTGAACCTCTCTGCAGCCTTCAACTTGGTCAACCATGAAATCCTTCTGTCCACACTCGCAACAAAGGGCACCCCAGGCACTGGCCTGGACTGGCTGGAGTCTTACGTCACTGCCAGATCCTTCAGAGTCGGCTGGAGGGACAAGGTTTCCAAGTTGCAGCAGCTGCTCACAGGAGTTCCACAGGGTTCAGTTCTTGGTCCTCTGCTCATCCACAGACATGGCTTCTCCTACCATTCTTATACCGATGACACTAAACTCCCACTGTATTTCTTTTCTCTTCTGTTATAACCCACAGTACAGACTGTCTGAATGACGTTTCATCGTGGATGAAAGCCCTTTGCTTACAACTCAACTTAGCAAAGAAGGAACTGCTGGTTAGCCCTGCTAACCCCACAGTCCAGCATGACTTCACCATACAACTAGTCCTCGACAATCTCCAAACATTGCAGTAATTACATGTACATTTGCTCTTTGTAACATCGGAAAGATCAGATACCTCCAAACAGAACATTCAACTCAACTTCTAGTTCAAGCACTGGTCATAGCAAGACTGCAATTCTCCTACTCAGCATTCCGACTGATGTTCATGGAACCCAGACAAGCCCACATCACTCCTCTCTTCATCTCCCTCCACTGGCTGCTCGTATCAAATTCAAAACACTGATTCTTGCATACAGAACAGTCATAGATGCAGCTCCATCATACCTTTACAAACACAAAATGAATAGTGTCTGCTGGTTCCATCTCATAGCTGCAGATAATCCCACACCAGAACCTTCTCCTTCTGTGTTCCTGGCTGGTGGACTCTCTTGTAGTCCTAATATGGAAAGCAGAGTCTCTCACAACCATTAAAACCTCTGAGGCACTCAATTATTCTGAATCAGCTGGAACCTGTTCTGCGTACATGTATTATGATTAACGGACCTTAATTACTCCTAAACTGTAAGTCGCTTTGGTTAAAAGCATCTGCTAAGAGCATGAATGTAAATTAAATGTTGCGAGTTGCCCAATATGATAACAAAGAAGTGAGTGTTGTCTAGTCCGATGCAAATGGAGGTACCTACAAGGATCTCATACCTTTATGTCTCTGTACTACAATTTTAGGGAAACTTTAAGGAAAAATATAATCATAACTTGTTATGCATATTGCTTTCTAACTGTTAATAGTCTAATATGCAGCTGTTATGGGCACATGGGATCTTTATAATAGTAAAAAACCATTTGTTCCCCTTTCAATCCGTTGTTTTAAAAGCAGCTTTCGCATTCAGACAAACATGCACTGCAAGCTTCCACTCTTCACGGGGATGTCTAGAGGGCTAAAAGGCACAATCTGTTTCAAATTGTAAAGATCAGTGTTAAAACAAAAGCATGTCCACCATCCACTATTCAGAAAAACAAAACCCTGTTTGACTGCATTGCAATTAGGCTCTTTTAAAAGAAAAGCAACAATGGAAAACAACCATCCTTGGACAGCGAGGCATCATCAAGCACCTAGGAATTGCACAAATAAGCATAACAACAAACAAATAATCCATTATCTCCTTTTGAAATCTATAATGTGTAATTTCTTTATCTTCCTGATTATGGTAGTTTGTGATGCATCAGTGCAAAGCCTTGCGACCTTCCCCCTTTCTCATCACTACAATAACTGCAAAAAACACATGAGTGCATTGAAATGCACATGCGAAGATAAATTGAAGGGGTTAGGGTGAGGAGCAGGGTGTAATGATAACCTTGTTGGGATGATCCGTTTGCTTTGGTTCCATTTTCTCCAGCTGCAGTGGCTCACTCGCTTTGCATGAATGAAGGTAAAGCTGTAAGAAACCTCCCACTTATTTTATTTTCAGCTCACTTTCCCATCATTCCTCCCCCTGAAATTGTTTGCACAACAATGCAGCAAAACATCTGCAAAAACAGATAATTAATGTGTCAAGTCAAACTAATGCATTTTTTATGAAGACTATGCTTCACTGGTTGTAATTACAACACATTTCCATTCTCTGTATCTCTCCACACTAACACACCTTCCTCTGAAATTATTACTTTTTGATAATGCCTGGCATCACAGCAAGCACTTATTCCTAGAGAGAGTGTGTGCACGTACATGCCTGCATGTGCACTTGAACATTCCTGTAGTCTTCATGTTGATATATCATAAAAACTGGAGATCTAAACATTTAACGGAACTGGTGCAACAGTCCCTAGATCCCCATTGGTTGAGGGTGTCTATCTCAAATTCTGGCAAAGATATCACATTTAAAACCGCATAGACTTTCTTTTTTTTATCATACTCTTTCAGAGCTAACAGTTTCAAAAGATTAAAAACGTTTGTTTTCAAAAAAAAAAAAATTGCGATGGCCTAGAGTAAGTACTCCCCAGTTGAATGCTGTAGATGAACCTTTTCCATTCAGGACAGAATTTATTCAGTGTGTCCATTGGTAAAGCAATCAAAAGGCAGAGCAGAAAAAAACGTGCTATAATTTTTTTTGTTCCCAAAACATCCACAAAAATGACTGTAATATGACCATCCTAGAACATCCGGATCAACTTTAGAGCTTTGGTGGACAAACATGAAAAACTTTTGGAATCCTTTTCAAATTTTTTTTTTTAATAAAGCAAATTCTACACATTGGAGATAAGCAAAGTGTGCCCATTATCTGAAAGCTTAAGATACAAAGTTAAAATTTGCAATTCACATATTTGAGAAAGATTGAATTTGAAGCTCTCAATCTGTATAAACATGTATAAAATTTCTATTAATTATAAAAAGTGTCTGTGCGTGTGCGTGTGTGTGCATGTGTGCGGGTGTGCTCAAATGTGTTGGCCACATCCACCTTGATGGTTGGTTGAGCAGAAAATACAAAGTGGCTAAATCCAAACCTGTGCTCAGTGGTCATTCTGGCCAGCTATCAGAGAACATGTTCAGCACTTGTTTGTCAGACTTTATTGACAATTTGAGTTCTAGTGATAAATACCAAGCTTTTTAAAGGGGTCATAGACTGGGATTTTTGATATTTTGACATAAATGTCATAATCAGACAAAAAAAAGGTTTAAAAACTTAAAGTGATATCAGTATATATAGAGTTTCATAAATAATGTCAGGTGGTCCAACATCTTAGGCACAGTGCCGCAGTAATATGCTGCTGTTCTTTCGTTCTGCTTTCTCTGGAGTGGATTAGCTCCTTCTCCTTTGTGGTTTTGGAACTTTATGAGAGTGTAGATTCTCTTAGTTTTTCTGTGTTGTCTATTCACTATTAAAAATATCAAATTTAAGCCCAGTGCTTTTGGGTCAACTTTGTAACAGACAATTGAAGGAAAAATCCCCTCCGCCCTTCCAACATAGCTTGGAGGAGGACTCCTTGCATGGGATTGCATATTAATCCTTAGAAATACTGGGCTTTTTTATTTGGTTTCTACTACTTTGGAATTTGCTCTAAAACATTACCTTTAACACAGTTTTTGTGGCAATGCTTGCTTTTTATTTTTATTTTTTAACAACTTTACACAATAATTCCACAGCAAACCTGACATTAATATAATTCAAACATTAGATAATTCCGAGTTTAAAAGTTTGCCAATTTTCTAGTGATTCTAGTGATTGTGATTTAGTCACTTCTGAAACTTCTTTACCTTTTCTTCTTGTTTTAAGTAATATTTAGTAGGAGACAATTATGCTTTACTCACATTTTAAGCGAGAAAGACTATAATATTAGTTATTTCCATCAGTAAAACAGATGACAATGCAAACATTTGAACTGCCCCCTACTGGATGGATGATATCAAAAACTATAATTCAAGTCGAACCAGACCCTAGGTCTAAAAACTTTTTAAAACCTTAGAAAATTTTCCAATGATAGTTCATTATATAGTTAAATATAGTGTTGTAAAATATTGTGATCCATATTGTATTGTAGACATGACATCGAGGTATGTATCGAATCGTGAGCAGAGTGTATCGTAACACACCCGCTAATAAATGTAATGTTAAAACACATATCAACATTGTTTCTTTTCCGTGTGAAGAGGTAAGTTTTCCATCAAGTGACAACATCATGTACAGGTCTCTCTGATGCAGCCTTGGATATCAGAGGTATCCACTGATTAATACTTTGAATTTCCTAATCATGATACATTGCCACCATGGGCCTGGAATGGATTTTCAGCTTTGAAGAAGTGACTAGTGGCATTGCCATTGAACTGAATTGTAAAATAAATAAATAAATGAAGGGAATTGAAAATGGAAAGCAACCTGCAAATCCAAGATCATGAAATGCCAAATCCACTAAGTACAAACATTATGTTATGTGTCCTTGTTGAATAAAACATTTTAAAAAGTTTTTTTAATAATTAGATTCGAACAAAATGTTACCCTACACGCAAAGCCTCAAAAAGCTCAAATCCAATGAGTCGAAGTGCTGCCTGCAATATTAAACATAATACAGCCGTGTTTCTCAGATTTGCTGCATCAATAATGCCATTTGCTTCTCATATCGCACACACAATGGAGTTTATAAAGAATACAATTCATGTCTCCAGGTGTGAGAGGCATTCAGTGTGTGCAGGAATCTGAGGCGTCCAGGTCCCTGGCGAGCAGCTCCTTTTCACCTGGTCAGCGGGACAGAAGCCAAGCCAGCCAGCGGACCAGCAGGAGCGAGCCCCTCCTGGGGTAAAAAGCAGCCCCTGCCGCCCTCGCAGCTCAGCATGGCTCCAGAGCTGAGGGCGAGACAGGAGGAGGCCACTTGTATTGGGCAGGAAACTCAGCATCAGGCAATAGGACAGCGGGGCGCAGTCTGATGCCAGGTGCCTCATCTCAACTACAGGTGGCTGCAAATACATAATCAATTCTGTCATTTCGCACCTACAACCGGGAGCTTGGATCAGTGTTAGACAGCTTGAGCTTTGTGTAATGAGCTTGTTGGAAGGACAATACTTTATTTGAGTGTTTGAACATTTATTTCTTCACTGCTGTAGATAATAGGTGAGATAAACTGGGCAGTGTTTCCGATGGGTTTGATTCAAATGTGAAGTTTTTTTTAATTATATGTCTGTTTTGAAAAGCTTACATTTCTTCCATATTATATTCTGTTATGTAAATGCAATATTTTCCTTCTGAAATGGGAAGTTTGTTGCTAAATCCTTTCAGATTGCTGCCACTAAAGGAAATATTTTCCATTGTCTTAACATGGGATCAAACTTTGTCAAACTGTAACTCAAACTGAGAACAGTTCAAACTGACCCCAGTTGCGGAGGTTATAAGTCTGTGCAAGAGTATACCAAGCACTGTGGAAAGGTATTTGGCTCTAGAAGGGGTTCAAGATATGACTTTTAAAATGTTTGGGGAAAGGAAATGAAAATATCTTCAAGAAAAGCGTCATAAATAAACAGGAACAAAATCATAGTAACAATTACATTTATATTTTACATTTTTGACATCACTGTCAGCTCCCTAGCAACCAAACTGTACACCCTAGCAACCAAAGATTACTAAAGTCATTCTCATTTTTGTTAAATGATAGAGACATGGGGGTTTTGCTTATATAGCATATAGTGACAAAGGAGCATTATATTATGTCACTTACCCCTCCATGGCATCCATGCCTTTTACCATAACAACCATATTTGACTTATCTCTATCTAACTTTAGAAAAAACATAGATACCTGGGGGTTGGTTTATTTTACACATGGTGACGTAGAATTATGTCACTGACTCCTCCATAGCAACTAACAATTTTACCGTAGCAACCAAATCAGCAGATCTATATCTCGGATTTAAAATTTTTATTTTTTTTCCATTTTTTCGTTTATCATTTTTATAAGAGTTTGAATTTGAATTGTCAACTGAAACATAAGTTTTAATGGCATTTTATCACAGCTTTCAACCCTATTTTGATAGTTCAGTAGGTGTTTACTCCACCATCTTGGAGGCCTGCGTGGGTTCTGTATGTAATGCTAATATAGACAACAACATTGAACGCTTTTCTGATCACTTAACTGAAGAATAGTTACTCCTTAGTAATAGTTATAGTTACTCTAACCTAAACTAGACCCTAACTCTAAACCCATGTAGTTTCTTTTGATGAATCTTGTCTCAAACTGAACCTGCAAGTTACATCTACCTCTACCTGTTCATACAAATGAATTAATCAAGTTGTTATAAAGCATTTCAGAAGGGTGAAGAGAAAATGTTGATTTTAATTTTGCTTTCAGCCAGCTATAGCAACAGAATGACTCAGGAGAAGTTTAATTTCCATCCTATTCACTCATGACTGTCAGCTAATGATCTGCTCTGCATCAAATAGCCTAATACCAAGGTCCCAAGCAAATTAATGAAACACAACCTACATATGTCAGCCAATTAAAGAGGAGGCCAACCTCGAGGGAGGGCATTTATATATTAATGGACTCTACATTGATAAATTATGTACAGTATATTATAACAGTGAACTAAATCATTTAATCTTTAAAACTTTACAATAATTTCCAGCATTTCATTTGTTGTATATTTATATTACGGGGAAGTGATTTGTTAGGATTTGTGTCTGTCTCTCATGTCATGTTTTTTGTTCCCCTTGGTGTTGAAGAAGAAGTGGCAGCATCCATCTTGTATCTTCTTCTGCTGTGCTATCACACGGATGGATGTCAAAGGCCAAGTGTAAATCTCAAAGTAACACGTAGCAAACACAGAAGATACAGATACAGAATTCCCCTTTACAGTCAAACTACAGTATGAAACAGTAACGGGAGCTGGAGACGCCAAAAGAAGAGTCCCATCTTCAGAGGTGCTGCTAGTCAGCAGGTCAGCGCTTGTAGTAAGAGGAGAGCAGAGATTTACCAGTGATGTGGCTGGTACAGTTCAGGACTGGTAAATGTTCAAGGTCTGAGAATCCAGTATGAATGCTAGACCAGATATGCTCAAAAGAGATGATAACTGGATGGCTGACACAGAGTGAGAAGTCGACTCGAAACCGTTTAAAGCGTATAATCAACTATTTACACCGACAGGAACCTTGTGAATCTGGCCCATCACTGGTTACAGCATCTCAGGGTTCAGTCAATAGGTTCTTACTGACACCTAGTGGCAACTAATTCACACACAAAAAATTTCCCACAAAAATTTTGTTCCATTTTTGCCTGGAGCCTGATTGTAGAATTACATTAATTGTATTTTATATATAAGATTTCCTTTTTATTTTATTTTCTGATTATTACCACCACCATTCAAACTTTAGACTATATAGTGTATTAAAAAGATGTAGTAACTAGCAGTTTTAATCAGCCCAGGCTGAAAATGTTATGTTTTATTTCATTTTTATTAGAATGATTAAGTTTTTAATGTTAATTTCTTCTCTTGCTTTTTCTAATCTTGCAATACGCCTTTCATTTAAGTCACATAGTTAACTATTAGTGTGTGTTTGAGGATAAAGATGGTATTGTCAAACCTTTTAAAACATTAAATAATTTACAGAGTTTTTGGTATATGATACACGCCATGTGTCTTTCTTGCAGACAATATTTTGTAATATCAAGATCCTTGAAAATCTTTATTAGTTTAAATCATTAGCCATGTGTCTATTCTGTCGGTACTTTACTGTAAAGTTTCTACAGTATTTTTAATACAATGGGCCATTGTTATTGTGGTCAAACTGTAAGTGCCCCCAATAAAATATATAAAATGCTTGATATATAAAACGTATTGATCAACTATCAGCAAAACCCTGTGCTCTGGACAAAAAATTACTGTCAAATAAATGTAATGCAATCCACGTTTATGATCAATATGGAAATTTGACCTTTGAAAAGTGTTTTTATTTACAGCAAAAATCTTGTATACAGTGTTTATACAATGTATAAAATTTGATTATTCAACTTCTCAGCTGCCCGTCATTACCAACGATTTCATTTCTTTTTTTCATTCATGCTCATGATGTGTTGAAGGCCTTAATGATCAACGCAGCATCATTAATGACTGATTTGTGTCCAGAAAACCCCTTTTAATCATGGTTTAATGAAAATCTTTTCTGATCTAAATGAGTGTGGATTTATTTGATGTGATTATAGCACTGAAGGAAGAGTCTACACCTGTGAATCCCTCAAAGAAAACTCTCATTGACACAAGGGCCCTGAAACTGAACACAATGAACTTTTTGGCACCAGAAGTAAATCATGACCTCTGAAAGCCTCCTTCCTTTACAACATGAGAGCAGTGGTCATTAATATGCCTGGGGTAATTTGCAGGTGCAGATCTTGAATTATTCTTACCCTTTTCAGGGTACAATGAAGGTGAAGGAGCAGGGCCAAATAATCAAAGAGCATCTAGGATCTCAGAGTTCATTAATTCTGGTCATACATAAATAAAAATAAAGCTGTTTTAGCTGAAGAACTCTTTAATAAACTGACTGTCCACCTTTTATTTTGGATAATTTATTGTGATAACAGAGGGTTAAGCGACACACTTAGTGTTTTATTAATCAACAATATGCAGATAGTTACCGACACATTAAAACTAGAAACAGTTCATTAAATCAAATTAAAGTGCATACTTCATCTGTTTTTGTAAGCTATTAACACCTCATAAATAATACATACTGTAGTACATCATGCTTAATGTGCTCTCCGTCACAGTGCACAGAGAATCCAAAGGTCTGTGTTAGAGAGAACTCTGCTGTCCGCTGCATGTAAATGCATAATAGCACAGATGGCCAAGAGCATTATAAACCTCTGTTTATATCACTTATTTCATCATTTATTTAAGATTTATATTAAGTGGTAATTTGTATGTTCATTTAAAGACCAGCTAAACTAGGAAAAAAGTTTTTTTAATTTGTTCATCTTCATATTCGCATTTCAACTTAAACTGTTATAATTAATCAAAATTAAAAGGGTATTTGCAGATGGATGGATGGATGGGTCGGTTGGTGGAAAGATGGATGGATTGAGGGCTGGGTGGTAATGCTGGGTGGGTTTGGATTGATGGATGGATGGATGGAAGGATGATTTGTTGAGTGAGGATGGGTTGGTTGGTGAATGGATGGATCGATTGGTGGCTTCGTGGTAATGGTGGGTGGGTTTGGATGGCTGGCTGGATAGATGGATGGATCGATGGATGACTTGGTGGGTGCTTGGGTGAGGATGGGTGGATGGGTCGGTTGGTGGATAGATACATGGATTGGTCGCTGGGTGGTAATGGTGAGTGGGCTTGGATGGATGGATGAATGGATGGATGAATGGATGATTTGGTGGGCGGTTGGGTGAGGATGGGTTGGTTAGTGAATGGGTGGATTAGTGGCTGGGTGGTAATGGTGGGTAGGTTTGGATGGATGGGTGAATTGGTGGGTGATTGGGTGAGGATTGATGGATTGGTCGGTCAGTAGATGGATGGATGGATACGTTGGACGGTAGAAGGATGGATTGGTGTGTGTGTGTGTGCGTGCGTGTGTGTGTGTGTGTGTGCGTGTGTGTGTGTGTGGGTGGGTAGGTGGGATCACATCGATCACAAGCCACGATTAATAAAAATATATACAAAGCTTTTTTTGTAAACGTGTCTTTCTTGGGGTTGAAATTATTGTGAAGCCCAAACAGACTGAACTTTTTTTATAAGTTGAAAATTACTTCAAGAATGAGCTAAAAATAATTTGAGCCAATCTGACTGATATTTCATCATCTCTTCCTATTGGGCAAACTCTCAGGGCACATTAACCTAGAGAGGAACAAATAAAGATCACAGACTGTAAGGGTGTATGAAATTAGCATCAGCACAGACATCCTGGCAGATCTGGTAGCACCTGCATCTATCTCTTTCGCTCCTTGACTCTCACTCATCAGTATTCCCACACCAGCCATACAGCATGCCTCTCCCTCCCGTCTCTCTCCTCGGGCTGATGTGGAGGACAGTGAACAAAAGTGGAACACAATCAGTGCCGAGCAGCTGCTGGCATCCTGACCCCCAACCCAGTGACCCCCACCCTACACAAAAGGCCTTGAAAATGACCACATAACCTTCACCAAACTGGGAATCTCCCTAGGCAGCTAAGGGAGTTCTGCTCTGGTGGGACTAGATCCCAGTAAATCATCAGTGACACACATTCACTCTCTTCAAGTCTTTCAAATGTGCCCGAGTGTTTCCACTTGAAACTTTCTTTTCAGAGAGCGCAACGTCAAGGGACTTTTTAGATAAATGGCATGAATATAGAATCTGAGGAGTACAAATGTGTATTTACAGAAAATAGTCACTTTTCTTCAGAGTGAACTCAATTTAACAAGAAAAAAATAGGATTTCATATTGAATTATAGATGTTTCCTCAAGAGTCAATGTGGCAAAGCATGTGACAGTTAAACAATTTTAATTATATCACTAGTAAACTTTTAGGGATGGATGGATGGATGGATGGATAGAAGGAAGGAAGGAAGGAAGGAAGGAAGGAAGGAAGGTTAATACATTTTTATCAATATGACCGCCAGATGGCGACCTTACCTTACAAATAATACACACATTTAAAGCGTTAAATAACTTTCTTTCTTTTTTTTTATCACGTTCTAATTTTAATACTTTAGTGTGGTACAAAGGAGCGACTCTTTCTCTCTGTCTCTATCTGACCAGTTAAACATACCGCGACTCCCGTCGGTTATCTCCAGAATAAACATCAACATACATACTGGTTTTATGTCACTACACAAAGGCTTAACTAATACATATAAATGAACCATCTCTCCTTTTCGTTTTCCATGAAGTAAATAACAGCACAAATCTATATTTTATTGCATAATGTCCCTGTTGTTTACTCTGGCTTCGCTGGGCGGTGTGTGAAGCTGGAGGAAGACAGCTCTGACAGCTCAATAAGTTACACATTTTCAGGCCAGTGTGCGGAAGTTTTCCGGGTCTGTGTGAGGGGAAGAGGGCGAACCTTTTATATTTTGAACGCCCATATTTCGCTAAATGGGCCAGATAAGTGGATATCATCGCGCTATGTTTGCTAATCGACTGCGTGCGCTTCTACGAAACACAAAAACAAACGCCTAATTTTCGCTTAATTTAGAGCCCTGGAGGGTTTTTTCCCCTACGCATCTTTATTTTAGGAGCTCGTAGCGCATGTTTATGGTGATTAATTATTGAAACCACCATGGCAGTGAAGGTAAGTTTTGTTTTACACCAGGATTAAATGTTTGGGTCGTCGTTTGTTACAAAGGCGTTATCTGTAATTGTCTGTACGAATAAGTAACCTTTTCATAATACTAACATTTATAAAAACCCTATATGAAATGAAGATTTGTTTTGCACTTATGTGTTCAAGCTACTAGTGAACGAATGGATTCGGATCTTTCTAATGAATCGTTTGAATCAGCTACACTTTTGAATGGCTCGTTCAAGCGTGATCTTTCACCAACAATGTATGAGATCATTTAGTTGAAAAGCATGTCACTAAACAAACTTAGTTCTTCTGAACTTGAGAAAACAGTGTAGTTTTTGGTATGCTATCTGACAGTTTTGTGACATGCATTGCTTTTTTTAACAGTTCCATCTTTAGTACTGTGTTTTAAGCAGGTATAAAATATTATGTAAACAAAGTGTTCATTTATGTTCATCAATGAAAAAAAATTCACTCAGTAAACAAAAAGAGAAATATAAATCAAGTCAATAATTAATGTGATCACCAAAACAGCAGCCATTCATTTAGGCACACTATTTTGAAGGAATAATTGTAATCTCCAACCCCTCAATGTAATGCCTTCTGCTTCAGCCATATTTCACTTTTCCAGATCACTTTATGACAATTTTATGCACCCTAGTTCATATGTTTTCATCCATACTTGAGTCACTTGGCCTTGTTTCCATGTATCATTTCCTTTTTGTAAATTGTACCAAAATTAAACAAAAAATATGATTGAATATGAGGATAGTGCTGTTGTGACAGTTGGCTTTGTGTTGTGAACAGGGACAAGGTACATCCAATCAGGATGAACACAATGCAACACATCCAAAACACAAGGAAAAATAATATTAAGTCGCTGTGAAAGACTTACCATTGCAGTGCATGTCTTTCCATTCAGATGCGAACACTAAATATAGAGGAAGATTTGGAAGTTAGAGGCTGCTTAAACAAGAAAACCCGGTTTTCGTGTTTTGGTTTTCATGTTTGACAGCTGGCCGTAGGGATGAGCCCACATTGTTGGAGATGAGGGTGAAAAAACCTCAAGCATTGAGTGAAACAGATTCATTTTGGAAACATATGTAGATGTATTGTCTCATTGAGCAGCGTGCATCTGTTTGTTATCAATTTAGATTTTGTAACCTGATCAAATGTACCACCTTTGTTCAGTAAAGAGAAGTTTATCAGACACCAAATGGCAATGGTGAAAGTGTGGTTGTGCTATACTGAAATATTCATGTCGATTTACCTCTGTGTGTGCTTTGTCTCCAGGCTCAGGTATTATATGACTTCACTGCTGAGCCTGGCAACAATGAGCTGACTGTTCAAGAAGGTGAAACTCTCACCATCACTAACCAGGTGAACGAACACTAGTGTATAATGTGAATGCAATATAGGATATACTTGCGTGTGTGTGTGCGTGTGTGTGTGTGTGTTAAACATTGGGTGTAATAACATAAATCGTAATAATTGTTTTTTTTTAAATTGGTCTAAATATTTAGCTTGCAAAGATATTATCATTATATTTTATATGCATCAAAACATGTTTTTTCAACTGCCATTTTCAAGAGCAGCGGTCACTTTTAGCATAGCGTCATCTGTAAAGATTGCATTGTAAAATTAAGAGGACAATTTATTTCTTAACAGAATTTATTTCTTTAAAGAAATTATATATATATATATATATATATATATATATATATATATATATATATATATATATATAATCTTTTATTTGTAAAAATGTTTTTAAAGGAACATAATTTCAGACATATGCATATTAAAAGAAGATTTTCAACTTTTCCAAAAATATTATTGCTTTATTTGTTTAGCTGCAATAAGAACTCAGATTTTCTAAAGGTTTCTTTGTCCATTGATTCACATTTTGGTGTGACAAAAGTTATGCTGCACAAAAGTACACTGGATGCTTGACAGGAACTATATTGCGTTATGAAGATTGTTAATAAAGATTGTTGCTCAAAACCCTCATCTCTGACTGAAATATATCAAAATTTCTTGCAGAATGTAGGTGGTGGCTGGGTCGAAGCTCAGAATTCCAGAGGAAACATTGGCCTGGTGCCTGAGGATTATATTGACGTAGGTTAATAATATCTCAATAATCAACTTTGCTTTTATTGTGTGTGCAGTTTACCGTACCAAAGATAAAGAAGAAAAGTTTATTTTTAGTAATTGATTGTCATGTGAGGAAAGTATAATTTGACCTCCTCTTTTCATGAAAACACTGTGTTTGCAGATCAAATCTGGTTCCACGCAAGCAGCTGTGGCACAGCAGATCAGTGCTCTCAATCAAGCATACAGCAGCTCAGCAAATACTCAGGTATTGCATCTGCGAAACCATGTTTTCTTCTCAGAGGTGCATTATTTAACTCTGAGCAAGCAGGGATAAACATGAGCACACATGACAATGAGCCCAATACCATCTATTTAACAAGTTTCTAATATGTATTTTCATAGACTTTTCTAAGAAATCCATTCTGATTTGCTTAACAGTTCTGCTGAGGGTAACATGACAAAGGCTCTGTTTGTCAATGGTAGTGAAAATCCATTTCCTGTGGAAGCAGATTTCTAGCACTCTTTTTTTTCTTTCTCTCTCTCTCCCCCTCACTGTCTCTCTCGCTTCCTTTCATTCAGCATCAGCGGAGGTCGCATCAAGTTCAAATTTTACAACTAAACTGTCAATTGTTAGATTTATCACTTTCACCAGCTTTTATTATAATAATAAAAAAAAATGACAAATTAACATTGTTTTGACCAAAGTTCATTTCAATTCCAAGTGAATTTTGTTTTTTGTCTTTAGCTATCCAAGATATCCAAACTGCTCTGACTCAGGTTGCTATATTTTTTTCAGACTGGGAAATCACTGAGAATTCTGAGACTTAACATGGGTTCAAACTTTGTAAAAACTCATAGAAACTTCAAACATACCACATACTACAAAAGTATTTGAATCTTAGGTTCCAGAAGGGGTTAAAATTTCTTATAATGAACATTAAAAATAAATGGGAAAGGGCAATGAAAATATCTTCAAGAGGCACATCAAAAGGAAAAGGGAGTTTTGACTGCTCCCTAGCAACCTAATTTTCTGAACTCTCTCTCAGCTTTGGTAAATTATAAAGACTTATAAAGAGTTATAAGTTAAAACCTACAAAGGTTTATACAACATATTGTGACAAAGGGAATATTTTTTTATCTCCCCACCATAACAACCTTACTGTTTACTATAGCAACCTTTTTGGCATATCACTATCTAACCTAAGAAAAAAAAACATAGAGACACGGGGGTTGGTTCATATTATTCATATTAGCTTTGGGAATTTTGTATGATATTTCTGACACCTCCATAGCAACTAAAAGTTGTACGCCAGCAACCTTCTGTTTGCCATCTAGTTAGCTATTGTAATTTCTGTAATTCCATTGCCACCTTCTTACAGTTTGTTTGTTTTTATGCAATGAATAATATTTTTAAATAAACCATATTTTTTTATAATGCAAACATACCTCGTTTTTTGTGTTTAAATGTGTGTTGTCGTTATTGTTGTTGTTTTACAACTAAATTTGGATTGGCCAAGGTTCTCAAGAGTATTTTCTCCAGAGTAAATGCCCCTTAAATCTTTTAAAGCAAGCTGTATACGTTATGAAAAGACTTCATCAGCCATTGATGCCTTTTTGACATTACGAGAGATCCACGACACCAAAGTACTAATGATGATAAACACATGAGTAATGCTGAGCTTCTGAAAGATTGGTGTAGACACTCCTAATTGGTGAAAACTAGACAGATGGTTTTTGTGTGGAGGGAAATTGCAACGACAAGGTCAAGTCTATTGATGGAATTGGCCATTAAGTCATAGACTAATGGACAGAGACAGACTCAAGAGCATTTGGCCTTTTAGTTCTTAAAGCACATTGAAGCCTATTGACAGCGGCAGGTTTGAGAGAGGGCAATATTTTGGTACCACTCTGACCATCCACCATTTATCCAAGAATAGAAAGGTTTATATTGATGCCATTGACTTTTCCAATACGAGTAAACATTGTAATAGCTTCCACACAATTTTCTACTTCATTCATTCCTCGTTTTAGCTGAAAGGTTTGTAATAATATTTGCACTTTTATGTACCATTTTCATTCTTTGTTAAAAGTTACTTCCTAAAACCAGATTTAATATTGCTTTTGTGGTAGACTGAAGATAACCAAAAGACAGATGAATAGCAAATTCACCAATTTTTTAATAAAACACAATGATTTTTTTGTGTTTTCACTCATTACATACAAATGAGTGTTTTATGCTTATCAACCATTTATGTGTATCAATTATATTGTAATATGCTGCACCAAAGTTTGGCTTGAAGTCTTTTTTTATTATTATTATTATTATCTGTTTATCTAGAAATGTTAGAACAGATAAGTTCAGTATTAATTTTTTTAAGTATTTGTGAGAGGCACAAGTGTTTCAGTTAAGCTTTCAGATCAACCTCAGTTAAAAGTAAGCTTTCATTTGCATTTAGCAGATGTTTTTTGTTTATTTTTTTTTTAAATCTAAAGCCAATCTCTTTTTAATTATGCTCACAAACTTTTATGCAGATTATAGCTTCAATACATAATACACTTTCTCGATGTCTATATACTTTTAATTGCATTTTAAATAAATAAAAAAAATCTAATTATAATAAATAACAGGTTTAATTAATTTTTTATGCAGGGGCTTAATGGAAATGAGGCTTGGACTACAACAACCAACCCTGCTGACAGCTGGAATTACACAGAGCCAGATCCAGCGGGCAGTAATGGTGAGCTTAGAATGGGTTTCTTTTTAATAAAGAACATTACCTTCAAACTTATGTTTTAGGTTAGGCAAGATTTTATTATAGACTATAGAATAAACTCCAGGAAGCAAATGAAACTATACTAAATACTGTTCCTGATACTCCAGGAAATACTGTGCTTTTTGAGATTAGAGTCTGAAGTGAAGGCAAATAATTTTTTTTTTTACATTATACCTCATGAATCTACATGAAGAGATTAACCATGTCATCTAATGTCAACTATGTTCAATAAAAAAATGACATGGCACTTGTTTTGAAACTTTTCAATTGTAGGTTTTTAAAAATTTCAGGTTCAGACAAGCCTCATACATAAAATGTTCCAATAAAATTTTATTTAGCCATGGAAAGTGGTCCAAATTAAATCATATTCCTCACATTTAATGTTTAAGTATATATGTATTAATATTTGAAACAGGTTAAAGGTTGGTGTTAATTTTGGATGTTTTACATGGTGGGTTAAGGGTTTTTATTGTGTAGTTTATTAATTTCCATTGCTAGGATTAGCTGTTATTATCTTTCATGTGATTCTAGGTTCAGTCTATTCCTTTGATGAAGAATGGGATGATGATTCCGATGATGGCAAGTCATCTGTGGGTTATAGAGGACCCCAATCAGAAGAGGGCGGAACCATGCAGCGAAGTGGGGGTCAGTCCAGTATGAAGATGGCTCTCAACAAGTAAGTTTTGATATATGGAAACCAGCCAACAATGGGATTGCACCACTAAAATAAACTTCCTTTTACGCCAAGGTTTCCAGGATTCTCCAAGACGCCAAATCCTGAGGTGTATCTGCTTACCAAGCACATAGCTAAAGGAAATGACAGATTGCCCATTTATGTACGTCATGATCTTTATTTTAACCTTTTCTTGAACATGTATGAACACTGTTTTTCTGAGAAAGTGATCTGTTTCTTTTGCAGCCTGGTGAAGTTGGCCCAGTCTGGTTGTATCCACAAACACAGCTAGACTGTGTGGTGGCCGATCCTAAAAAAGGTTCAAAAATGTACGGCCTGAAAAGTTATATTGAATACCAGATCACACCTAACGTAAGTCTGAGTAATTTGCAGTGTTTGAGTGGGATGCATTTGTTAGGTTTAAAATAAAACTGCTGTTTCAGACCACAAACCGAGCTGTCAATCATAGATACAAGCACTTTGATTGGCTTTATGAACGACTGGTGGAGAAGTTTGCTTGTGCTCTGCCCATTCCGTGTTTACCTGACAAACAAGTTACAGGTGAGTTTCGTTCTTTATGATCAGAAGCAAGTTCAGGTTCATTTTTCAAATCTTATTTACTGTTGGACATCTTAGCATCTGTATTCTATTCTTCCCAAGGTCGCTTTGAAGAGGAATTTATCAAAATGCGCATGGAACGGCTGCAAGGTTGGATGTCTCGCATGTGCAGACATCCTGTCATCTCAAACAGTGATGTCTTCCAGCTTTTCCTCAACTACAGAGATGAGAAGGTTAGTGTGCTTTTAAGAATGCAAATAAATTCAAAGTTAAATGTTTACTAAGTATATTTTATTTTTAGTATAAAGAAATAAATAGCTAATGAGCACATTGTTGTTAATTTGATTGAATTTGTTGACCATCATATTGTTTCTCGAGTTTGCACCTGCTAACTTTATTCATTTACTAGCTAGCCATTTGTCGCTAGTGTTTATTTTCTAGCTATCAGATCATTACTGAAGGTTATATTAGCTAGCTAGTAGATTGCAGCTAGTTTTAACATCTACTGGCTAACAGAGTAATGCTAGTGTTCATTTGCTAGCTATCGGGTCGTGACTGGAGTCTATATTAGCAAGCTAGCACAATGCTGCTAGGTTTAACATTTACTTGCTAGTAGATTAATGCTAAGGTTTATTTGCTAGCTAGCAGATAGTTGCTAAAGTTTATATTCTCTTATCTTGTTTACCTTTTTACAAGCTGACCAGTTGTTACTGGTGTTTATTTGCTAGCTAGCAGATAGTTGATTAAGTTTTTTAGCTAGCTAGCTAGCAGATTGCAGCTTGCTTTAACATTTTAGCTAGCCACTTGTTGCTAGTGTTTATTTGCTAGCCAGAAGAAGGTTGATAAAGTTTATATTAGCTAGCTAGCAGATTGCAGCTAGTTTTAACGTCTACTGGCTAGCAGAGTAATGCTAGTGTTCATTTGCTAGCTATCGGGTCGTGACTGGAGTCTATATTAGCAAGCTAGCACAATGCTACTAGCTTTAACATTTACTAACAGATAGTTGCTAAAGTTTATACTCTCTATCTTGTTTTACCATTTTACAAGCTAACCACTTGTTGCTGGTGTTTATTTGCTAGCTAGCAGATTGCAGCTAGTTTTAAATGTACAAGCAGAAAATTATTGCTAGTGCGCATTAGCTAGCGAAGAGAAATTTGCTATTGTTTATTTGCTAGCTAGCAGATTATTCCTAGTTTTAAAATGTACTAGCTAGCCGTTTTTTTTTATTTGCAGATCATTGCTCATTACAATTTCATTTTAAATGTTAAATTATTAGTTTTTTCCTAAAGGAAAATGTTTTGACCCATTTTCAAATTTTTCAATTAACAGTTTGTTAAATCTTTTTGACATTTGTAGTGGAAAGGGGGTTTTATCTCTCTGCTGTGTGAACCTAGTCTGTGAAGTGTGTCTTTCTGTTGTCTATTAACTCTGTCTAGTGAATAGACCTGTTCCACATGGCAGCAGGGTGTGTTGTAAAGTGTGCTTTATGTGTTGTTTCTGTTAGGAGTGGAAAATAGGGAAGCGAAAAGCAGAGAAAGATGAAACAGTGGGAGTAAAAATCTTCTCCACCATTGACCCAGAGCTCCCTGAGATAGATCCAGCTCAAGTGTAAGAGGAAATCCCTTCATTACAGGAAGATTAATATATATTTATGCATTTGTATGTGTAATTCATATTTTAATCACATCTATTTTTTTAACCGTAAACATCAAATATGTTTTGTTTACAATAAACAGTAACACGTGTGTTTTACACTTGCTGCTCTTGGTGGGATTGCAGGGAGCAGAAGTATGAAACGTATAGCCAGTTCACTCGATCCATGGACAACAGTGTGAAAGAGCTCCTGGCTGTGGGGAATCTTCACTGGAAGAGATGCACAGGCCGTAGGTCTTAACTCAATCATAAGCCTATTTTTAATAGATGACTGTTTTCTTTACTGTCTTTTCTAATTTTAACAGCTTTGCAAAAAGAGTATCGACAGATTGGAAGAGCATTTCAGAACCTGTCATCAGTTTTTAATACAAGTGGATACCCAAGTAAGAAACGGGAGTTTGTTTTGAAAAAAAAAATAAAAAGGATGGAAAGAATTTTGGGTTAATCGCACTGTTACTTTAAAGGGGAATCAACTCTAACCGAAGCGTTAACTGCAACAGGGAAAACATATGAGGAAATAGCAGAGATCATTGCAGCCCAGGTATCAGAGATTCCCTCATATTTCCTCCCATGATATTGTCAACAAAATGGTCAGTCCTTGAACCTCTACCATTAGCCTTCACTCGCTATGAGCCTGTTTCCTCACTTCCTGTTCTGCTCTTTCCGGCAGCATGTGATGGAATTGTTAGCATCAAGGTTAACTAGTGATAACAACATTCATGATTGATGGCTTTACTTTTGTCCTCGACTTTAAATTGTTATTCATAAATTTCATGTTAACAGCCAAGAAAAGATCTACATTTCCTTTTGGAAACAAACAATGAATACAAGGGAGTTCTTGGATGCTTTCCTGACACAATTGGAGTTCATAAGGTATATAATTTAAAGTAATATTTTTTAAAAACGCCTTTATATCTCATCTGATCATTGTGAATGTGCAATAATTTAAGGATTCAGACAATTATTGGAAGCCTGAGGATAGCTTTTTTGCATTCACTAAAAGTAATTAGAAGTCAAGTGAAATGTATGCTTGTAAAATGTCAGTTAAAAATGAGGAATTTATAATGTTTTAATGTTATTTCCGCTCAGGCTGCGATTGATAAAGTGAAAGAGGCTGATCATATGGTTGCGATGAACAAGATAAGCCAGCAAGACAAACAAACAATGGAGAGGAATCTCAGCACGATGTCTTACTCTCTACAAGGTACTTTTCCGTTAGTTGAAGGTTACTTTTCCTTCCAACACCAGTTTCTAAATCACCTGCAGCTGATGTACACATATGTAACTTAAGACTCGCCATCTGTGTCTGTAGCCGAGATGAATCACTTCCATAGCAACCGTATCTACGACTACAACAGACTCATGCAGTTCTATCTGGAGGAACAGGTCGCGTTCTATGAAACGGTGAGTGATGGGATCCAAGGTATGCTGTGTAGAAAGGTAAACAGGTATGTGATGTGATAAACGTAATCATTTGCTGTCCTCTGATTGGCTAGATTGCTGAAAAGCTGAAGAAAGCGCTCAGTCAGTACACAACTATTTGAAGACACACTCAAAATGGCAATACTCATCAAGCTGTCAGTGTCACTTTTGTGAGACTGAAAACGGATGCTGCTTTTGCTTTTTCAATTTAATTAGTCACTTAATGAATGTATTAAAGCTGTGTGTAAAATACTGTAGGAAATATAGGGATTACAAATAATAATAAATAACACACTAACCAAATATTTTGGTCACAGATATAAGTTTATACAAATGTATCATCGGTTACTTTAAGCTAATGAAACACACTCCCTGATGTTCAGAGATTTCATTTTCTCTCTGTAAATTCAGGCCTCTCAGGGATGTGCTCACTGGGCTTTCTAAACCCCAAAAAGTTTATTAACGTCTTAAATGCATTATACATGGTTTTTGTACTTTTAATATATAATAATGTGTAAAAATTCAAAGTTGTGCAGTATGGGCGTCAAACCCCAAAAGAGTGTGCAGCAAATAGACAAATATTAATGCAGCTCTGAAAGAAAGAGTTTAAATATAGAATGTTTGCAATATTTAAGAGGGACCTCAGATTACCAATTTTATCACGTAAATTATTCAAATCTTTTTTTTTGTTTTGAGTAAAACAGTCCTTGACCACTCTTGACATAGACAGCGAGCATGACCCCACCCCTGTTGAAGATGTTTCCTGCTTTAGGCTTTATGTGAGTAGGAACTAGGCACCAACAGAATCATGTAGCAAGGAATAAGTGAGGGTGAAGGATGGATGTTCAACATCTCTGACAACATTCACCCGCGTTTGCCACTTGAAGACTCAAAATGCATGAATCATACGTCACATGATACTAAAAAAGTAAGCCCACAAACTTACAAAAAAAAAAAGGTGGTACTTTGGTTCACTGTTATTTTTTGCGATTATATTATATTTAAAAAATGTAAGTCTGGTCCGTGAAAAAAGTTTCAAATCGATTTTGTAAGTAAAGGTTTGGTTTGACTGTACTAAGCGATGGGCTTTTTCATTTGTTGAGTACAAAGACAACCAGATGAGGATGCAATGGACCGTGTCAGAAGTCATTTCAAGGCCTAAAAGTTTTCAAAGTGAGTCATTTTGGAATTACCATCAAGTAAAAAAAGCCAAGTATCTTTTATACACAATATCCTAAAGACTCAGCTTTGAGGAGTGGGCCAAAATACAAGGACCAGTTATTGCTTATAAAGCCTTTTAAACAGCTGTTGAAGATGCTCTATATGTAGAGAATAACACTTATTTTTTATCTTTATTACATTAAAGTAAGAAATGGTGAATATGAATATTTTTGGGGGGGTTTGACGTCACACATGTATTACTTTTACTGTTGAACATTAGGAAGTGTTCTGTTTTAGATTATTTTACCTGTGGTAAAATGTTATACTCTAAATAATGAAATATGATTCAGTCATTACCACTCTGTGTTTTCACCAGTTTGTAATAAATCTTTCTTTGTCCCAATCCCAGTCTGCAAGTGAAATTTTGATAATCAGAAATGATCATCAGAAGTATAAAACTACAAGATTTAATCACAGCTAAAAGTGTCAAATAGAAAGAGCAGATTGAAAATTATAAATATATCTACAATTATGTTAATTTTTACAATTTTTGTTATGCGTTACACATAGTTCACACTTGTTATACAATGTTGTTCAATATCGTGTGATTTAAGAAAAACCTAAGACTAGCAAACTCATCAGAAAGGGTTATGGTTAGGGTTAGCCTAACCCTAACCCCAAATACTGCCTTTGCAGTGTCCTGTCCTGAAATTGACTTTTGACTTTTTTTTTATTTTGCAAGCGTTCGTATTAACAAAGCAAAGGATCCATTTATTTTCAGCATTCCAATATATCAGTATGTTTAACCCTCATTTGTTGGTGTTACCTCTGGAGAGTTTTCAGCTGATCCCTCCTTGAGGATGTATTAATAAAAAAAAAATAAAAAAAACATCTACCTTTTCTCAATGAACTCTTTTATACTGTTCAAGGACCCTTTACTCTCTCAGTGTTTTGATGTTTTTTTTTAATAAACTATAATCTGCAAGTGCCAACCAACTAACATTTAAATAAATGATGTGCAATAGCGACTCAACCAGCCACATTTAAGACTACAAAATTCTAATGAACTAATTAATTCTAATAGGTGAGTCTAATGTGGTGTCCAGCAGACGGGTGACTTTAAAAGGTCATTACTTAACAAAGAAAAGCATGCTGTCAGCAATGGCTCCCCATGGATGAAAAATATCACAAAATCTGAGAAAAATAATAATTTCTTTTCTCAGAAAAGATCAACAAAGCTTTACATATCAGTCAAAATACTGTTGCAAAATTGATCCAAGAATATAAGAAATATGGAAGCGCAACCATCTTACGGAGATGCTCAGGAGTTAACAACTTGACAGGAGCGTTTTCTGAAGAGAAGGTAATTTAGTTTACTGCAGCTAGCTGAAGCAGTAAAAAACCAAGCAACCGTTTCCCTTGACGCCATACAACACACACTGCAGAGGAATGGCATGCATGGGTATCGTCCAGGAGGGAAGCATCTCCTAGTTTGCCCGTGCTGAAAAGATGAAGACTATTGGGACTACTTTGGAGGTGATGAGAAAAAGATCGCTGTTTTGGAACTAATGGTTTCAAAGCTGAATGGTGTCGAATAACTGAGGATTTTAAAGAAAATAAAAAAAAACAAATTAAGTTTTTGTTGCAGGGTATATTTATTTTTACTTTAAACAACTTGAGTAAAATGGAAGATGTAGTCATCTAAGTTTATTAATTTAAATTTCATGTTAAGGGGGTAAATAAGTGTAAAATAAGTTCATTGAGCTACTGATTAAATGTGTACTTTTTAAATGGGGTCTACTCATTTATACTGAGCACTATACGATGTATTTTATTTTCATAACAGAAAGCTCTTTTTGAGAATGTAAAACAAATATTTGACCTAAAAGAGGAAGAGGAGGAAACCAGTGTGATGACCTCAACTTTGTTTGTGCCCAAGCCAGACTGGCTTCATGCAAGGAAACAAACTTTCACCCCAAATCCAATTCCCTTCTCACATTGGTCAGTATTTATTTTTGACACAGTAAAGAACTTTGCATTTGCTCTCTAATGGAACAGAAAGTGAATAAAGATCAGCCCTTCAAGCCTTCGTTAACGTGTTTCTGCCCGTGGTGTGGGTGTATGATAATCAGATAGAGCCTTTGTGGATGAAGCAGATATTGTTATCTCGTGGATGCTAAAACAGTGAAAGTGGAACAGCATATACAAAGCAAGACATTCATCAAAAGCTAATTTTTACATTTTATACTCAGAAATATTACAAAATGTAAACACTGTTGTGCTATATACATTTAGGCATGAGAAGGCTGTACATTTTGGATTTTGTGAGCACTCATGAAATATTACATAGATGTGTTGTGGCTCAAAAATGAACTATTTACATATTTTTAGACCCCTTCATTTTTCCAAAGCCATTTAACATTAGAAAATTCCTTGTTTTGTTGCAGTACCCAGTTTTGCAGGTCTGTTTTGTTAAATTACACTCCAAAAATATTAAAATAATTACACTGAATTAAATCTGGAAATAATTGTGAAAGCTGATCAAAACAGTGAATTTATAATAAAATACACCTTCTAACTTTTATTCTTTGCATTTATCTCAGAAATTGAAAAAAAATGTGATTATTTAAACCTTCAATCTATATTTATACACTTTTGATAAATACATTACACTGTGTGCGCACGTGTGTGTGTGTGTATATATATATATATATATATATATATATATATATGTGTGTGTGTGCGTGTGTGTGTGTGTGTGTGTGTGTGTATATACAAAGTGTGGTATACCTCCCAGTAGAAGAGGGAGAGGAGATGGGAAGAAGGGTTGAACGAAAGTGAGGTAGGACTGTTTTAAATAGTGGTCCAGATTAATGGTTTGATTGGGAATACTGACTGGCACGGCCTGAATATTCCTTTCAAAACACGTTGAAACATCCCCAAGAAAAGTGTAATTTCTTAAAAAGCTATTTTTAAAACCATCTTTAAAACAACGCAAGTGGCATGGTGACTGAATTTTTTTTTCTCTTATTCATTCACTTCTCTGATTGGCCAACTGTTTTAAATATTAATGATTTCAGGAAGGAAACAGCTGCCAGTATGGATCTTTATTAGATGTCCTCCAACCAATAATTCTCGATTCTAGCTTCCTGAAAAGCTGGCAATGCTAAATGTGTAGAAAAATACATTCCAATAATGTTGTTCACAGGCTGTTGTTCATATTGCTGTTGGTTCATAAACTCATCTATGTGTTTATATTAATATAGTTTGAGTCTTTTGACAATAAAGAAGTAGCAATTGCAATGTTAGTGTACCGTTTGAAGGTAGGAAACTCTTAGTCGCCTTGAACCGGTGAAGCTAAAAATAAGCGCCAATATCACAAGATATCATACATTTCTGGAGCATTTAAAAAATCCTATAGAAACACAAGTTAAATAATGAAGCACTTTTTGGTTTTCATAGCATGAACCCTTTCAGCGTACGAAAGTTTGAAACCAGCTTTTTTTTAAACTGTGCAAAATGTCTTTTTAAAAATAAATATTACTTCAACCCTTTCTCACATTTTATATTCTAATTTAGCTCAAAAATGTACAAAAATCCATATTTTTCTAGTTTATGAGGTTGTTTAATGAATTTGTTTTCACAATTAAAATACTTGTTAATTTACCTCATTTAAAAACACCTTCCAAATCCATGCTAAACTGTTTAAACTAATACTTATTAGTCTGAACTAATCAAATATAACATTTAAAATATTCAATATAAAATGATTTGGGTCAGTTAACAAATACATATCAAGCTTTTGCTTATTAGATTTAATACATTTCAAATGTTTTGGTAGTGGCTGCAGTGCAGTAAAAGAGCAGATTCCCTGCAACCACACCTTCCATGTCCTCACCACCAAGAGTCCACTCTGGCCTGATGATGTCACTGCAGTGTGGTTTACACAGGTGCTATGGAGAGAGGCGGGACCTGTATGTCCGTGGGCGGAGCATCATGCTCACCTTCTTCAGGGAGTAGTAATCTGAGTCCTTCCAGGAGTACCAAACAATCCCATCAGGCCCCAGGAGGTTCTTCCCTTTGGCAGAGTAGCGCCCCCCCTGCTGGCCAGCACACACACATCAGATGAATGGCCTCCTATTCTCAATATTTATTGCTCTCTAAGGGGGTGTCTGACCTTGTAATAGACCCCATTGAGGTTGGCAAAGAAACACTGGTGGTACCACCAGCCTGCGTGAGAGATCTCGGCGCAGATGTGGCCTGTGTCTGGCGTGCTGAAGCTTTGTTTGTCATGGTACCACCCGAACGAGTCTTCCGTCGTCCCGCTGAAGCCCGACACATGCAGGCGGTAGTGGTTGTCCTCATTCTCAATCCTATAGATACAACAATATTTGGCTGTTTGATCTATAATCCAAGATTTCAGAAAATAGAAGTCATGAAATAGTGTGATAAATAAAAAAAAACTGTTGTATTGTTCTTAATACCTTACAATTAATAGATGAACACGCCTGTCACATCATCGTAACATTTGTTTTGGAAATATTGGAGTATTGTAGTGTACCTTAACTATTAAGTAGTCAATAAATGATTCAGAATTCTATTAAAACTGTATTTGTTTTTTATCAGTAAAGGTGTTTGAGGTGTGTACCTAAAATTCTGGTACAGTGCATGTTTGTGTTTGCCACTCCAGTCCTCGAGGTCGATTCGAAGTGAGTATTCTCCCTGGCTGGATATTGCATAGATGTGTTCATTTCCCAGCCAGAATTCAGTGTGCAGGTCACCGAAGCCCTCCCTGTACTCTGCCCATTTGCGGTTGAAGTTCACCCTCCCATCCTGTCGACGCTGAAACACAGTCCATCCCCCTCCTGGTAAAAGATCCACCATTTCTTAAAGGACACACTGCCTGTATTGTACATCAAGTACAAAAAAAAGATACAAACCTTGAGTATCCATATCACAATAAACTTCTACCGGTGTTGATCCCAATGATGGGACTACTGTAAAAATCCCCGATCTATGGACTCCATTGTAGTAGAGTGATGCGCAGTCAATGGGGCAGTTTCTTATGTGTTGAACCTCTGGGAGAGAAGGAAACAGAATAAAGCTATTGTTTCAAATAACAGAATAACCTTGGTCCGAATTTCAAGATTTCAAGTTTATGGATCCTCCATCTAAGACTTCAGCTCACTGGTGATGTAATGATATTTTAAACCTTCTAAGAACTGTAATAGAACAAATTTCTAAAGCCTGTCTTCATACGTCTACCTTGCCCACCAATTCCACTTGCTACTAAAGCATCCAGATATCCACTCCAACAAACTCATGAAACATAGTTAAGATGACGTGGCTTAAGCTCTCAACTCTCAAAGATTCTTTGTGGACTAAATATTATTTTTTCCGGCTTTTGGGGTCCTTTTTTTACTACTTTACAATTTGCTCTGATAATTACCTTTGAAACAGTTTTTTTTATAGTGGCAATGCATGAAAAATACACATACAACATCTTATTTGTTATTTTATAGTACAACCCCAGCTTCTTTTTTTTTTTTTTTTTTTACAAATACTTTTCATTGAATTGACACAACAAACCTGAAATTGTACCCAAAAAAAACAATTCTTAGTGTTAAATCTGGAGGTGAGGGACAGAACAGTCAAATTTGTGCATATTGTCTTTGGACAATGGAGTACTTCCTTTATAACATGGTTTTATCGTTTTTCTTCATATAACCATTTCTTAAGTGTTCAAAAAATGGTTTCCAACAAGTGACATCACTGTATGCTCTTCAGTACCTAAAATGCTGACCTGGATGAAGCGTGTGCTGGGCGCTGAGGAGGGGGCTGGTACGGACGATATTAATCATGCAGCCAGGATTGCGTTTCACTCGCTCCACTGTCATTGTCAAGTTGCGTATTTGTGTTTGCAGGTCATAGATGAGCGATCCATGAATGTCAAGAAGAGCATTAGCTTCTTCATAGATCTGCTGAAGGGTGAGGAAACGATGCTCTAATGATGAGTTTGTGCCATACTTCTCCTCCCTCTGCCAGAGAAACCAGATCCAATACTAGAACATTAGTTTACTTCAAAAAAACTCTTCAATACTTTAACATGTTACTAAGTGACATCCAAATGAAACTCTCTATTATGAAATCAAATGAAAAATATCTTATTCAGATTACATGAGTGGAGATTGCATTTAAATTTACTTCAAATTTAAACAGGGATTTGTGTAAAAGTAAAAAAATTAATCCAATCCTCCAGAATTAATGAGGTTGGAATGTACTTTAGAGGTTTACTTGAAGTTAATTTTTGTTTTAGCTCAGAAGAGCCTTTTAGTAATAGCGGAAAACTCAAGTGTCCCACAATACTTGAAAATACTTGAGAGAATAAATTATAAGACTGAGGTTTTTTAACTGCTGGGAGTATTGACATACACCCAATACGACATGGAATCTTTGAAATGATTAATAACTATCTGATGCTTGCTAAAAACCCTCTTTGCTTCGTGGATTTTAGATTTTTCAGGAATGCGCAACAGCACTGAGAATACAGTCAGTTCTGATCATGTGTGTTTGGAAACTTTCCAGCTCTAATCCAGTAACTGATCGGGGTTAAGGAGGCATTAGTACAGAAACAGCATTACTGAGACATTTCTGAGACGTCTCACAGAGATGCAGTGCACCAAACAGAGGTGGGGAACATCAGTCAATATCTACAAGGAGTGAACTGGAAAAAGGCCTTTGTAAAGATAAAAGACTTTATCGGGTTTCAATAATACTTTGGTTCCACAATTCAAATGAAATATAAGCAGAAAGAAGCTATCAGCAGTGTGGAAACACGGATGTATTTTCACATGCTGATATTTTTTTATTGGAACCAAAAGTGTGAAACAGAGAGAATGAAAATAGTTTGATAATGTGGCGGAGCTGCAATAATATTTCGCACAGCTGTCATTTTAAGCAGGAAAGAGGCGCCGATGACAAGAAACCCAGATATATATTATAATATAAGGTAGCACCGTTATTGGTTTTACAAGATGGCACTGTACATTTAGCGGGTCTAAACAACATTACTTTTGTACAGTTAAAAGCTGTCTAATTTACAGTTTTGAGATGATTTCCGATATCTTTGCAAGAGAATGAAATGTGTTTTGTGAGGGAAAGCATTTTTTGCAAGAGAACGAAAAAAAAGCTAAATATTTTTCATCCCACCCTAATTTTTTTTCCACCCTGATTCTTTTCCCCCACTGTCATGGTCATTTAGGGGCTCCGTCCGTTCGATAATTTCAATTAAATTACTCCCCCTAAACCCATCCTCTTCTTTTTGCTCATTCGTGTCATGGGAAGGGCTGTGACAAAGAAAGGGTGAGATGAGAGCTGTATGAGAGAGTCTGGAGCAAAGCAGACCTCAAAGTGTAATGCACTGGCGTATATGAAAACTGCTGCCAATACGAGCAAAAGGGCAGAGAATTGCAAATGTTATGTTGTTTAAAATTATTTTAAAAGTAAAAACCCAAAAACTTAAAGTAGGTGTTGCAAAAGTGTTTCCCATTTCTTATGGTCATATTTTCAGCTGTACATTGTCCCGCTCGCTTTTAAGGGGCAAAGGGAAGAGTAGAGGCTAAAATGAACAAGAATTTTAGCGCATAATGCTTTTCCTACAGCTTTCCATCTCACCTGCAACTCCAGCACTTTAATGCGATGTCTATGGTTCCTCAGCTCCTCTTGAAGCTCAGAGATGGTTTCCTTCAGGTCATGCATCTGCTGTTTACGCTCTTCATTCTCCCTCAGCCAGAAGGAGACTTCATCAGTGCAGCGGAACATGTCTGGACACCTCTGCTCCTCCAGCTGAGGTAAGGTTGCTGTTATTCGACATTGACCATTGGGCATCACTTCATTGCTGTATTCTCCACACTGCATTAGGCCACTGCTCACTGGATGCGTGCTACTCTGAGAAGAGCTGGTTTTAACCGAATCTGTGCTTTTAGACTCTTCAGTGACTTCACTGGCCCTGACGACAGCCCACAATAACACTGTGTACAGTAGAGACAACTTCATTCTGATGTTTTTCACAAAGGCCGAAGACTGAAATCCTCTTCAGACCCTGCAAAGTGTTCTTTGAGTTGTAGAGATGATTTCATCATGCTTTCTTCAGAGCAAAGGAGATGTAATTGAGACGGGGACTGTTCAGGCATTTCCCAAAAACCGTCAACAGGTGTCTGCCCTGCATTCTGCTCAAAGAAAAGTTACAATACGGTCAATAAAGTGAAAAAAAAAATAGGAATCTGAATCTTACATATATTACACAGTTTTTACTTGACTATTTTTTGTTGAGTTACTCATTTTGAGTTATTGACCTTTGCCATTGACCTTTAATGGGATACCGAAGTGAAATATCATCAGTAGTAAACATCATAGACAACTTATGTTTATCATAATAACACATTGTCTCATAACAGCACAGAGCACTCCATAGTAACCAAACCTGTTACCCTAGCAACCAAATTATTAGAAATCTACCTTAGAAATAGAGACATGAGCATTGGTTTATGTAACTTAGATAAAAAAATAATATTATTATATTATGTCACTGACACCTCCATAGCAACTATACTGTTTACCTTAGCAACCAATTTGATATATCTCTATCTCAGCTTAGGAAAATCATAGAGACATGGGAGTTGCTTTATTTTACTCATATTGACATAAGGAACCTCATATATGTCACTGACCCCTCCATAGCAACCAAACCTGTTACCCTAGCAACCCAATTCTTAGAAATCTACCTTAGAAATAGAGACATGAGGGTTGCTTTGTGTAACTTAGATTCAAAAATTATATTATTATATTATGTCACTGACACCTCCATAGCAACTATACTGTTTACCTTAGCAACCAATTTGATATATCTCTATCTCAGCTTAGGAAAATCATAGAGACATGGTAGTTGCTTTATTTTACTCATATTGACATAAGGAACCTCATATATGTCACTGACCCCTCCATAGCAACCAAACCTGTTACCCTAGCAACCCAATTCTTAGAAATCTACCTTAGAAATAGAGACATGAGGGTTGCTTTGTGTAACTTAGATTCAAAAATTATATTATTATATTATGTCACTGACACCTCCATAGCAACTATACTGTTTACCTTAGCAACCAATTTGATATATCTCTTATCTCAGCTTAGGAAAATCATAGAGACATGGGAGTTGCTTTATTTTACTCAAATTGGCATAAGGAACATTATATATGTCACTGACCCCTCCATAGCAACCAAAACTGTTACCCTAGCAACCCAATTCTTAGATCTCTTTCTCATCTTTAGAAAATAGTTGAGAAATGGGGGTTTGTTTGGTAATGAGTCAAAAATGTGAAAATTAAACATTATATTTTTGTGACCCTCTATAGCAATATGGGTTATTTTTTTTCCAATCTATACTGCACAAAAACATGATATTGCTCAGCTTTCTAATGAGCTTTGTAAAAATCACCCACCATGTCTTTAACAAGGGAGTTTACATAGTCTCTTCTGTATACACAAGAGTCTGTGGTGCATTTTTACCAACAACTTCACAAATATATTACATTTTTGTCATAAATGCAATCATGCACCTCAGATACCTTTATCAGAGTCTCAGGTCTCACACATTGGCAGTAGGACTGTTTATTGTTTTCACAAATCACACTTTTGATATATCACACACAGAAAATTCTGATATTATCTACCAAGTTGAATCTCTATATTTTAACCGCAGGTCATCTGAATATAAAGGCAGCCAACCAGAAAAAGAATCACTGTGTCCTGATAAGATCCTGCATTAGCAATGCACAAACATCACACAAACTTATGATGTCTTAAAATATACTGACCTAATATTCTCAATAATATTAGCAACATCCTTAGTTATTTCAATCACATTTTAATTAAATTATTAGTTTCAATTTATTGATTCATTAAATGTAGTATTCATTTCAATGTACCTATTTTTATTTTTCTTATATGCAAAATGTCATCAAATGTCATACCAAACTTTATATAATTAAGATAGTGGAGCTCTCATGTTCTTATTACAACATGGAGAGAGATTTTCCCCAATAATAATAGATCAATCTATTTGGATAATATGTTTAATATCAATAAATGAAACTAACTGAACATTACCTAATGTCCCACTTAAATGAAAGTTGAGTCCATTCAAGTGGCGAACTGTAGAGATCACGTGAGGTACATCATGTCTAAATCAAGGGCAGCAGTCCAGGTAAATGGCGTATTAGCATAAAATTCTCTTGTTTGAAGTAAAAGCGCTAAATGAAACACAGCTAAATAAATGAATCTGGTTAAATTACCTTTCTTCTGCCCTTCATCAAATCCCTTCGACAAAAGCAATGCATCATGATGGATCGTGTTCATTTTTCCTGCTCATTCATGCTGCTATGAAATCCTGTGCTGTTGGAAGTGTACAGTGGCTTCACAGACATCTTATCCTCTAAAGCCTCGCTAATAGGATTACATTCACAGCGCAGTGTGGATGAATCTGGGCCCTGTAACAGATATGCTTAGCATTCTTAAACTCACAGGTTGAACACATATTTTAATGACAAATCATATTATTATTTCCATTCACTAAAAATGCTAGGTGACATTTCAAATTTCTGATTTCCAAAATTTTTTCCATATATTATTTCTCTTTATATTATTTCAGCCCTGGTTTCTCTATTATATCAGGAGTGCTTGTGTGACATGGCAGTCAATGCCTTATTATAAAAGTCTTTTCAAGGTCACAGCTCAATTCATCAATGGTTCTTAATGAAAAATGCCCTAATAAATGGGCTGCCAGCAGGTGGTACGATCATAAGTATGTTGTGAATGATGCTTCTTGACCACTGTGGCTTTTGTTGTGAGATTCTTTAATTTCATGTTGTCTTATTTTTTAGGTTGATCAATTTGACAAGATTTCATTGCAGTATTAATAAAACTACTGGAAAAACACGTTATATACTTGAAAAGGAAGGGAAACATCCGTTCATTTTCGTTCACTTTCTGCTGGTTACCCAGTACACTTGGGGGAAAAAAGCAGTTCCTGTACTTTACAAGAGTCTTTGATGTGTTTAGAGTGACTAGTCTGTGTATAGAATGATGTTTTTTTTAAATAAATCCCGCAAATTGCATTATACACTCATGAGAACCTCCCCTAAACCTTTTACACTCCTCCAAGCACTTTTTGTGCCATTGTGCTTTTTTGTGCCAGAACTTTGAAAAACACAAGCCATATCTCAGGTCTTGTACTTCCAAGGGTTATCCCTTCTTTTCACCTCTAGATCGCACTGATGTCACTATTTTGAGGTTTGTAAAATGAAACTTGAAGACTGCTGCTCTTTTTTTATTTCCTTGCATTTTCATGAGGACATGTCAATCACTCGCTTCTTTTTGGCATGGTTATGTTAAACAAAGGTCTGATTGATCTCAGGAGGAAGCAGAAACAAGTTTCCATAATGCTAATTTTGTTTAATTCAGGAATACAGGATGAAAAATTAACTGTTTATTTTTTTACTAAGAAAAATGTAATGTTAAATTTTATACTAAAGATGAATAGTTGAGATTCCAAAATGTATGATCTTTTGACACTTTAATGCTGCCTTTCTTTGTTATAGTAAATTGTAGTATTTAGTGTATAATATAGTGAATATTGTATTGTGAATCACTTAAGTTTGTGACCCTATACGTTTTAATTTGCTGAATGTTTAAAGGGTGTGAAAAATAATTCCAGAATGGTGATGCCATGTAGTTTCTCTATCATTTTGCAAGTCAATGCATTTTTATTTAATTTTAATAACTCAAAAGAATTTTTATATTTACCAAATAATCATTTTATCTTTTTTATTTTTACGTCCATCCTAATCTGTTTTTTCATGACTTCTATCTCAACATGTCAAGGTTGTATCATGAACTTTTGTTTTGCTTGCACAAACAGTAAATGCCCCCTGATGACTTCCACGCTCAAATCCCCCTTCTTACCACCAATTTTAACAGAAGATTAGCATCCACGGGCTGTTTCACACCTGTAGATGTGCCCCTGCAATCGATTTGAGGTGAATTTAAACCTTTAATCAGCAAACTCGTGTAAACTGAAACGTTTGCCCTTATACTTAATAAGAAAGAGATTTGGTAAGCCAGACATCTGAATGAAGATCTAGTCCTAATCCTGCCCTCATTCACAAGTGCCCTTCACTGCTGAGTGACAATCACTGATGCATTACTCAGACCATGCAGCAGGGTTTCCTCCCTGCACCACCCATTAAAAGTCACAGACTTGGGTGACCTTGAGCAACTGACGCACAGATAGCTTATAAAAGACTAGTAGATGCAAGTATCAGACATCAGAGACGGGCAAACAGCAGAAACGACAGATAATAGCAGAGAAAACTTTGATTCTTTTTTTTCAAGCAACAGGTGGGTGACATTTCATGAAGCTGTGAATTTTTTTCATTTCATTTGTATGTCTGTTGTTGCTGATGCTGCGGTGTTTCAGAGATGCTGAGGGGTGTGAGGATGATTTGTCCCGCTTGGCTCCTGGCTCTGGCGGTGCTGTGTGCGAATGCCTCCGAGTCTGAAGTGCGAGCTCAGTGTTGGGAAAACACCCGCTGCCGAGACCTCAGCTCTGAAGAAAACATCTTGGTGAGACATTAGCGCTTCAATCACAGTCATGCTTTTCATTGTAGTTGTGAATATGCAACATTTTAGTAACTATTCCATGTTTTTTATGGGCCTAAAAAATGTCGGAAAATCCATTTTTTTACAATAGATTTTAAGAGTTCCTTTAATATTTTGTAATTGATTTTTTACAGAACATTTTGAGTATTTAAATATCTAAATTGTAAATTTTGTGTAAAACATTCGTATAAATATTATACATAGATATAAAGATATTTATTTCCATGCAAATCATTTGAAAGTAACATTACAGAGTAAAATAAAATGGGTAATTTGTTATATTTTATAAGGAAATGTGATATTTAAATGTTTAGTGTTGGTGTTAGGGCTTTATGACTCTAATGATCATTCCCTTAATTAATTAATCAACTGTTTTTTTATTATTTATCAGATTAAAATAATTGCTTTTGCGACGATCACAATATCTTAACATTGTACTTTCACAGGCAACTTGAAATTGAAGTGAAACAACGTGATAGTAAATTCTGTAATAAAAAAATCGGAGTTTAAAGTTTTTTTGCACTCATGTGCTTCTCCATATTTTGCAACAGATACACGTAATGTAATTGGTGTCAAATAACATTTGTCAAATTTTTAAAAACAGTGTACACAGACGGATGGATGCGGTCACTTTGTTTGAGTTGATCTCACAAATTACAATAAGCAAATTGTTTTCCGTAGTGACTACTAATTTGTGCTCTACTAATATGTTAAGATAAAAAAAGAGTTCTGTGTGCTATTCTTTTCACTTTTAGTTGTTCAAAGTTGACCAAAATGTAGTCATTTTACATACATTTTGTAGTTTAGAAAGGCCCGACATTCAGGATAACGGATCTGAACAAGAGGCAACTTCTGAATTTTTCCTTATCTGTAACAGCACTTTAATTTCCCTTTCTTTCTCAAAGGACTGCGTGCAGCTTTGCAGGTCTGAGCTGACAGATGAAACCCCAGTGTATCCTGGAGAAAGTCATTTGCAGCCTCCTTCTGAACAGGAGACAAACGAGATCCTCACACCTGTGTCTCCAGCTGCCCTCGCACCTGGTCAACCAGAAGCTGAGCTTCAAGCCAGCTCCAGACACGAACACAAACGTTCCTATTCCATGGAGCATTTCCGCTGGGGAAAACCTGTCGGCCGGAAGCGCAGGCCCATCAAGGTCTACACAAACGGCGTGGAAGAGGAATCCGCCGAGGCTCTCCCTGCCGAAATGAGGCGTGAGCTAACGACCAATGAGCTTGATTACCCTCAAGAGCAGAGCACTTTAAACCCTCAGGAGAAGAAGGATGGCACATACAAAATGAACCACTTCCGCTGGAGCGGTCCGCCTGCCAGCAAACGATATGGGGGCTTCATGAAGTCTTGGGACGAACGTGCCCAGAAACCCCTGCTCACTCTCTTCAAAAACGTCATGCACAAGGACCAACAGAGAAAAGATGAGTGAAGCCTTGGGATGGAGAGGTTGTAATAGGCGAATGGTTTTATTTTAATATACTTACTTCCTAGCAATCTTCAACGAGAGCTTCTGTTGTATGTGAAGAGGGGGGTGTCGGTAACTATAGCACTTAATTCTTGATGCTTTAGAGTTTATTCAACCAATTCAACAATAAATTATGTAAATAGAAATGCTGTGGTCATTAAATACTGCACGCGGAGACTCAAACTGCCTTTTTTTAATGTTTGCTGAAAATGTATTATACTGTACATTTTGAAAAGTGTCTATAAAAGTATTGTTTCAAGCACAAAAATGATGTGTTTATTTAAGTGGAACAATGTAATCTTGTGGATTAAGCTTAAAGCAGCACAGTTTGATTTCATAAAATTATTCTTTAATTTATATTATTCACGCTACATATGTACATCACATAGTTTTCAACAGGTTAACATTCACAGAACACAGTTCTGTTGTGGTGACAGCATTTATCTAAACATGAAACGTCTCCTTCTGTTCCACAGTGTTGCAATGATCTCGTATGTTTAAAAAAAGGATACCAGTGCATGCAAGGCTGGTATGTAATGTTTAAACATGTATATATGAACACATACATTGAAATCATCTTACGTATTAGCACTCGTACAGTCAATCAATTGAAACAACAAGGAAATGACCAGCTAGACACAACACATTCTTATTATTATGAATCACTGGAATATTATGAGATGGCAAATGACAGAAAAACAGCATTATTTTCAAAACAAGAAGATATCAAGATGCAAAGCACAATATTCATATTTTTGTACTTTGCACCATGAGTTTAAAGTGCCATGATTAATTCGGGTTCACAACAAAGTCACAATTCGTTTGCCAATCACAGCAACTGAATCAAGTAGGAATGACACAACCCAGATATTGTTTAATTGTCAAATATAATCTGTAGGTTTTAAAAAGGTTTTATGTTTTTGGTTTTAAATGAACATTAAAAAGAATTATGACACACAACTTGCATGGTAGTTCACATTAAAATATAAGAAAATGTGCAATCTTTCAGTTTCATTTTACAGACCACAAATCAGTGCCATCTAGTGGCGAAAAGAAGGGATACCCATTGGAAGTACAAGACATGTGATATGGCTTGTGTTGTCAAGTTGGAACAGTGTATAAGGTTTAGTTTTTGACTTTTTGACAATGTCTTTGTGTCTCAACACTTTTTTTGTTATAACAGATTTTTGCAGTGAGAAAATTACTAAATGTAATATTTGGAATTGTATTTGGTACAATTTCAGGATAGTTGTGGAATTATTGTGTAATGTAATGCAAAACATGTAAAAAAAATAAGCTGGGGTTTTACTAAAACAAAGGATATCAACCATTGCCACAAAAAGTTGTTATTAGCACAAATTGTAAAGTAGTCAAATACACTCAAAAAGGCCCTGGACTTCTAAGGGCTAACTTCTTAACAGTTTATTAAAAACAAATTAAACAATGTACCAGTGTAAAGTAATACCCTGTATGGGAGCCTATACAGAACACATTTGGCATAGAGTTGACTCCCTTTTACACTCCACTCCTGCCAATCTGGGTCACGGCACCAACTGAATCCACAACAAAACTGAATCGTCCAAAATTATTCATCTGACCTCTTTCACAGTGAACCCTTAAAGCTGTGCTGATGAGGATAAATTGGGAAACGACACATCCACACCTACCCACTAAACACATGTCTATGCTTGCAGAGAGGATTACAGAGATTTCCTTAACTTTGAAACACAACCTGACTAGCATGAGCCAACACTTCATTTATTTTATTAGACAGCCAACAGCTCTGACAGTAATTTTACATTCAACTCAACTAGAAACCATTTCCTACATGTTTTTTTATCTCAAGCTCAAATTCTCACAGGTTTTCTAAAGCCTCAATTATTGCTTTAAATACAACTGTTATTGCAGCATGTAGAGACGTTGGAGAACATGCAAGTAAAGCTTAGTTGACTAGCTAGATTAAATACCTGCAGTTTTGTTAATGGGTATGTATAGGTTTAGAATTTGTTTACAAAATTTAAGGCAACCCCATGTTTTATCACTCAGTTCATCACTAGCTCTGAACTATACACACACACACACAGTTAAAACATGAAACCACAGTTGGCTTCCAGTACAAGCAGATAGAACACAATCTTTTGTAGCGTTTACAGTAAGTGCATATTTAATCAACATATGGTACTTTCTCCTGGTTTGTATAATGTCTAAAAGACACAGTTATACCTGGACACAGACAAAGACTGAGAATGCTGATCGAAGGATTACACATGTACGTGGTTCCACGTGTCTTAGTATACGCAGAGATCAGGAAACTTCATTTCATAGACAGGTATGGAGCGAGTGCGGCCATGACCGTTCCCAACAGATCCAGATGGACTTGGAGGAGGTCTATGCAGCCAAAAAGAGAATATAGCATAAAACATGAACTCCATAGTTTACTCATTTTATAGCATTGTTTCAAAAAGGGCATTATTTCACTAAGTTCACTTTTTCCGTTTTCAATTATTGTACTCGCATAGAGTTTTACCCCAGTATCACAAGAATATGAGTTAAACGAGAGGTAGAGGGTTGCTGCTTTGTCAGTACACATATTGAAATTGTCCTCGTTTAAGATGGTGTAGATACTATAATTCATTTGTTAACACTAACTTAAATTATTTGTGTATTTCACTACCTTGATCACCCAATTTTGGCCATTTGCGTTTTGGACTCAACAGCTTAGCTCCGATTTTTTTAAATCCGATCATCAGAGTAAATTAATATTGCAAAATTCCAAAATATTCCATTTACCTTGATCCATTTCATCACAATCTTCTTCTTTAATGTAATCATTATAAGTTGTCTCTGATAACTCATTATCTTCCCCAAAGCCACAAAGTCCCTAGCAGAGCGTTCCCGTCAATTTTCACATCCACAAAAAGCACATTGCGTCATGGTAATTGAGCATTAAGGCCTCCAATGTCAAAGTATCCTTAGAGAACAACATGTGCTTCAAAATGGAATTCTAAAGAGAAAATCGTAAAAAGTACCTGATTGTGATTTCAAAGATTTGGTTGAGTTTACTCTGCAATAAGGAAGCCTGGAAAGAAAAGAAACATGACTGTTATGACTGGCGTAGACCTTTTGGATGAAGTCATTTAAAAGCCTGTTGGTTATACGTATGACTTTTTGTCATTGGACTCACCCTAGCCCCACAGTGTGCCGCTATCTCCTCAAATGGTGCAGTCTGAAACCTCTCCACCACCTGCCTGCGGCGCTCTCTCTCCAGCTCTTCCACATTCACACTGTCCTCTGAACACACACACTTAGACAATGAGGCCATGTCAACACAAACTGCTCACTTTTACAATAAAAAACCCAAATCCACTTTAAAAGGTAAAGAGAATACCAAAGTGGCCGTCGATTATATTGCTGATGTCATATAGTGACATTTTTTAAATGAGTATTCAGCACTGAATTAGCAAAAACAAGGGCACCTCTGTTCAGTGATCAAACAGAAAATTTAAGATATGCATGTAATTGTGTACATACTGTAGACCACATTACCAGAATAAACAGTAACACAGCCCTTATTTAGCTGCCGTGTTGAACAGGGTCTGACCATAATGACAAACCCCACCCCCAACACCTGTTTTAGCTTTCGACACGGCTGCAATATAACCAATATTTTTAAAATTACGCATACTGATCATCGTTTTCGAAAATGCGTGGTTACATGAAAACAAGCGTGGTTAGGGCTGAGGTGGTTAGTTCCAGATGCCTCCTGGACACCTCTTGGAGGAGGTGTTCCAGGCATGTTCCACTAGGAGGAGGCTCCACTAAGATTAGGCTCATAAAATGTAACAAATAATCAGCTATTATTTGTATTTCATGAAAAACAGAAGCACAGAGCTAGTACATTATGCATCAATGTGACTCAGTACATTACAATGATGAGGGAATACTGGTTATATGACGTTCTTTGGAGCAGATATCCAGCATTACAACAAGACAGACATCATCTAAACCAAACCCGTATTACATTTCAATTTCAAAGCCGAAAACAAAGTACTTGCTATAAATCAAATAGGTATAGTAATATTATAAAGCAAATAAAGTGCAAGGGAAAACGTACCAATGGCTTGTTTAAGAGTTTCAAAAGTTATCTGCTCTGCCGTGGAACTCTGTAAAAATAAAAATTTCATTTGTTATGCAACAAAAACAACAACAGCATACTCACACACACAAGTTGTGTTTACATCCACCTTTTTTATCCGTACTTTGGAATATTGCATAAAAACCCTGGATGGAAACGTCAAGATGCGCATACACTGTACATAATAATGCACAGAACTGAGTAGGATAAACTTTTTATCCTATGAGAAAAAAACGGATGGAAACATATTTACCAAATAACAGCAATGGCAACGCGTTTTCCTGTCTGAACTGGGGCATGATGGGTAGGCATTAATGTATGAACTATGTACTAATATTGTTTTGGTCATTCTAAAGATCCTTAGCCAAAGTCTGTCACCAGTGGTTCGGGATCATCACCTCCCTTAATGTTTTTGACCAGCTGCGCTCCAAAAAAGCAGTCTCCCGCCTCCAAAAGCAAGATGACTTAACTTCAAATATTGCGTTTCCTATACTTGTTCTAAGACGCAAGTTCTAAATTACGAAAAAAAGGTCTTTTCAATGCAGCAACTTCCATTTTTTCTTTTAATATTTGCCGTCAGTTTATCAGGAAGTCATTTTGTTCTCGTTGGATAGAAATATTGTATGTGATCTTCCAGATTTGCGCATACATGTAATTTGCATCTATGGATGAAAAAAATGGCTATAGAAGCAGTGGGTAATTGAAATAGCTATACACTGATTACCTGCTCCTTTTCTGGACTGTTTCTCGACTCAATCTCTAACTGCAGAGAAACTGTGTCTCCAACGCTCTTTCTCTTGGACAGTCTGTCTTCATCTGATTTTGGAAGAAAATACGATGTGTATTCAACAAAATCTTAAATACTGAATCATCTCGTGAAACACAAACATTCAGACACCTCGGGGGATATCGAACCTGTGTTCTGTGGAATGTAAGGAGTGGCCAATCTCTCTGTGTTGTATCCACTGCCACCCAGCATTTCTGCTATCTTAGCTTGCGCAAACAGCATCTCTCCTTCCAACTTCTCCAGCTTCTCAGGAATTCTGTAGAAGAAAATTTATGTGAAACAGCCAATCTTCTGCTTTATACTCTTTGTTTTGAGGCAGTATAAACCAGAATGATGAAAGATGCCTCTGTGTATTGTGGGTTTAAAACCATCCTCTTCACACCTAAATGGAACATATAATGACAAATATCTAAGAGATTACAATAAAATTGGACGTTTTCTAAGAAGCAGAACTGCATCTGTTCTCGTGAAGTGTGGCATTGTGCCTCGTGTAATGGTGAGAAGGACATTGTGCTGGTCTGAATAGAGAAGAGTCATTTAAAAACTGTAGGCGTGGCTTACTTTGGGCTCTCAACACAAACAGCTTCTGGTAGAAGGAAAGGGACCACCTTCTTTCTTGATTCGATAACCTTTGGAGGAAGAAAAAACGATGCCCTTAACGTACGAATGGGAGGATAGTTGTTTGTAAGGAAGGATCTCACCTCATGGATGTGTTGGCAGAAGGTGGGTACAGTGGTCAGTTGGCTGATTAGGTTCAAATGTGCAGCCGATAGAGCATGGATGGCACAGCGGGTGTAAACAGGAAGAGCATCTTCAGTCAAGGCCAGGTCCTGAGCAAGAAGATGCATTGGAGTAATAAAAGACTTGGAACAAGTCTTAATCTTCTATAAAATACCTGTAAGGCTAAAGCCAGTCGGATGAGGTCCACCACCACCTCCTCGTTGGCCAGCTCCACACAGAACAAACCTAGGAGCGTGTGAAGGGATTCAAAATGGCGCTGAGAGTTTCTCTCCTCTTTGCAGGCCAGGTAAATGTGGCGGTACAAACTCTGCCCATGTTTCTTCATGAACAGGTTATCCTGCCTTGAGCACTTGTCAACTCTTAGCTTCAGTGCAGAGATGTCTGAGATTATTCTGCAGAAAAACATTCAAACTGATGTTTTTACATGCAGCTTCAAATCTCTGGCACATTAAGAAGATATGGGACACAGTTTTGAGAAATGACCCACAACAAGAATGGATTCCTCGTCTGGTGAAACTATTTGTCAAGTCTCATTAATATCAGATAAATATTTGTGACCTGTACTGATGAATCATAGAAACTATACAGATTCAGGTGCACTGTAAGTGGTTTTAAAACAGTAATCCAACATATTGGCATAATTGTGCATCAAAACATAGTTTATTACGCAATAAAAAGCTCATGCTTTTTGTCCTTGTAGGGCTTGTCCTTATTGTTATACAAAATGCTTTTTGCAGCCACAAAACTGATTAATCATTCTGCCATGTAGAATGTTTACGAGTTGCTGTAGCCTAGAAACAAGCTGCATTGTGATGCCTGAGAAAATCGATCTTGGAATGAAAAAGATAATTTACGTCTTTTTGAATCGCAAAGGATTATTTCGAAATATATTATTGTTTCGCGATTAAAACGCTCATTCAGGAGTTTGACCTTCTGAACCTGCCCTAAGTTTGTGAGCATGTGGGACTTGCTCGGATGCATCCGAGTAGACCCCCCCTACATGAGAGGTGAAGGGAAGGAAGGTGGGAGCAATGAGGCTCGACCGGATTCAGTCAAGGCAGAGACTTGGTACATATGGAGGTTTGGTATATATTGATGGAGCTCAATGAAGTAATTGAAGTGGGTGGCACCCCTGGATAAGATTATCTCCACCCTTAAAATCGCACCTGATTTTTAAAGACCTTTAGACCATATGTTATTGGGAGCCTAACATATATTATGGTGGCTCATCCAGGAATTTAACCGAGGAGCATGTGTATTTAAAAGCGTAACATCCTGTATGTCAAAGTTCGGCACTTATCAAGTTTAAATATTTCCACAAATAATAATCCTGTTTTGATGGGTTGGCATGGACCCCATATCAGGACCATGGGCAAAAAAAGGAAAAGCTCAAAAACCAAATAAAATTGTATTCTCCGATTTTGGAAAACAGTTATTTAGAAATATATCTTCATAGAGAGATCATCTGATTTGATTGGTAAATATGAAACAGAGAAGAACTAAAACCATGGATTGAAGAACCTTGACAGGAGCAGCTTCTGCCTCTCACTCAAAATACCATTTAGCAAAGCCCTCTTTCTTCCTCTCAGATCAGCTGGGCTCGGTGTCTGGTCAACTTTGTGTTTATTCCTTTATAATATCGCATTATTTCTCCTCACAGCTTCCCAGCAAACATAGCAACTTGCTTGTAAGTGTCATCAAGAATGAAAAGTTGAACCAACCTGATTGGAGAGAATTTTTGGCGGTTGTCATGGCGATCAATAATGCTGATGAGGATGTCAAGAACAAGCAGACGAATTTCTGGATCCTCTATCATAGTGAAGGACAAAAGCGGGTCCAGGAATGACGTGGGGAGTGCTGTTAGGATGTTGGTGGCCTGGAATCCTACTGTCACCTTAAAGAGATCGAAAGGAAGTGGTGTTTAAAGAAAAATAAAGTTGATTTAAAGTGAGTGTCGCACCTGTGGCCCAAACAAGCTCACCTGCAGCAGAGATTTAAGCAGCATAATCTGGATCATCCTGCTGCCCTCAACCCTGAAACCAGAAGAAGACTTATTTTCACAACTTTTCACCCTTGAGCAGAAGCGGCTGAATGTGACACTGTCTCACCCTGTGTTCGGAGAACCAAGCACTGGGTACATGCCAGGCACAGGTATTTTCCCAATGATGAAAAGCATGACTTCGGAACGTTGGTAGGTGGGCAGTGTGCTGGCAAACGAACCTATGAATCAAGAAACACAGGTTAGGCATCTTTTAATTTCTGTGATTCTGCAACCCCTTGCGTAGTTTTCACACACTGTAAGTAGACTCAGCTGTTCTCCACCCTCTTCACCAGGTGTTTCCATGCAGCTCATGACTAAGCCCTGATATAAACATACACTTAGTTGTGAAATGATTGATCCATCTATGAACTGCAAGGTTTAAACTTTATTGTTTAAAGTGTCAGCACAAGTGACGCTGTGATTGACTCCTCGCAAACATTCACCGTCCACCTACCAATAGTTTTGATGACAGATTCTTGGAGTTGTCTCTCCTCATGTACTTTAATGACCTTGGAGCCCATGTTTATAAAAGAGTCATAGTTTCCAGTGAGCTCGTAGTCCACACTGAGTCTGATCTGCTTCAGTAGAGTGTTAAACACCTCCAGAACTGTGGGACCTGTGAAGACGTATTGCAAAAGCTACACTTAAAAAGCTGTATTTAAAGCAACAATGTGAATCTGAATCGTTTCTGTAATTTAATGAATGGAGTTTACTGAAGAAACAGCTAAATAAAGGCTATTAATGCAGTGTTTTTGTTGTTAGAGCCCCATCTAGAGGTCTAAAGAGGTTTTTGTACCTATAGAGCCACTGGCCTCGATGACCGCAGCTTCTGAGATCACCTCCACAATCCCAGCACGTACTCGAGCTGAGTTCTTACTGTTGGCATCCAAGTGACCCAAAAGTTGCTGAATCACTAGATGGGAATGTTGAGACTGACAAAGAAAGAGCCATAAATTAAATAGGAAATGTCAAACAATACTTTTACTAGTAAAACATTGCTCAACATTGACCATGAAATGTATTGATACCAATTTCCTCCATTAACCATTAGTATAATTACATTTATCTGCCAAATAAATTTGGTGTTGATGCTACAACGAAAAATGAAGACATTCGTTTAGAGTCACAGTTGATAAGATATTCTATCCCGATATGCTGTGGTCATTAAGGAATAGAATTTCAATGCTCCGAATTCAAATTTCATAAACTTTTGTGTGTGTTTAGAGCTTGATCACTGAAGGTTGTGGATTATTGTCATGGCTTTGAGTACTATTGCTTTTGTGGCTTTTGGTGCATTTTGTAGGATGTAAATGTGCTTGAAAAGCTTGAAAAACTTTGTACGTCTGGATGGAGTTTGAAAAGTGGGTGTGGCGTAATTAGTCTATTGCGCCACCTAACACATTTCAGCTAGTGGTGTGCACAGTTTATAGATAAATGAAATTCGACACACGTGTAGAATAACAAGACTTAAATGTAAGTATTATCGATCGCTTTTCTAAACTAAAGAGGAAGTCTACTATTTTGCAAAAACCTTTGCAAAATTTAACTAGATTTTATCTGTTCATCTCCAAACTAGATCATTCTTATCTTAAGGCATATATTATCTTAAGTTGTGAAGCTTTTTTACTTCATTAAACTGTGTATGGCCTTCGAACTTCGAATTTGGACAATCAGGAAGTTGCTAATAATTCATAAGTCCCAAATTCACCAAGTACGTTAACAGCGCATGCCTGAGTGCATCGGCAGTGAAGCCTTTTGGTTATAGCGCCACCAGGTGGTCAAAGAAAATACAACATTTAACATTTATAAGATTTGACAAATGTAACTACAATATTGGCCAAAACAATAACAGAAAAATACTCAAACTCGTTCTAGCTTGAACGTATATCCTAAGATGGCGCCGGAGGTGCAAGAGCCCTTTGATTGCTGCTTGCAGTTATAATTGATGGGTTTTTATCTATTTTACAATCTTTGTGTGTTTCGCTGTTGTTTTCCCATATTTTTCTGCCCTGCAACCCCGTCAATGTTGGTGTTTGGGAGGAGGTGTTTATTAAATAAATTTGATTTCAACATTTCTTCATTTCATTCACATGTATTTACCTGGATTGAATACATAATGATTTTGAAACAGCGCACAGCAAATCGTTTCCCCTCCCACAGTGCATGGTTATCAAGGTGCCTGGAAATAAAAATCCATGAATGATTAACTTCAACAAACAGAAAAAAAGAATGAATTAACAAACAAAGTTGGTCATAAAATGCTGTACACTTGTGCAATACAAAAAGTGACATTTGTAATGTATTGGTTTTTATTCGGTTAACACTCCTATTTATTACATTTCCTGAAAGTAAACATGTGACATTTATAGATTAATAACGCTTACAAAACCAGATGCTTGAACTACATCTTGATAGTAGCAACTGGAGTGTAGTGGTTAAAAAGGGTGAGGTATTTGATCAGGTGAGCACTGCCTAAATTGCAGCCAATATTGACTCGGTGCGACATGAAGATGAAGAACCGTTCTAACCTGATCTGCATATTATGGCTGTCAAATAATAAATTAGAAATACTAATAATATGTATCAACTCTGTCGGAAGCTGGTGTGAAGTAATGGTATCAGATGGGCACCCTCCTTCCTCAAAGTTTCAGTGATTGAGTCTTAAAATGTTTTCAATGGTTTACCCATGTTCCCAGGCTGGGGTGTCCTTCTCCTTGATCCCACAAACTATCCATCTCTACTGGGGTCCTTAATGGTAGCAAATTGGTGGTAGGGTACAAGTACATAGCATCTTACCTTTTCTAAAACAACATCTCATCTGTTAAGCTCTTATAAACTCTTTCTACGCATAATACCGTTAACTTCATAAATAAATCAGCTTTGTTCCTGGATCTCAAAGGACCATGCCTGGCTAGAATACTGTAGCCACTATTTTTTCTGGGATGAAACACAAGCTTCTTATGAAGGCACATGCCAATTTTTCAATATTATTGGCCATTACTTATCTATTTATTTGGGTCATGAATCACGGCAGTGAACTAGTGAGGTTATGATGACATTTCTATTGTGAACCCAGCCTTTGGCCCAATGTTAGCCAATGTTGGGATTCAAAATCTGTTCAGAAATGTGTTTTTCTTATTTAGTACATAATAAAAACAAATGTTTCAAAGACTGTTCATTTCTATATTCAAGTCACCTTGATTAAAGACTACAAAAGCAGAAATCCTAGAAATGAAATCCCTCTTCTGCCCTCTAGCGTTTGAGGATAGAGGCGCATCAACACTGAACACTCACATGAGAACAGGTTTCACAGCATTTTTGATGTTTCCATAGGCAGCACGTCCCAGAAGCTCTCGAAAGCATCTCTCAGTCAGCTCCACTGGGCTTTCCTTGTCCTTCTCTGCTTCAGGAGAGGGAGACCTATCGACAGGAGTCAAAACAGAAAATGCATTGAAACTAGGCTTGAATCTACAGACTCATGGTTGTCAACTTGCTGTGATTTCCCCAGGTAAGCACAGTTCACTTCTGATTCTCCTTTAATTGTCCATCATAAATTGCATTACAACCGGTTTTTTAATGCACTGTAGAGTCTTAACAGCTCAGTTGGTGTCAGAATTAGCATTAGCTTATAATTAGCTTAATAACACATTCTAGCTAATGGGTAATTAGGAAGATGTTTTTCAGAAGTAAAATGTTTCAGACCTCTCAATCGCATCTTCCTGTTGGAGGTTGAACAAGAGAGAAGGCACAATCTTGTCCATGTGTTGCGGGTCCCAAATATTGGCTTGCAGTTCATCATTGACTGTCTTCCTAACAACGCCTTGAAGTCCCCTGATTCCTGCCATGCGAATCCTGACTCACACACAAACAGCAACATACTAATTTTATTTTTATTGTCAACATATTTCTGGTCACTATATAGCAAACCTAAAGGATAGTTGAGGAGGTAATGAAGTACCGGAAGAATAAAAAGGGATGCTTACTTTGTGCGAGTTTCTGGATCCTCATCACTGGAATGACACATTTCACTGAAGCGGGAGACAAAGAAATCATAGCTGCGATGGTATGACGCTGTGTCCTCCTCAATGTTTGCAAACTTCACAAACTTAAAGAGAGTAAAAGAATGAATTGTAGAATAAGGTAAAATAAAACTAATTTAATTCCATAAAAAGTATTAGCTTCATTGGAAATACATTTAAAAATCAATAAAAAAATGTATTTGGTCATTTGTAAGCATACAAATAAAGAAAAAAACTATAGTAACAAATACCACAATTCACTATTGATTTTTATTGATTACCCTTCCTTGGGGCAAATTATTAGAGGTGTATCCATAAACTCTGCTTTATAACCTTATGTTAAAGAAACATGTAAAACAGGTTATTAATTTCTACTGAAACCGTTTTAATGAAAAAAGTGATTAATTTCAAAATAGTTTCAAGGACGTAAAGATAAAAAAACAGGATCCATTGTTTCACCACTACTAATTATATTTGTATTGATAATGGTAAAATGACATTTGTTCTGGTTCCTTTGTATTTTTTCAGTCACCAAATCTTGCTTTAAATAAACATTCCCAAATGGGAATCCTACATGTATGACAAAACCATCAACTATAATAGTTTTGACTTATTTATCCTCATCATATTTCAAATGTTCAGCCTGCCAATATTATGGGACTTTATATTTAAAAGGCATTAACCCTAATGTGTTGTTCTGGATGTTTTCAGCCACTTGAGGCCATTTTCAGTCTAATTTTGGCCACAACCTTTTCTCTGTTTTAGCCATAGACTGTAAAAAAGATGGACGATGCGACACCACCTACTGCCATTGGGCTCAACAAAAGCCATTTCAAAGCTGGTGAGGAGGCTGCTGTTGTGCACAAGCGACTTCCTGTTAAGGGTAGAACCGTCGTGGTTTCAGAGCTCCGCCTCGAGTCTGTCTCACACACGCCCCTTGCACACGCATCCTGTCATGTACAATTTATTTCATAATTTTAAAGATGAATTTGAAAGTGACTTCTCTGAATTTGATCGTTGGCAGCGTAAATGGTCTTTCTCACAAAATAACAGCGGTAAGTCAGCTCTGTTCTATGTCACTATCAATCATAGCTGTCAATCACATGGCCACGCCTAGTTTTTTTAGAGGAAAATTGAACTACTGTGAACCACACGAAAATAAACTTGAGCCAAGAAAAAATCTATTGAAGTTTGTTCACTGCATAGAAAACTTTGAAAATCATTAAAACTGTTTGAGTAATTGCCGTACTTTTTGAGTAAGTCATTTGTAAAGTTCAGCTTTGTCCCATAGACTATTGGGTGGTAATGATTCTCCAGCGGGATGTGATGCATCTGTGTAATTAATTTCGTATACTTTGGATTCAAACTGCTCAGCTCCAATGAGTTTTGTCTACTATGCATTTTGCTGGTTATAAAACCTCTGTTCTGAAGCATTGGACCTTATTTATTTATGATGATTTTCATAAATCCAGCTCCCCGTCACAAACTGTGTTTGAACAGATAATTTTCTGTTTGTTGATGTGCATTACAGATGTGATAGTTATCTGTATGTTTGTGATGACACCACTGAGTCCCACCAGATTCATGGACTGGGATGAAAACAGCAGCATGCACGAGTTCTCTAAACATGCCCACAGCTTTCCACATTCATGGGCAAAACGCTTTAAGCCTTGATCCATCTGGTCTCTTTCTGTGAACAGTAATCTCTTTTTAATCTATAAGCCTTTATTTTTCCGAATCATCAGACTTGAGTGCTTTTGAAGTGGAGAACTACCGACTCTCTTCATTCCCATAAGCATGACAGTTGGACAGGGCTTTCAAGAATGGTTTCATGGATAAATTCTTTTTATTAAGAATTCCTGTCAAGTTAAACTAAGAAACTCTGTGTGAGAGGGTCCTTTGCATTTCAGATTAATGAGATTAAAGCAAAAGAATGAATGCTTATCGAACGGTTCACTACGAATAAGCTTCACCCAGTCAAAGAAAAATAGAATGACCACCAAACTTTAGATGCATCACATGATTAGAGCCTGATCCGTTTCACTCACAGAGTTTGTGCCCAAGATCTGCAGGTTTGGTTTGTCAGCCTCCAGCAACTTTCGCACCATAGTCAGGAAACTCTCCACAAACAGATTGATGCTCTGACAGTGGCAGGCCATCAGAAGCTGGTCCAGAGCCTCCATAGCAATACACACATACCTATCAGACACACATTATCAACATCTCTAATCTTCAATAAATATTACATTGTAACAAATTGAATTTATATTAAAGATGCAAGCAGAGATCAAGGGCTCGAGCACCTCTTGGGGCACTGCCTCTTGGTGGCCAGTTTGTTGCTATGTGCACCACAACCAATTGATTTTTTAGGATATGTATACAATGCAGAATTGTCAAAATTATTGAACAATATAGGCAAAAGAAACAATTAAATATCCAAGTAAGTGCCATGACCCCCAGGGGGCGCTATTTAATCTAAATACTAATTAGTCTAAATATTTCCTGGTTTTACACATTTGGCAAGTTTCATCCCGATCGGACATTGTATGGCTGAGTTATTAACTTCCTGCTTCATGGTGAAACATTGAAATTTTACACACTGCCAATCACAAACCGTTTAACGATTAACCGTTTAATGTCAAAACCTTCGCAATTTAACATCACAGAGGATCACATGAAATCTCTAGGAGGAGTTTGTTAAAGTATGGAATTTTGTTCAAAATTTTACATGAAAATTCAAAGTAACTGACATCCAGTCAGTTTTAAAAACTCGCTCCAATTAACTTTTTGTAAATCTTTGTCCATTACATAAGGGTTCCAATTTTCAAATTATTCCTTCAAACACAGTTTGAAATAGCAGTATAAAACTGCAGAGAATGGGATATTCCATGTTGCCACAAACATTTGTTTAGACATTTTAACACGCATGGCTGAATTGTTAACAGCATCCTGCTTATCGCAAAATATTTCATTTCTATGAAGTTTTGCCCTTTAACTTCCCATATCCCTTAGATAACACTTATGTTGTATGAAGATAAACAAATAAAGTCTCTAGGAGTAGTTCGTGAAAGTATGATACAACCAAAAGTGGTCATTTTTAGAGGTTTTTGCGAAAAAGCCAACTCCCAGACAATTTTGGAACCCAATCCATATTATTTATATTTAGGTCTCATTCGCCTGCAACAAATTGTTAGCGCACTATAAGCTGAAACAGGTAAAGTGGCGCTATACAACCATTTTGTCAAACCCACTTTTCACGTCACAAGTTCTGACGTGTGTGCAAAATTCAGTGACTTTTCGAGCACGTTTAGGTCCGAATCCACCGAAAGCAATAATGCTCTGAGCAATTACAATAGTGTTCTCCAGCCCTAATAATGTGACCAGGCAGAAACACTGAGTGCATGGCATGTTTTACCCATATCTATGTCGGGCAACATCTCTGGATAGTCTTTCTGACAGATAGGCACCGATGCGGTCCAGTTTCTCGGGAGCAGACAAGGCATAAAATGTCAGCTTCTCCATGTTAGCTTTCACCAGACCATCCTTGAACGAATGATACAAGAGGGGCAGACAGAAAGCTCATTATTTAAAAGAACATTTCTTCCCCGTCTCATTATTCAGATTCAGAAACAACCGACTCTCTGTAATTATTAATAAGATTGATTAAAAATCCCTGTTTCTATCTTAAATTGAAAATTATGTCAAATTCAGTCAGAACACCAGGCATCAGATCTCCACTGTCTCTCTCTCTCTGATGACTGATAAGCACTACAATCCTGGCTACACTTCCCTTCCTCTGACTCAGTGGCTCTTATTGCAATTGACCTTACCTCTGGGTCCTCTGGAAAGATGTTATCCACCAGCCTCTTATAGCGGGGTCTTAGGGCCCCACAGCATCCGCACACACCTGAGGGACACACAAACGTATAACAGAAAGTCACAGAGAGTCTCAGTTATACAGAATAAAAGCTTGACACATATACTGAGCCCAGAAATAACCCAGTAATCCCCCAGTCAAATAAAATTTGGAAGGTTATCTCTCCAGAGGTCTATGCTTCCATGATGTAGGACACTATTGATCAAGCATCTCTGTAATTATACTCAACCTGAGAGTTATTTATTGCTTCGACACATTAAATGAATTAGACCTGTGTGCTGTAATCTAGTAAGTGAGGCCAGTCGATTCAGGGGAAAAGGCATTAATCTGTACTTAGGAAGGGTCTGCAGCTTGAGAGCCTGGTAAATGGATTCAAAAAGGATCTGTTGAAAGCATTTACACATTCTGTTTCTCCTCTTTTTTTACACCAGTACTTGAAAGCCCATCAAAGACGCATATGAGCTCATCGTAAATCATGGACTTTCTTACAGTAAAATAATTGTTCAAATTTACTATTTGGTTTATTGTGGCCATTTGAATGGTGCTGTTTTGGTAGTTTTTGATGATGTAGTTTTTGATTCGTACCGACAATCCCTGCGTCTTCGAGTATCACCAAATTTAGGTTAAAAAAACCTATGATCAACTTTTTGGCAGACAAAGAAATTATCAGTCAATTTATTTAATGGTTGATTTGTTTCGACAGTGAAAGAAAGAATAGCAACCAGAAAATGTAAAGGATTTGCAGTTAAATTAATGAAACCTTACGTAATACATGGTTGGCCTTGTGTTTTGGGTCATTGTCATGTTGAAACACCCACCCATGACCCTTTTTTTAAAACCCCGGATGAGGGGAGGAGCTTAATACCCATGGATCGTTATACCTTTGATGCAGTTCAGTTGTCTTGTCCTGTCCATTTTCCCCTGAAAGTCTAGTGTAATCCAGAAATCTGGAAAGGGTTCAAATAAGGATTTTCTCTTTTTTTTGTTGTTAATCTGCCATATAGTTATCATTTCACTGTCTAAGGGACAATGATCAGTCAGCAAAGGGACGAATCATCTTTGTACTAATCTCGAGTTGACTCGATCCTACCAAAATTTTCCATTGACTTAACACGGGGTGAATCTTTGTAATACTGTTAAGTCCAACTGACAACCACATAGAAACTTCAAACACACCATACTTGTGAAGGTTATCAGTCTGTGCAAGAACATACCAACCCCTGTGTAAAAGTATTTGAACCCTAGGATCTAGAAGGGGTTAAATATGTACCATTGACTTAAAATGGCCATTGAAAACAAATAGGAAAAGTCAACAAAATCTTCAAGATGAAACATCATGTCTGTTTTTGTTAATCGTAGTCACATTTCCATTTTTGTGACATCACTGACAGCTCCCTAGTAGCCAAACTGTTTATCAGTAAATGATAGAGGCATTGGAGTTGGTTTATATAACTTATAAAAGGGGTCACTGACCCTTCCATAGCAACCAATTTGAAGAACATAGAGACATAAGGGTTGGTTTATATTGCTCATATTGGCATGGGTAACTTTGCATGAGGTAACTTCCATAGCAACCAAAAATTCTACCTTGGTAACCATTTAGTTTTGTTTATAGGAATACTTTTAAACGCCACTATTGCAAGCCTTGTGTACCAACTTATCCCTCTAGTTGTTTTTTAAATTGTTTTAAACAATGCTTTAATATTAGTTTAGCAGTCTACAAACAGGACCTATAGACTTGATTTCCCAGAATCCCTTTTGTCAACTTTCTGGCTCTGTCAGTAGTCGTGTTGCCAGGTATAACTCATAATATAAGCCCTTCTGAGGATTTCATTGGATTTACTTTGTGTGTTCTGTTCTTAAAAACATTGTCTTGTCTAGCTTGTACCTTTATTAACTTCAGAACATTAAATATTCAGGAATCTTTGCTGCATGCATCAATATGTGCATGCACCATGACAAAACTTCTGCATTTCCTCTGAATGAAATAAAACAAGCAAACAACTGCTTAAAATTATGCTGCAGAAATGACAGCAAAAACATTATTAACTTGCCCTTGAGTTAAATAAAACTGGAAAGAAATTAGTAATTTAACGTACATGCACCTAAGTGATCGCCTGTAAAAAACTTAAATTCGTGTTTAGAGTGTATTGCAGTGATTCATCTGTAAATTTATTTGATCCAGATACAATTTGTTGGAATTAAACTGAAAAACAAAATGCCCACGCACACATATAGAAACAACCTTCTGGGTGAATGACTCAGAAGCAGCACCTTGGCAGGACCCCTGGGAAACACAAGACTGTTTCCACCATTAGCAGAGAGAAAAAGCTCCATCACAAGAGGAACAGAAAACAAACCAGAGCAGGTGGAGAGATGAGAATCCCACAGCAGCGCAGCCCTCAAGCACCCACCTTCTGGCTTTTCATTCTAGTCAACAAACATTAGCAATAGTATCACACACGGTAGGACCAACACATCCAAAAAAAAGCTCAAATACTGATTACAATAAGAATTTCTAGTGAAAAAGGACTATACTACACGACTGTTCAACAAGAACGTGACTGGGAATTACTCCGAGAATAGAGAAGAGTGGAGGAGCCGGAGCATGAGTCACAAACACTCACACACAGGCCCACCTGCTGCTGTTTTGACACATCAGCGTGACACCTCTAGGCCTAAAGCACAACAAGCAGAGAGAAAGAAGAAAAACTGAAAGTCAAGGTTGAATATATCAACACACCCAAGGGCACATCAGTGATGCCGGGTTGGTGCACACATATCCATTCTCCCTCACATAGTATCACTGCTACAGGAGCATCACTGTTGATATTTTTATATAGTTGAACTCAGTGCTTAATTTGTTCCGCCGTTTGCCGGATCGCAATCCGTTTTCTCTCAATTTCTGGTATCCAAGGATCCGGAAAATTTTATTCTGGGATCCGGTAATTATCTGACCCCATTTGTCTTTATCTGCCCAATTCCTGCCCACCTTTTTCACTCTACTGTACTACAATGCATTCCCCCGACTCAAGAATATACAGAGCACTCGCCTATGGTGTGCCAGGCTGCCTTCGTCGTAGGCTGGTGCTGTCTGTTGCAGTCGGCAGGCCGGCCCGTATTATGTGGAAATTAGCGATTAGATAAAAATATTATAAAATAAAATAATTAATAATTATTGTGTTAGTGTGTTTTCTTTATTGTGCATTGTATAATGTAAAAAAAATAATTATAATAATAAATAAAATGCACTACTTGCAAGTCTGAAAAGGCTGCTGCTGGGTAATTTACGTCCTGTATGTAACTTATTTTTAGGCGGCATTTGGCCAAAACAAAAAGTTCGTGCTAACATGTCTAAAAGACAATCAAGTTTGCTTTCGTTTTTTAAAAGAAACGAAGACTCAAGTCATGTTGCTCCAAAGCAAGCCAGAACTGCAGTTAGTTATTAAACAACTAAAAAAGTGAGTAAAAAGGCTAAAACGGCCATTTAACATGATATTGAAGATTAAGATAAATTGTGTTGAAAGTAATCTAAAGATTTTTTGTGTGTATATGTCTTAAATTATGTTGTAAATGATGTATGTAAGTCCTGCTGCTTAAAAATAGGCATGTTAGACACTGAACCATTGCGTTCTGTTTGTGTTCCAGCAACTGTTTTGGGCCAGCCCCCCTGTCCGTCACCCCAGTCCTGTTGTGTTCCAGTAACTTCAAATTTACAAATTAAGCACTGGTTGAACTTGAAGAAAAACACACTGCAAACAAACAGATATAGGCTGTATTCGATTTGCATTTAAATCTTTTGTAATAAAACAATGTTCTATTGCAACGAAAGATTGTGTGCGGTGTAGCCAGCACCATTCCTGGTCATTTTTACAATCTGGGACTGTGCTGACATCAAATTCAAAGGTAAAAATAGAAATTCTCTCCCCGTTACACTCATAATCCCATCACCATCAAACGTATATCTTTCCAATTCACTTCTTTTAACTTTGTACATAAAGTGACCTAATACCCACATTTACATGAGCTGAGGATTTTCATATAAATCACTTTACACAAATCTCTTTTAATTTAATAATAATAATGTCATCATTTTATATAGCGCTTTTCCAAACGCTTTACAATTTTCAGAGCATTATTTTGGCACTGGTGGTGATAAGCTACCTTGGTAGTCCTCAGCTCCCTTGAGGTAGTTTGGCAGAACTTGGCTGCCGATTAGTGCCTACAGCCTCCTGCCCACCAACAAACACACCCCACCAGTCCGCACACATCCATGCAGGGCAATACGGGTGAAATGGCTCACCCAGGGCAACAATGGCAGAATGGACCTGTTTGGGATCCACCAACTCTTTGGTTATAGGACGACCAACAAAATTGTGTAAAATGCAAATCCTTTAAAATGTGGACCTGCAAAAACTAAAAATCAAAGTGATAGTTCAAACATTCACCGTAAACCAACGAGAAGTTGAAGTGAGGTGAACTCAAGAGATGAGGGGACCCAGAAAATATGGGAAGCCACAGGCATTAGGAATGCAGGAGACAAAGGATATAAGCCAGGTCTGCAGGAATGTGGTCCACGTTTGGAGAACATTTCTTTTTTTTTTTTTTGTCACCTTCTCACTTTTTTTATTTTTCATGCCCAATTCTCTAAAATTACATCACTGAGAATGTGAGCTCACACCAGATGTAAGGAGGGTTCAGGTAAAATTCCTCTATGTTATAGCATCATATAGGAATTAGTTATATAAGATCCTAGACTGGCACATGCACAGAGGTCTGAAATCGTTTGTATGTATAGAAGACAAAAAATAATATTCTAATATAAAACAATAATAAAATGGTATTTTAGTTGTAATTTTTAGATTACTGCACACTGCCCTTATATCAATTTCTATTTGCTATTTTCCAGGCTTTTGCATGGCCCCAAGCGCTGCATTGAATGGTACATGATTGGATCAAATCACAGCCATGGTAAAAAAAAAAAATCCATGCCTTCCTTCATTTGATCTCTGGCCATTGCTTGTATGCTGCATTAAAAGATACCACATTTGGCCAATCTTTAGAACAAATGCCATAAACCAGTGCAAAATTAATGCTAAACTAATCCAAAACGTGAAAGAAAGCTTAAGTATGGTTATTGGAAACTCAAGGTTGTGCACATTTACAAGAATTTATAGCTGATAAAAAAAAATCACATGAAATCTGGTATCAACCAATCAGATGAATATATATATTTGGTTTATGGACTTCATAAATCTATGTTTCATGCCACAGAGCTGTTATACGGGTACTATATTGGCTATATATCCAAAATACAAATGTCCTGGCATTCTGTTTCATGGACAGCATGGTAAATATAACCTCCACAGCTCCCTCAGGTTTACAACCCTCATAATTCTGGCTGAGTATTCTCCTCGATCATTCTCCTGACGCAGTTCGGTTTCTCAGTCTATGCATTTAGCCTTTAGTTTTATCGTTCAATAATCATGTTCAGAGATAGCAAAGCACAGAGAGCTAAATAATTAAAATGCATCATCACTGAGTGCATTCCAAACATTGCTGCCAAGAACAATTGAAGATGCACATCTACTGCAGAACAAATGCTTCTGGTAAAGAGGATTAGTTCATCATAAGAAGTCGTCATGCTCAGATAGAGGCTACTACTACAGCTGAAACGATGTCCTACAAGCTGATTCTAAAGGCTTTGCTAAGGCCTAGCTGTTATATAACACACTGCGCATGGGAACAAATCAAACTCAAAACAAAAAAAAAATCAATCTTTCCAAAACACAACACTGGTGCCAATGTCTTTTATGTCACTGGAAATATCGCTCCCCCGAATTGTTTGCATTTCTGTTACTGACAGATATAAGTAGCATATCGGCCTGGTGGCATATCCAGCGATTTACCCAAAACAGAACTCAATATCACACTGATCTGCAGAAAATACATACAACTTAAATAGCGTAGTCTAACCCTTTTCTTCTTTAACTTTGTCAGTTAACTTCTACTTTCATGGAGATGGAGTTAATATAAAACTTTTATTTTCAGGGCCTCTTTGAAGAAGCTTTACAGAAAAGTTAATGAGTTTCAGTGCTGCTACAAAACATTACTTATTAGGCCTCAAAAATGAGAATATAACTGACCCAAAGTGTGGTCCAAACCACTAAGGTCTGAATCTAAAGTTGTAGGGGGTGAGATGGAATCAAAATATGGGGTCAAACATGTCAATTTAATGCAAAAATCTCTTATTATTCAATTATAAAAGGATTTTCGTATATTATAGTGACAGTACAACATAATTTTTCTTCGAAATTACAAAAAAATAGTTAATAGTGTTTTATTGGCTCTCCTTTAGAAGGTTGTTTGCTCAAATCAAACTATGAGCATCTCTGAAAGGAGAGTCCATGTCTTTAATGTCTATACACAGTGTCCAAATTTATGCGCAAAACTGGAATATTACATAAAAGACTGCGAATAAAACAGAGTTTACATCCAACAAGTCCAAGAGAAAAAAATCGTCACTTCTGATAAACTGGCGCCAAATATCACAAGAAAAATGGAGGTAGCTGCTTTAGGTGAAGGCTTTTTTTTCCTTGTGTAAAATAAATAACTTGTGTCTTTGAGCACGACACGAACGATTAGTCCATTAATGCCGCGCCATCGTTTTAAACGTTTCGATTGCATTGCATTGGTATTTGTTTCGTGAATTTGTTTCTTATCAGATAAAAAGTTAATCCTACTCAGTTGTGCGCATCTTGGCATTTCCGCCCAGGGTTTTTCATGCCATATTTCAAAATGTGCATAATGGGTGTAAATGCATGTACAGTTAATGTAAGACAAAAATTACCCATTCTTTTTTTTCTGCTCTTAGTTCATTTCAATCCTAAGGGTCATTTAGAGTGTTCAATTCACGAACCCTGAGTGTCTAGAGACACAACCACAGGAAGAGCATGCAAACTCCACTCAGGAAGTCACCAAACCAGCCTCAACCTGAAAACTATCTTTCTGAGATCTTATTGTTAAGTAAAAAATCGAATTCTATACAAAGATAAGCTAATTTAGACAGGTTTATATAACACATAACTCAACAACCACTCATTACAATCAATACGCAGAAGAGCATCTCTGAACGAACAAAACAGTAAAGCTTAAGGCGGAGGGGCTACAGCAGCAGAAGACCACACCAAGTGTCACTCCTATCAGCTAAGAACAGGAAACTGTTGCTACAATTCGCACAGGCAAACCAAAATTGGAGGATTGCAAACATTGCCTGTTCTGGTGGATTCTACTGTGACATTCAGATGGTACGGTCAACAACATGACGGCTTGGATACATCCTGCCTTCTATCAATGGTTCAGGCTGGTGGTGGTGGTGTAATGGTGGCAGGATGTTTTCTTGGAACACTTTGGGCTCATTTGAACCAAATGACTTACGTGTCAATGCCTCAGCCTGCTTGAGTATTGTTGCTAACCATGTAGATCCCATTATGACCACAGTGCACCCATCTTCTGATGGCGACTTCCACGTCATATCATGAAGAGTGAATCATCTCAGACTGGTTTCTTGAGTTCACTGTACTCAAGTGTAGAGCACCTTCGGGATGTGAGTTTTGCCACATGGATGTGTAGCCGACAAATCTGCAGCAACTGGACCAAACTCTCCAAGGAATGTCTTTAGTACCTTGTTGAAGATCAACTCACAACGTGTTACATTTAACACTGGTGCAGTGTTAACATAGGTCCACGTCATTTACACCTGTAGTGTTGTTTTAGCACAATGAACTTTGCCATGATGGTGTGACTGCAAAGAACCTTCGTCTTGTGGACGATGCCTTGACAAACCTTGGTGACAGGATACATCTGTCCTAAAGCTATTTAGCCAGAAAAGAAACTTGCCCATAGACCTTCACGACTGACCTTACTCAGTCACGGAAACCTGATAATCAAACCCTCATTTTTATTTCCACAGCTTTTCATGCAATCGTTGTCAATTGTTGCATACCAATATTCAAATATATTAAATTCCGCATGGTGTGTTACATCAGCAAACTGTTTTTTTCATCAAAGCACATGGATGAAATTCTCAGGCTGTTAAAAATGCAACTGCTCTGCTATTTGAAGTCGGACATCTTAAAAGGCAGTAAGGAATCAAAGTCTGACAGTCTTTGGATTCGTCCAAATATCTTCCACCACCCAAAATGGACAAGTAACATCATATGAGCTGGAAACACTAAACCAAATCTATAAGAATGCATTCCCCACACAATAGAACATTGCAGTAGATCTGTGTGGCATATCTGGTGCAAACTGATGAAGATGAACCCAAGTCTTCTAAAATGGCTTTATGCACAGGAGATCATGCAGAGAAGCAGAACTGCATGCAATCTGTTGCTTCAGCACCATTCTGCTGTCATTGTCATAATCTCTTGAGATGCATCTAAACGTTCCATCCCAAACACAGGCAGGGAATTACCACATCCACACTTAATCATGCACTTACCGTACATTGATGGAAAACCTGATGAAATTCTCAGCTCTTTGCCTGAAGCTTCTTTTTCTGTCACATAGCCAGAGAGAGAGACTCACGTACACGCACGCACACATGAACACTCACACACATTGCATGTGACCAGGCTCCAATGACCTTGGATTTTCCAAACAGCACGGCACGGCTTTCCCTCTACCAGGAACAATGCTGCTTTAACACAGGTGCACACGCGCATTCATACACACATCCACACACAAAGGCAAAAACCCACTCTCACACACACTCCTGTACGCATGTAGCCCCTCCTCTGAGATGAACACACTCACACACCTCCTGACCATTCAACAATAAGAGAGAGCCAGAGGGGGAGGGAGCTGGGGAGATGAAGAGGGGAAGACACAGGAGGAGAGGGGGAAGGAGTCAGTTGGTAAAACCATCTGTCAATCAACAGTAACCCCGCCTCCCACTGCTTACTGTCACTAGTACCATTTATAGTTGTCTGCTTTGTTTATTATTTTAAAAACAGACAACACCTTTTTCAACACCAATCTCATTTAGAATACAAAACAATATCTTAGATTAAAAATCAAATGTATGTGCTGTTATATAAAGGTATTTACAAATGAATTAAATATAGGTAAAAAGGGTATTAGATAAATAATTAAATAAAAAAAGTAATTTCGTTACTAAATGACTTTATTTGTCTTTAATAAATATATGTATAAAATATATAAAGTTTGTTAAGATCCATTTAGATTGGTTTACTAGTTTTTTTAAATATAGATTTAACACACATTTAAACACAATAACAGCGCAAAAAACAGCGCAATAAAAACTTATTTTAACAGGCAAATAAAGTAAATACGCTATTATATAAAGGTATATTAAAATATTTGTAAATGTACATTTATAAATTAGTTATGAAGACATCAGTTTAAAACACTTATGATTATAACTTAAAAAGGTGTCAGTTGGTAGAATTATGGCTAAATTAACATTTATTAATCTTTTATGAATATTTTCAATAAAAAGTTTGTTCAGATAATTTCAGGGTACAATTAACAATAAATCACATCAAGCGCTCCATTTTGGAAATCCCAAAAGTAATTTATCATTAGTAAAAGCCTATTTTTTTACTACTTTGTTGCATTGATGTCATGAAAGGAATTTTCTTTCTAAAATGTAGACGTGTAGAAAAGAAAAACTGAGTTAATATTCGGCTAAACAGAAAGGGTCTGATCCCTTGCATGTGAAACAGCTCAGTATTAATCTGGCAAGCTTTTGGTTCTGAATTCGGAATCCAGAATTATTTTAAAGACAAATACGATGCTTTGTAAAACAGTGGAATAAATATAAAGAATACATTTTTTACACAGACAAACAGCGTGGAGAAAATAGCACAAACATCTGCTTACCTGCTCCAACCTGATGATCCAAGAAGGAAGTACAGTCAAGGAGAAGTCTTCTTGGGCCTGAAAAATCTAGGAGAACCGACAAATTTGGGAAACATGGAGGTGGCATATTTTGGTATTACTCTCTCTTAAGAGCTTTGTGAAATGTAGCTTTTAATTAGAGTGTAAACTTTCATCTCTATATCTTCACCCACAATGCCCCCCTCCTCCTCCTCCTCTCTCTCTCTCTCTCTCTCTCTCTCTCAACTCTCTCAACTCTCTCAAGAGTGAATTGATAAAATGTACAAACTGAATGTGAGTGGGGGTGGTGAAGACTCTGGTCTTGTTATGGAGCGTCCAGATGGCACCCTATACCTTTCGGTGCCAGTATGAAGGTAATTTCATGTAACAGAAACATTCCATGGCAGCAGCTAACTTTTTACTTTTATTTTTACATATATTTTATTGCGAAGAAAAAGCTAAATGGTTAAATTGTGCCATGTTTTGACTGTCACTATAGAGCAGAAAGAGAAAGGGATCTAGAGAAATGCCATCTGCTGTCAATCTCATGCCTGATACTCTACTGAGACAAATAAAGAAGAATTTTATATGTATTGAGTTCTCTCTATTAACAAGTAACCCACAAGATAGTTTATTAATTTTGGCTGTGGTTGTAAATGTTACAGTTTTGATCAAGTTTAATATGTGAAATGCATAAGGCAACATTTCTATTTAAATCACAGCTGAACAAACTGAGATGCATTTCCACTTTTGTAGATCTCTAATCTGCTTGAATTTCACACAATAGACTATGCCATGTTCTATCTGACTATATCTCTCTGAATACTCAATATTATTTATAACTTTATTATGTTTACGTTGGCAAGTAACCGTGGAATAAACATAATCAACTCTCAGCTGTGATGGTTTCTGCTGAATTATACAAACTTGGGGACTGAGAGTTGACTATTCCTTACTTATCAGTTACACAATGTCAAATATTTCATTCTTCCATGGTTCAATAAAAAGAAATATACCAAATCAACAATACTACCCCTCTGAATTGGTCAGATTTTAAAACTACATCAAGAAAATTATACATTCGTTTAAAGCACTACAGTTTAATGGGGTGTATTATCCAACAAGCGGTACATTTAGTGTTAAGCACAGTAGATTACGTTTTGTGTTTGTCCAATGTAAATAAAGAAAGAGCAAAACATTACCTTTCCCTGACCGGGAATCGAACCCGGGCCGCGGCGGTGAGAGCGCCGAATCCTAACCACTAGACCACCAGGGAGAATTGGGGGTTCCATGTAACAAATCGATCAAACCCTGTCTTCAAGCGTGTTTTTTTTTTTTTGGGATGCCACAATACATATGGGGTTGTCAATAATAAAAAAAATGACAAAAAAAACAGTAAACGTAAAAAAGTAAATTTACAAATGAAAAGTTAAAAACATAAATAAAACAGCTGACCCCGACGTGATTTGAACACGCAACCTTCTGATCTGGAGTCAGACGCGCTACCGTTGCGCAACGAGGTCTTACAATTGCAGCAAATGCCACAAAAAATTCCGAATAGTAGATGTAATAGTCTAATAACTAACCGATTATTTTTTTTCTGACGAATCTGCATCTATAGCTCACAGTAAAGAAGCAAACAATATGTCTACGAATTTTATAAATGTATTTCACTATACATGCACCGGATATCCATAGATTGTTTATCGGCTACATTTTCATAGCTTCAGTTAATATCTCGTGCAGGGCTTTGTCGAATCTGCTGATTTCAATCGCGTGAGTCGTTGCTAGGGTGCTAACAAGCCGCTAGCATATCCACATTTAGTTAAATATATTTTAAACATTTGCGCTTCCCACGAACGCAAACATGTTTGAAATGTATTTACATTTTGTGGAAAAAATGATGAAGTCCTAAAACCTCGTGACACAAGGGGCTCCGTTTAACCACTTTAGTGAGCTAAGCTACCTGCTCACTGTGTTGACGGGCAAATACACCATACGTTTTCGTTACAAGGCTGAATAGCGAAGACTCACACCTTTAAACGTTACTTTGGACGTCATTTGAGAATCCGTTCAATATGGACACCAATGTACAGAAAAGGCGTGAAAATAAGAAGTCGTTACGAGTTAAGGTTATAAGTCTGGGAAATGCAGAGGTTGGAAAGGTAAGGCTAAAGATATCTTTTGGTCAACTTAACATGGTTGTTGTAACGTTATAGATTATGGGCTATCCTTTTCACTGTAATATGAAATGTGTGGTTTTAATTTGAAGTTTGGTTTAGTCAATTGTTTAATAAATAAATGTGCAATGGAATGTTTCTATCCATTGTGTGTGCAAAGCTTTATTGTAACATGTATGTATTTTTATTTATCCCAGAGCTGCATTATTAAACGATACTGTGAGAAGAGATTTGTGCCCAAGTATCTAGCCACTATCGGAATAGATTATGGTGTAACAAAGTAAGTAATTATTTTAGATTGTAAAAATATTTCTGAGTCAGTTCATACCATTTTAAAATGAATTTGTTGTATTATTATGTGTTTGTTCCTTTAAAATGGGTGAACAAATATTCTGTTTTACTTAAACTGTTCCCTTTTTCATCACCTGAAGGGTCCAGGTTCGAGACAGAGAGATAAAAGTTAACATATTTGATATGGCTGGACATCCATTCTTCTATGAGGTATTGTTTTTCTCAATAAGTGAATTAGTGTTTGTCTAATTACATAAAACCCTTATTATATACCCACACAACCTTTTTTATTCTATAGTTTGGTAATATAGTCCAATAGTAAATTGTCAGCTGAAATAAGGGAGAAACAAAGACACATACCTATATATATATATATATATATATATATATATATATATATATTAGTTAGGTATGTGTTGCTCCATGTTACTAACCACAGTGTGGTAGTATAGAGCTACTGCTAATAAAAAGTCCTGGCAGCATCGCTCAACATTTTGTCTTTTAATGGCATCTATTTTTTGGATTTAACCCATATTTTAAACCTTTGATTGCTTTCAGAGTTTTTATTTTCTTCTGCAGGTCCGCAATGAGTTTTACAAGGATTCTCAGGGGGTGATTCTAGTGTATGATGTTGGTTTGAGGGAGAGCTTTGATGCTCTGGACAGCTGGCTCACTGAGATGAAGCAAGAAATGGGCTCCCAAGCCAATATGGAGAACATCATCTTCGTTGTGTGTGCCAACAAGGTGCCATGTGTTTTTATTAGGGTTGCATGCTACTCATTAGAGAGAATGTTCTAAAATATAGATTCTCACCCACGAAAGGTTGACTTGACGAAAAGAAGAGTGGTGGATGAGAGTGAAGGGAGGCTTTGGGCTGAGAGTAGAGGATTTCATTATTTCGAAACTTCAGCACAGAGCGGGGAAGGAATCAATGAAATGTTTCAGGTTTGTGGTCCGAACAGTTTTATCTAATTGTGACATTTTCCGCATTTACTTTGACCTTTTCAGTTGAAAATGGCATAATGTTCAAATGGAACTCTGGAGCACTCTTTACGTTCATGCAAATCACGCGGAAATCAAGTTGAACTAATTATTTATTAACCTACAATGTTTCTGATTTACAGGCATTTTTTTCTTCTATAACTGATATGTGTGAAAATGGAGGCAAGAGACCTACTCCAGAGGTCAGTGTAGGTTTTACCAAAGAGCAGGCCGACACCATACGACGAATTCGTAGCAGCAAAGACAGCTGGGATATGCTGGGAGTTAAACCTGGGGCAACACGGTAAATGTGCTTCTAAATTATCTCATAATACCGAATTTTTTTTTAAATATATGTCAAGTTACACGTTACATCTGAGGCTGATAAATGGAGAAGTATTGCACAGCTGTGGTGTTCATTTATATTGAGTTAATTTAGGAAAATGGGAATTCTGTAACATTTTACTTGGTGTAGTAACAAAAAACTCCAGTCCCTCACTATCCTGATAGCCAATCAGAGTGCTTGATCCCATCATGTGACATCTGTCAACAAAGCTACCCGCTCTTCAAGTTAAATACAGTGATGTCCGATGCTGACAGTCAAGAGAAAAAGATTTTAGTTTTAGAAAAAGAACCGTAGCACGAGTCAGACAATATTTATTTTAATTTTCTTGTATGGTTGTCTGTCGTCTGGAGTGGAAGAGGAAGGTAGTGGTGGCGGTAGAAATAGCATACCATGTATTATTCTTAAAGAGCCTAGCAGGTGGATAGATCTATCTTCCTTTTGTCATTATATGTTTGTGAAATCAAACATAACTGAATCAAACAAATGAATACATAACTGCACTGAGTTATTGCAAAAGTCCAACTAGTTCCTTGCTGACAGTTAACCATCAATTATTCCTAAAAATGTACATTTATTGGGAAAATATTGAAGAATATTGGAAACTCCTAGCCCTATCGGAAAGGCATAAAGTCTAATTGAAACATTTCTAATTTAAAAACTCAAATTGTAGGCCTTAAAAACATCTTACATTTAATTAAATGCACTGTTCTAGGTCTTAAATAATTTTTCACAGGTTGTAACTTTCCGTCACACAGATTGAATGTGCTTGAGACAGATTTCTCAGTATCCATTGTGTGAGTCGCAACATCTGGTTGTTTAACTAACATAGCAAACCGCAAATTTTATCATTTACAAAAAGTTTTGAAATTATGCGAAAAAAATTGTTGTGTTTGTTGTCATGTAACAAATGCAAGTATGCCTGTAAATGTAATTGAAATTGCTTAAAAAATTGCTAGTTTAACATGAAAAATGTGCTATTGTTAGCCATGTTAAAACATATTTTTAGAAATTGCTAAATAAATAAATCCATTGTTTCGTGTTAGATTTCATGTCATAAATGCATATATCGGTCTGGATATGTAATAGTACATAACAAAAAAAGCTAGGAAAAATTGTGACTAATAACATTAACAAATATAGCCTCTTATATAACACATAATTATACGTTGAAAATGTACAAATGACCAGAATTTAAGCATTTGCTGCATTTGTATGATTGATGCACCATCCGAACTGCATACTGTGTTAGCTTGTCTGGTTTAATCATGTGGGTCAGATCATTAGAAAATACCTGCAATCCAATTACCATTCCTAAATTCTCTCCTGCCAGTCTAATCAGCCTCTTTCCCCAACACCCTGAGAAACCGATCATGAGCTTGAGTCTTTCCTCATGCAAAGCCAATCATAGGCCTTTGCCAGAGCCAAGCCTGTCTTCACTAGCTGACTCAGACCACTTTCTTCTCACAATTCTACAAGTATGTTTAACCTTAACATGTTTTTATTTCCATGTTCTGTTTAAAGGGAGGAAGTTAACAAGGCGTACAGGAAGTTGGCAGTACTGTTGCACCCAGACAAATGTGTGGCCCCAGGCAGCGAGGATGCCTTTAAAGCAGTGGTTAACGCACGCACATCCCTCCTCAAGAATATCAAGTAGGATCGTGTGTCCACACGCAAACGCATCGCACGCTGTTTCCATTACATATGCCATTAAACTGATTCTTTTTTTCTTCATTGTGCCATCAAAACATCATCTTTATTAGCTTGTATTTGCATTGGTTACATGTGGATATATTTTTTTTACAAGGGGTCTTGAAATCACCCTCACATTTTTCAAAGCAAACCTAATCAGATGCTGGTCTGCAATGTGAATTTACTTGGTGATTGGATGGAATCCTCTCATGGCTTTGGAATGGTGTGAGGGTGAATAAATTATGGGGGTTATTGCATCTCATGTGAGCCATTCTAATTTACATGCAAAGAACACTGTGACGCCACTAAAGCTTGATTTTCTTTCACCTCAGATCTCCAGTTATATTACCAGTTATATGAGTTGTAAATGTTGCTTAACCGTAACCATTTCCCCCTTGTTTTAAGTTGATCAGCTTCACATTGCCAATAATTGGAGTTGGAGATGTTCCTTCTCAGTGAAGAAAGCTTCAGGACACCAACAAACAGCTGATGTGGCAGGGTTGGCACGGTTGTTCTGTTTATTATATTTATTATAATTCATGCACTGGAGCAAGTACATTTTCATGTGACTGTTCACTGTTGAACGGCGTTTGTTGTTTATTGTGCAAAAGAAAACTACAATGATTTATTGGATGGTTTGCAAGAAAGGCTTGGCATCTCACGGTCAACATTTGGAGACTGGTTCCATTCATACTGCAGATGCTCAAATATTTTTGTGCTACTGTTCAGAAATGTATTATCAGGTTCCGTTTAGGCTCCTTAAATTATCCAAATGCACAAACTTCTGAACAATGAGGACACTTTTTTAGGAAAGATGGTATTTAAAGGGGCCCATATTATTTTAGGATCCATGTAGATTGGCATTGCATCTTTTATAAATTAAAGATAAATTAAAGGATGCAGTATTTATCAAGGTCTTATTTTTAGTCTACTCTAAGTTTTGCCTTGCCTCTCTCTCGCTCTCTCTCCAATGCCCTAGTTTCTTCCAAATCATAACTGATTAATTTCTACTACTCTCGTGGTAAAACAAGTCATAACAACCAAACACACCTTTTCCATCTTCACACCAAGCTGTTTCACTGAGCCTTTCAGTCCTGCATGGACATTTGTTGGGAAGGAACTCTTAACCTGGTTTAGTTTGGGCTTGAAGGATTGGGAGGATTGGGAAGGGTTTTGATTTCCCAGAAAAAGGAATATATGAATGAATGTAAATACAAGCATTGTTTTCATACATAAAAAGTATGTATGAAAACAGTGTTTTAAGTGGCTTCTGGTAAATCATGTTGAAATCAAGTCCTGCTCTGATGGTTGTACCTGCTTTGCTCCCCGATAAAAAAAATACAAAACTTTACCAATGAATTCCATACCTTCACGTATTTAAAATTCTAAGCTTAAGTTTATTAATGCATTGTTACATTTATATTTGTGTAAATATTTTTGTTTATAGTCAATCCATAAAGTTGTTCGTCTTTTTTAGGATGAAGCTTTGTAGTTGATTCTTGTCACATGACCCATGGTTCACTTGTGGCAGTCTAAAAAGCTGCAATAGACTCCATGTTAAATTGGCCCATAAATTGTTAGAAATCTCAATATGGCCCCTTTTAGATTAAAATGTTTAGTTATTGGAGGCTGAAAGTAAAGCAAAAACTTTTAAGATGCCCCTATTATGTGATTTAAAAAGCCCATTGCAGGTTTAGCAGTTCCCAGCAAATGCTGTCCATCAGAGGGCAGCACACACATTCACACTTATAGGGAATTTAGAATATTCAATTAACTAAACCGCATGTTTTTCCGATTGTGGAGGAAAATGGAGTACCCAGAGAAAACAGACGCAAGCACAGAGAGAAACTCCTTCCAGGAAGGTCATTGGCGAGCTCCAGACAATGATATTAAATATTTGTTTCAACCAATTCAATGCATTTATTCATTTTCCTACCCGCTTATTCCAGTTTTTGAGGTCCCAGGGGTCTGCGGGTGCCTATCTCCAGCTCACATTGGGCTAGGGTACACACTGGACAGGTCGCCAGTCCATCGCAGTCAATTCAATGCATTCAAAACCATTTTTTTTTACCAATCCTGAAGATTTAAACCACAATCTAGTGCAGCTTATGGTCACTTTTGCCAAGAATACATTAGAGATACTGTTTACTAACCTTCAAACAAGTGTTGAAAGTTTTGTGATGTGCAATACTAATCTGTAAAAAAAAAATTAATGTTAATGGCATCGCTTGTCCACTTTTGTCGTTCTCTGCTCTAAAGTATTTTGTGTGAAAGATAATTTGTCTGAGATCTTTTAAGTTCTTCGATTCAATTGATTATGAAATACGCATCAACACTGGACTAAATAAAGAGAAAGTGAATATAAAAATAATTTATTAGGAGAGTTGTGTAGATGTGCCAACATGTGTTCACCAATGTTTTGCTTCAACCTATTCATTTCTTTGTGTGTGTACCAATCACTGTATTGTGACTGTCGAGATTAGTGTATTTTTTTTTATGGAACCACTGTGTTTACAATATTACATGGCTGTACTTGTACAAGGTAAGCTTTATTTATTTATCAAGAGTTTATCAGAAAGTGTTAATTTGTGATTTATTATTTTCAGCCATAAACACTAGTATGTGACATGAATCCATATCCTTGTTACACTGTTCTTGATGTGAAAAGATGAGTGATTGGTTTTCACTTTTTCAGTACGTTTTTAGTTATTTTTGTTGAATATGTGTGTTGTTTGAGGGTAAAATGTGTTCGAGCATGAATATGAAGCATGTTTGTGAATCCTGTACAGAGATGGTCTGTTTACATGAATGTTAAGGCCACAGCTTGATTGGAAAAGTGGCTCTGTTTTATGCACAGAAGCTTTTTCTTTATCAAGTTGACTTGTATTGTGCAATAAAGTAATAAAGTTAAATAAGCATTTGCCTCTTCATTTATTAAAGATTAAAATCTCAGCTAAGTTTGCTTACACAAAATAAATGCCATTTATAATTAAATTTATTAAGAAAACAAGCAAAAATGGACATGAACACTTGATCATAACCTGCAGTAGTCTGGGAAGCTTCAGACATGCGTTATTGACTAAGGTATTTGACCAATTTAGATGATTTTTAAATAAATGAAAATGCTTAAGAATAAAGATAAAACAAATGTATTAAATTTAATTTTCCCAAAGATCCTAAAGGCAAATTTTAGGGGGAATTCCACAAATTGTCAATGTTATTAAATAATTTGATCACAGGGACTATAGGTATGAAATAAGAGGAATAAGCCTTAGGCAAATGTGAGTTCTAAAGACTGATCATTGTTTGTGAGTTAGGGGGAAAACAGATGGTTCAGTCACTTTTGACCCGGCACATATTCAAGGTAACTAGATCAGTGAGAAGTAGTTTATCCAGATTACTCTCAACATTCTCTGAATCAGTGGCCTAGCCTTCTAACTAACCCCTGAACCAAGTCTGCTCGTGAGCAGAGGTCAATTAGTCACAAAATACCAGCTTTTCTCTGTAATGTCTAGATTATAGACTATGCCTGTAGTCATAATAGTTAGTATTTGGAAAAAAATATATATAATTGAAATAAGTTTTCTAAACTATACACAGTATAAGTGTATCAACTTCTATTTCATGTGCAGTTACAATTGTTCTAGTAATTGCCTCTACAAACAAACTCACTTGCAATGGACATTATCCTGTTGGCACACACCATGAGGCCTTAATAGATCACGTGTGCTTTTGCTGAGTAGATAAGCCCTTATATTTCAACCTATTACAGTCTGTGAGTGTGTGTGCCTGTCCCATCGTGCATTAGATCTAAAACTTCTCTCCCAGTCCTTTGGTGCCGAGTTCAAGTCCACTTATTTTAGCCTCTAAACATTTCCATCAAGAGTTGAGATTCTTTTTCAGGATAAGCTCCAGCGGATTGTGGACTGCTACCTCTAGGAAGCAGTCAAGGCAGATTTCAGACCATCTGGCCAAGCAATCACTTCATTACCCGAAGACCGTTTGACTGTGAGACAATCAACTGCAGACGTCTTTTCAAATTGGAGTAGGCTTTACTTCATCTAGTGTAAGGAGACGGATCGAATGGCTGGGAAGTATTGTTTGAGGACAAGTCATTTACACAGCAATGCTTCAAGACAGGAGCAAAGGAAAAGCTCTCAAAGAAGACTCATTCTGCACTCAGCTGCCAAGCATTACACCACTGAGGGATAAGAATGTACAGTACTAGACATTTCTTTGTGTCTGGATCACGTAATGTTGACAAATGTTCATGGAAGAGGACACACAGGCACATTTGTCAAGCCACGTCCTTGGCAAGTATTCTTGATTCAACATCTATATTCTATCACAAGCTAATTAAAATGCTTGTTAAAATTTTCATTATTGTTCTAAAAGTCATACTCTGTGTTTGGAATTCTTATTTTTCTAATGCTTGTGTCCCCAGCTGTTCCTTTTTATCAGGCCTGTGTTCTGTTATCCTGTTGCCTACCCTTGTGCAGGTCTACAATTTTGTTCCTGGTGTCTGTAGACAAGCTTTTGATTAGGAAATAGTGGAAAGATTTGAAAGATTGATTGTGTGGAGATGTGCAATTAGCCAATCACTCTGTCTGTTTTGAATTAAGTAGGAATGACATAACCCAACAATTGCTAATTTTGGTTAAACAGTAGCAGCTAGGTTTCAAAAAGTTTATTACTTTTTAATCAAAAAGTTTATATTTTTGGTTTTAAACACACATTATAGGAGTTATGACACATGATTGGCAAGGTAATTCAAATGCGCATTTCAGTTTCATTTTACAGACCCCAAATCAGTGCCCTCAATTGGTGAAAAGAAGGGATTACCCTTAGAAGTACAATACCTGTTATATGGCTTGTGTTTTTTTTAAGTTCTGGCACTAAAAAAGGACAATGGAACAAAAAGTGCCTGGAACAGTTTGTAGGGGAGGGCTATTTTTATTTGTCTTGATACTTTTGCTCAAAAGTAAACTGTTCGATTTTTTTTGGCAGTAAAGAATGAGAGCAAATTGTAAAGTTGTAAAAAATGCCCCAAGAGGCCCCGGACTTTTAATAGTTTGTCTGTGTAATGAGTGGAAGTTATGAGGCGTATTAAAGCTGGTCAGTGAGAACCACCGTTGTAGCGTGGTTGAGCAATCAAATACTTCTTTCATGCAAAAATTAGATGTACAAATGCTGGATGTGAAATCATTTCATTTGTGATATTCATTGTGAAGAAACTTGGATGTTTAATTGTGATTCAACCTCAATATTTTACCAAAACATTCAAATATAATAAAATCTCTGTTTTTTTTTTTTTGTTTTTTTTTTTTAGGTCAGTGCATTTGACAGAAGACTTGATCTGAGTTTTTGGACCTAAAGCCTTTTTAGACCATGGCTTTGAATGCTGCAGAAATTACAGAATGCCAACCACTGCCGCCCTCACCCAATCTGAAACGCAAGCAACTGATGTGGAAGAATGCTGTACGGCACATTATCGATCAACGAGAATCAAACCATGTCAATCTACAGACCAACTCCCACAAATTCATTGTTACAGATACCTACATTAATGAGATTAACAAGCAAATTCGTAACAAAGCAGCACGGGGAAATCCTGGCATGCACAAGCGCCGCTCCTCAGCAGCCCGCGTCCATCCATTGCGAGAACGCAACTCCACCAATGCGCGCAAGTCTACAGACTCCCTCAACGATGCAGATTTCTTTGTAAGCTGGGGCTCCACAGTACGTGGCATCTTTCTTCCGGCTCTCCACCACAGATTCAAATCTCACGATCTTGAACGTCTCTACCAACAACACTCCTCTGGTCAGCGCCGAACTTCCCTTGTTGTCACCAATGTAATTGATGTCCTCACCAAACTCCATATTCTGTTTATCCACCTGGCTTTGGCCCCAGAGATGGTGGACTCCCAAACCGGATGGTTGGCTGGACTCTTCATGGCCCTCGGTGCAGTCATATGTGTCTTAGTTCTTACCTGTAAAGGACTCATGTCTCCTGACTACCTGCGCTATGCTGGGCTGGCAAGCTGGTTGTCCCAGACTGTTCAAGCAATAAGTGGTTTGGTGTATGGTATCGAGAAAGACCATTCCTGGTATGTGCTCTTCACCATTTTTGCCACCTACACACTATTGCCGCTACCTCTACTTTGGTCCATCTTCATAGGATTTCTCACTGCTGCCTTGCATCTACTGGTGGATGCCCTTAAGAACTACAATGACACAGCTATAGTAAGAAAGGTAACGGTGACTCTGTGTTTGCTACAAAAGAGCATTTGTGCTGAGGGTTCTCCTGGAACTTTAACTAATGAACCATGTCCTGTTTAGTTAAATTGGTAATGTTTTGCTTGGTATCTTTCAGCTTCTTGCAAAAGGACTTTTATACATGGGAATGAATACTGCCGGGCTTTTCATCCATTACTTATCAGATCGTGCTCAAAGGCAGGCCTTCCTTGAAACCCGACGTTGTATTGAAGGAAGAGTCAAAATGGAAAGAGAGAACCATAGACAGGTTTGGCGTTTGACTTAAGTTGGAAGCATTTTGAAAATGAAACTTCTTAAATTATTAGGACTCTTTTTTTTAAATAGGAGCGATTGGTGATGTCCATTCTTCCACGATTTATTGCTACAGAGATGATTAGTGATATGACTGCTCTAGACGATGAATTACTTTCTCAACAGTTACACAAAACCTACATTCATCAATACAAAGACGTTAGGTATGTTCTTGCCGCACATTGACTTTGAAACAACGGTGCTTTAACTCAATAGTGCTCTTGTTTCAGCATCTTGTTTGCTGATATAAAAGGCTTTACATCCCTCTCCATGACCATGTCTGCTCAAGAACTGGTGCGAACACTCAACGAGTTGTTCGGTCGTTTTGATCGACTTGCAGAGGTGAGAAAGATTAACCTTTAAATTCTACAGCGAGGTTAATAGGCATAACGTGCTGACTTACTGTAGATTATTACTCATGTTGTGGTTGTTGTAGCCAATGTAAATATTAGACAAGCGATTAGATTAAGAATATTTTGGGAGCATGTTGACGTTTTTCTTTCAATGCTTTAGGAGAATCACTGCATGAGGATAAAAATTCTTGGAGATTGTTACTACTGTGTTTCTGGCGTCCCAGAGCCCCAAACTGCACATGCTCGCTGCTGTGTAGAGATGGGGCTAGGGATGATCAACACAATACGGTTGGTGTTTTATGTATTTACCTAACCCCTGCTTTGTAAGTTTGGTTTCTTTCTATCCTAATGTTGGGATAATGTGTCCGCTGGCCACCTGGCCTTCACCTACTGCCACTTTTGAATAATGTTTTATACAGTGGGGCTAAGAATGTAGAGATCTGAACTTTTAACCATAGGTACACCTAAACTTTGAGAGATGCATTCGAAAAATATACAATTTTGTAAGGAAAAAACATCAGGTCAGATGTTTACTGGAATTATTCAGGTTTTGGAAATGTTGCTGGTTGGATCTTTTAATTGAGTTCAGTTTTGGAGACTGGAAATGCATCTTACTGATCAACTTTGAGTCTCTGAGGTCATTGTTATGCTGGAAGACACGACCACTGCACATCTTCAATACCTTTACTCAAGAAAGTAGGTTAACAAAAATGTTACAATACATAGCCCAAATTATCCTCCCCTTTGAAGAAGACCACGTTTCCACTACCGCTTCACATCTAGCTTGGTGTTTTTATGGTGTTCCCATCCTTCTTAATTCTCCAAATATGGGGAGTAGCATACCAATACATTCTATTTAATTATTAAATCACATGCATCCCCCATGCATCTGGATCATTTGAAAAATTCTGATGTTTCTAATGGTAACCATTGAGAGAGTGATTCCCCTATTTCCCAGGATTTTGCCCTAGTCAAAGGGAGATTTCCAGTCATCATAAATTCATTCCATCTATCAACTATGTCAACAGTTGTTGCCTTCTCACTAAGCTGTTTGCTTATTTTCCATGTACCCCATCTCAGCCTTCTGTGGGTCTACAGTTTTGTCTTTGGTGACAGCATTACATGAGGAGACTTGGATAATCTGTTTATAAACTGGATAACGTCACAAAACCCTTACTGTCAGCCTCCAGAACTCAAACAGATGTGGGTTGAATTTATAGGAAGAAACCACATGCAGACTGCAGCAACTTCACAAATTTATTAGAACACTTAATTTCTCACAAACTGTTCGATTTGATGACAAATAAGTCTTGAAAGGCTTCTACATGACAATAATTTATCAACAATTCGATCCTGCCAGAGTGAGTAACCATTGTATTTGGCTCTAGTTGAGAATCATTTTTGCAGTTGTTTATGAATATCCATAATAGTTGAGATGTAGTTCTGAAATTGGGTAAACAGTTTGGTTGTTTATTTAAGTTCTTACTATGATTAACATAATCAAATCCACATTTTCTATGTTTCATCTTGAAAACATGCCTTATTTTTTCTTAATTTATTTTCAATAGAAATTATAAGTCAGGGGTAAATATTTAAACCCCTTTAGAGCCTAGAGTTTAACCTCCAGAAGTGTTGTGAGTTTGAAGCTTCAACGAGATTGAACAGGATACTCTTCTCTTTTGCTTTGCCAGCTATGTCCGCAAAGAGCTGCAGAGAGATGTGGACATGCGTATTGGGATCCACTCAGGATCGGTCCTTTGTGGGGTTTTGGGACTTCAAAAATGGCAATTTGATGTGTGGTCTTGGGATGTAGATGTTGCCAATATGCTAGAGGCTGGAGGAATCCCAGGGTAAGGACAGCTCAACATCAGCAATGGAAGGTGTTGGAAATATGATGTCGTTAATATTAATTTAATGAAAATAAATATGTAACAGGAGGATTCATATATCTCGAGCTACCCTGGATTGTCTGGAAGGTGTTTATGAGACAGAAGAGGGTCGAGGTCATGAGAGGAATGAGTTTTTACGCAAACACAAGATCGACACGTTTCTTATCTGCCACACACCGAAGGATGAGAAGGAACCTCCTAAAGTACGAAAGCCTAGCAAAGAAGAGACCTCGTGGAGTGCTGAGCTTCCCTTTGATAACATCATTGGAATGAACTGTGTGAGTCTTTATTATCCTCAATTACATTAGGATGCCCCCCCCCCCGGCCTCTGATATAAGATCCAACATTATCAAACCAGTTAAACATTATACGATTCAGTGAATGTTTAGTAAAATTAAATAACACTCATGGATCAACATTAGGGGTGTAACGGTACGCTAAAATTGTATTCGGTTCGGTACAGTGTCTTGGAGAGTTCGGTTCGGTACAAAAAAATAAGAACATAATCTTTATTTTGAAAAGATGCCAATACACAATAGAATTCTTGCATAAAATAAATAAAAGTGACACATTTGGGTGATATATTTAAATAAATTGCACTCTTTATAAAGAAAAACACATTTTTTTAAATAAAAAATGAAATACTGCAACTAGTTAGGACCTGAAAACTTTTAACACTAGCAACAGCTTCAGCTTGTATATCAACAAAACTAACTATTCAAGTTTTAGGCTAAAAAGATTAACCTATCCACATTTTCTGAAGAGAGCACAGATCTGGTTGCAGTGACAATATCTCCAGCAGTAGAAAATGTTAGATGTGTTGCCTGCCCGATCTCCGTGGAACAATGTCGGCATACAACTTTAAATTTATCCACTCGTCTATCCCCGTTATGTATTTTAACAGAGAAGCCAAAGGCGATTTTCCGCACGGACGCTATTGAGTGTCGCACAGTAGAGCTGCACGTCCCTCAATAGCGTCCGTGCGGAAACTCGCCTAGGAACATGGTTCCGCTGCGCTTAATATCGCGCTAATAATACATTTATATAATTTAATACAAATACCGAATACCGAAACGGTACGCAAGTGTCCCGAACCGAACAGGCCGTACCGAAACGGTTCAATACATACCGAGAACCGTTACACCCCTAATCAACATAGGTTAAACTTTACCACCAGCTTCTATTTCATTACAGATTACTCAAAGGAAATTGTAAGATGCTCAATTTAGTTAGAAAAATTGCATAATTTGAAATAAACGTATAAAAAGATCAACCTAATAGGGTAATCTTAGCTTTATTTTATCTGAAATTTGTGACAAATGGTTAAAGAGGAAAGTCTACAATACAAGGAGTAATAGATAGATGAGCGCATTGACAATCCAAGCAAGGCAACAGGAATCCACATATAAGGCAAATACTGAAAATGTAGGGTAGGGGTGAACACAGAGGGCAGGGAGGGACATGAAGCTAGAAGGAACGAGGAACATGAAAGAAATGCGGGAGATACTTGGAGAATAAGGTGTGTGTCTGAAGTTCACGGTTTGAAACACAGTGTAGTGAGGAAGTAAAGCATATTTACAAAATGGGAATGATGGGTAAATGAGGGAGTGACAGGTGAATTTGATTAGTGTAATGGACACCAGGTGCTTGTAATCAGGGGAGCTGAGACACTCTAGGGAACACGGAAATGGAAGATAAACAACAAGCTGTTGTTCAACATGATCAAGTGGAAAGCAGTCAAATAAGTTCAATATAGCTCGGTAACAAGCTCGACCGAGATAAATGACCATATTTAATGCTGTTATCTCCCCTAAACCGTAAAACCAATACGGTTTAAAGACCTCAAATTTTAACTAATGACCATCATAGAATTGTTTTACACTAAATACATATTTTGTACAATATTTTGTAAAAATTTTTTGTTTTGACACCTTAGATTTTAGCCACTTTCACCAATGGCTCCTTGGTGCAGCTGCCCAATCAGATTCCTGCTCATTGTGCTGGGTCTCGTGAAATCAACAAAAGAATCAAGCAGGCCATCGAAGTGCGCAGTAGTGAGCGGATGCGCATTGAACACATCACACCCCTCACCCTCGTCTTCAAAGACAGTCACATTGAGGGAAAGGTACACAAAATCACAGTAGTGATGTGTTTTCATTGATGTTTACAGTGTTTTTACTATAAAACATGATGTGTACACTTTCAGTTTTCCCAAATGAGAGACGAAATGTTTAAGTCCAACCTGGCTTGCTCCTTCCTGGTGCTCCTTTTCATCATGGCTGTTCAAGCACTCATCCCATCACCACAGTAAGCTATTACTATTCTCACAGCACAACAAAAAGCACCTCAACGAAATTCTCTGGTCAGATGCAACCTGTGAATACCAGTTATCGCATGTGGAAGAAATCAGGTAGTGGCAAGTGATCATCACCTGGCCAGTGTAATTCATACAGCAAAGCATGGTGGTGGTCGCATCATGTTGTAGGGATTTTAATCGCAGGAACTGGGAGATTAGTTATGTACAGCTATTGCAGAGTGCTCTCAACATTAGTAATATAAAATAAAGTTCATGTAATCACCCTGTCCATCAGGGTCCAAACCAGAGCCCAGAATGGGTCCTATTGGGAAATGGTTGGAAACCAACACTGGCCATTCAACCTGATGCAGCTTGAGAGGTACTGTTTATGGTACAGGGGAGTACTCCAGTGCAAGAACAAACAACAAACTAGATGACTGAAGTTTGTACACAAACTTTGATGTTGTAAAAATGCAGTTTGTGTTCACATTGCACTATATGACCCTAAGCTGAGATACAGATATAGCAAATCTGTTGCTATGGTAAAAAGACTGGTTGCTATGGAGGGATCAGTGAGATACTCCCCCCCCTTCTAGAGCCTAGGGTTCAAATAATTTTGCACAGTGGCTTATCTGTTCATGGATAAACTGATAGCATCCATAAGTATAACTTCTAGGAGGATGTACAATTAGAATTCTTTTGTTTGAAGCAAAAGACGATTAACAGTGACTTAAACATTTGGTAAAATAGAAAATATATTACATTTATGAGTGTGCTTCATGACATGCAAGGATGGAAATATAAGAAAAAAATTTGTTTCAAGTTTGTAGAGTTATTTTCAAAAAGACTCCTGGCTAAAATTGCAACAAATAGTTAATGCAAACCTGAAAATAAAAACCTAAAGTTTAAAACATCTAAAAAAACATTTTATGTTGTCATTGCAAGGGTTTTTGTGTATAGAACTATAAGGGTTTGATTTTGTTTCTTTTTTTAATTATGGCTGTAACAGATGTTCTCACATTGCCTTCTGGCCAAAATAAAAGCACTGTGATCGCCCCCCTGTGGAAGGCAGCAGAATGATTTCTCCCCAACACAACTCTATGGAATATATAATCAAAAGTATCCAAAAAAAAAAACTATTTGTCCATAAATTTACAGTTTTATTGAACCATGACCTCACTGTTTTTATCAGGAAGTCGCATGGTCACATATGCACCCTTTCTTCTCTGTCTGTCATGGCCGCACTCAAATCCCCCAGGTGCAGGATCACGTTGTTTGCAGTGATTGGACATATAGTGCATGCATTTTTTTTTTTCAAATTATTGGCAAAATAATTCATTAAAGTTGATATTGTTTATTATTGTGAATTTTTTTTTATTTTTTCTACAGAATCTTTCCCATGGTCATCCAGTTTTTAGTTTTCCTCTTTATCTACATGCTCCTGCTTCTGGTCACACTGGCGGAGGAGTTTAAGCACTCCCCGTCATACTTACAACATCTGTGCTGCTGGATCCATGAGACCAAGAGCATCCGGAACCTGCTCACCCTCACCGCAATTGCTATAAACTTTGGTGTTGCTTCCTGTGATATTGTGAGTGGCAGATTAATAGCTGAACTGACTAATTTTGAATATTCTTTAAGTCATCTTTGACTTTGTTCACAGTTGTGGTGCAATACAATTGAGGAGCCAGAGGAAAACAACAAGGAGCAAGGCAAACAGTGGCCAGTTAATATCTGCACCCATCCTGAGGTACAGTAGATGTATGTTTACTTCAGATGCATAACTAATTTCAAGAATACACGTTCTGAATATGTGACTATATTAACCAGCCTGTTTCTCTGCAGTTCTTTGTTTTGAGCGGTGTGGTGGCAATGGTGACATGTGCTGTGTTCCTAAAGCTCAGCTGTCTGCTGAAGCTTGCAGTGCTGATGTTAGTCATCGCCGTTTACACATACCTCATAGAGGTAGCCTACCATGTGCTCTTTATCCGCCAACAAAGCAGCCAAATTCAGAGGTACAAAATGTGAATTTAGAATGCAATAGTGATATTTAAATGAGTTACAAGCTAGCTTTTGTGTTTTCATGTTCTCAACGAAAATGTGAAGTCTCTCATTTATTTACAGTTTTGTTTTGTTAAAAAAACAATCAAGATCATTTCAGCAAACATAAATAATACATCAAGTGATTATATTTCTAATTGCACTTCACATTTTAGCTTTATTCATAGAAAAACATTCTATCTTGACACGATGTAGTTACGATTTGTTTCTGAAGATGTAGATCATTTAATACATGAAAAGTCAATTGCTCTATGTGTGTTTGTGTTTCATCCAGATCTCAGTATCTCAGACGCAAAGGCATTTCAGTGCTGCTTATGGCCATGTTTGTTGTGGTCGTCCTTTACAACAGTAGACAGGTATCTTACTGAAAACAATAACTATTTCCTTTCAAATATTATAGAGGTCATGAACTGAGAAACCAAAAAGTGCTTGTTTAAGTCAAAATGGTAGTTTTCAAAAGGGAATTATTGTGGTGTTGGAAGATCATTTCGCTTCGCTTAATTCCATGATGACTCCGAACCCTAGAAATCTGGGTATAATTACACAGAAATTAAAGCTACTATGCTGCAATCTACTTTTAAAGATGACTATAAAGGCTGATTCGAATTGAGAAATGTTGATGCAGTGACGCAGCGTTTACAGTACATCAAAGAAGGAATTAAGAACGAAGAAGAAGACAGCGATAAAGAAAGAAATCAAAGAACACATAGAAAAAAAATCACAGATGTCGAGCGGTTTATGCTGTTGGTGGCTGATCGCAGGGAGCTGTTTGACAAAAGTATGGAGAAAAGAGAGGATTTGTGGCACGATATTTCTTTCCTGTGCGAAGTCGTTATGAAAATGTGGGATGAGTGCCACCGAGTGGCTCTTTCACGCTTTACTCATGTCATCAAAAGAGTCAGCTTTCCTTGCGAAAAAGCAATCCAATCCTCTTTTTCCTTGGCACCACTCGTTTGCTTAGATTTGTGAGTATTTTTAATGATAAGTTCTGCTACGTCAAGATTTAAATGTTCTCTTGTTTTGTGAAAATGAGCATCAGATGAATGACATTCTCTAGAGATTATTATTAGGCTTATCTGTGCATCTATCAATGCTAGAGTTGAAAATAACTTTAAATTAACCAGAAAGATTTTAATCTATTGTTTTCTTCGATTTTCTCTTTTTTGTGAAAATTAGATGCCATTCTAATAATGTTTTATTTTATAACCTTTTATATTCATCATCATAAACAAACAGCCAATGGCACAAAAGCCAACAAGAACATGAAAATATTGCTAATCAAGTTGAATTGTGATAATTTCATAGATCAATAGAATATATACAATGGAAATTTTGCATATAATCGGACCGCGATGAAAAGCAAGCGGTAAAGAGGAAAAAAATTCAGTTCATTTTCTTTTTAATGTATTAATAAAAGAGGTGAAATTCATTTTTGTAATAATCTAGTAGCAGCACACAAATTTCATCCAGGTAAATAACTTACCCCTACAGTTCAAAGGCAAGTTTTCCATATGATGTTTACAATATATAGTTCTCTATATGAGCTACTTCCATAGTTACTTCCTGTGAAGATACGAGTAGATTCCACATCCCTTTAAAATGTGTATATATTTGTATGAATAGCAAACAACAATTGACACTCAATTCATATTCCTAAGCATATTTAGAAATATATGACTACTGCTTATCCCCACAGTTAGAAACGATATCCAGACTGGACTTCCTGTGGCGACTACAGGCCAGACAGGAAGTGGAGGACATGAAAGAACTGAGGGAGCATAACGAAAGTCTGTTGTACAACATCCTCCCAGCACATGTTGCTCGCCACTTTCTGGAGAGGGACAGGAACAATGAGGTAGTAATTCTAATTTTAAAAAATAGTGGAACCTACATTTTGGTTAAAATATATATATAATGTTTTTTATTTTGGCTTCAAGGACCTGTTTTCGGAATCTTACGAGCGGGTCGGTGTGATGTTTGCTTCAATACCAGGCTTTTCCGATTTTTACGAGAAGAAAGAGTTGATACATCAGGACGTGGAGTGTCTGCGTCTCCTTAATGAGATCATAGCTGACTTTGATGAGGTGTGTGGATTTGTGCAGTATCCTCTTAAGGCCAAGTGTCGTCAAAGCCTAAGTCTGAGCATGCTCAGTACTGACCGATATTAGCAGCTCGGGTCTTAGAACTTTTTTCCTTTTTAGTCAAGAATTCAGACACAGGCTTACTTGTTTTGTTTCCCTGTTATCCATTAGCTACTGGAAGAGCCTTATTTCCAAGACATTGAGAAAATCAAAACTATTGGTAGCTGCTATATGGCTGCCTCTGGCTTGTCTCCTGAAAAACAGGTATGTGATACTTTCAAAATATGCACAGAGATGCATGTGCTAATAACCATATGCCGTTAATATTACCTGCTATGTGTAGGTTTACCACCGTGTCCCTGACATCCTTGCATACAGAGTCTGGTATTCATATTAGGCTTTATGGAGAATTTGGTCGTTTTTATTTTTTTCGTTCTTTTATAAGTGACTAAGATGACATTCCCTTTAAGAGGCACTCTGAATCTCAGTAAGTTGGCTAAACACACCTGGAAGTAATATAAACCAACCCCATGTCTCTTTAAGTTTTCTCAGTGGAGATAGTGAAATTCCAAATGATGATATGTTGGGTTCAGTGAAATAATTTAAAAGTAGTTCTTTTGTAAATAAATATGAAATTAAAATATTTTGTTTTGTCACAATAGGTTCTATAAACCGAGCCCCATGTCTTTATCATTTACCAAAGCTGAGACAGAGTTCAGGAAATGTGGTTGCTAGGGTAAAATGTTTGATTGTTAGGGAGCTGTCAATGTTGTAATTAAAAAAAGTATGAAAAAATCTAATCCTTGCATACAGAGTCTGGTATTTATATTAGCCTTTGTGGAGAATTTGGTAATTTTTTTTCGTTCTTTAATAAGTGACTAGATGACATTCCCTTTAAGAGAAATTCTGAATTTCAAAAAGTTGCATAAACACATCTGGAAGCAAATAATATTGGGTCAAACAACCATTTCGCTGATTCAGGTGCAAACTTTTTTCAAATGCTCTGTTGAAACATGTATAGCCATTATAGTTACGTACGATTGATCATGTCTTTGTCTGTGGCCAAATTTCCAATTCTTTTTCTTCTCTCATTATAAGAGAAATGACTTGTAGGTTTTGCAGGAATGTGAAGACGAGTGGGCTCACCTCAGCACACTGGTTCTGTTCGCTCTAGCCATGCAAGAAACTCTGAAACAAATCAACAAACGCACATCAAACGACTTTTGCTTGCGTGTTGGTAAGTTTGTGAAAGCAGTCACCCACTGAAATATTATTCAAAGCAATATTGTTTAATGTATAGAAATAAAGTATACATTTTTATGTAATAGCCTCTAAGCACTAAGAAAATGTATTTTTAAATACAGTCATCCATGGTTCCTCTTTCATTGTAATGCACCGTATAATTATGCAATTCAAATAATACACCTGACATCCTGGGTTTGTGAAGGTTACATTTAAAAAAGCACATAAAGCTGTTTAGATTTATCATTTTGCAAGAGTAAGAGTAAAGCACATGCTGAGGAGCGGTTTAGACTAATAGGCTTAAATGAGGCAATTGTATAATTTTAATGTGATTGGATTGGACCATTCTGAACACATAGATTTCAGTTGCCTTTTAATTGCATTCCAAATTGGTTGATATGTTGGGTTCAGTGATATAATTTAAAAATAGTTCTTTTGTAAATAAATATAAATTAAAATACTTTCTTTTGTCACTATAAGTTCTATAAACCAACCCCCATGTCTTTATCATCTTTACCAAAGCTGAGACAGAGTTCAGAAAATGTGGTTGCTAGGGTAAAATGTTTGATTGTTAGGGAGCTGTCAATGTTGTAATTAAAAATCAAGTATGAAAAATCAAATCCACATCGCGAATCCAATTTAGTTTCAATGATCATTATAAGTCAATGGTTCATTAATGGTATTTATATAATAATATAATATTAATAATGGCATTTAACCCTTTAAGAGCCTTTTGTTTTGCAGAATTCTTGATATTTACAGACTGATAACCTTCACAAGTGTGATCTGTTTTAAATTTCTGAGTTTTTCAGTTTGAGTTGTACCCCGTTTTAAGAAAATGGACAATTTCCCAGGATTCTCAGTGACTTTCTGAAATTCATTTAGTGGTTCCAAGTCTGAAAAGCTAAAGCAACCTGAAAAATGAATTTTACAACATAATAAGTTTGTTGTTTATTAGAATACCTGTTGTCCCCATCACATCTCATCTTCTTAAAGAACACTAACTAGCATGTAACATTCCTCCAGGTATCTCCCATGGGCCTGTTGTTGCTGGAGTAATTGGTGCCACTAAGCCCCAGTATGATATCTGGGGCATGACTGTAAATCTGGCAAGCCGAATGGACTCCACAGGAATCAGTGGCCGTATTCACGTCCCAGAAGCTACGAGCCGTATCCTGTCTGACCACGGCTTTATGCTGCAGCTTAGAGGAGAGATCTACGTCAAAGGAGTTAGTGAGCGACGAGGAGCGCTCCGCACATACTTTGTGAGCAGCAGGGAACACAACTCAAGCTACGCAGAGAGAAACACCAGCAGGGGAATATCCCTTGAAAGGAACACTCTGGCTGCAGTGGTCTTTACCCTGGTGCAAGCCCGCAAGAGAGAGCAGCTACGAGAAGCCAACGGCGGATTCAATCTTTCTGAGATTGCATGAGTTTGTGCTGAAAACTAGACTGGAGCCAAACTTAACTTCATGAGTTGAAGTTAATTAAGTCCTATTGCCTTCAAATGAGTTCTATGTATTCACTCAGTCATCCTCTATACCTAGTTAGGGTCACCAGGATCTCAGCTCACATTGGGCGGTGTACAACCTGGATACACTGGTCACTATTCTAAATTACTCAGCGAGAAAATCCATTAGATTTAGAATCTAGAAATGCGATCAAAGACTGAAACCAGAAAAGTTGTAGCAGAGACGTTGCTAACTACTACAACATAATGCTACCCTGTCCAAACTCTATTTACTTCTAAATGTTTAGAAGCAGACTTTCCCCTACTATAGAATTAATCTCGAGGATATGGTCATGTTTGCTGGATATTTTTGCTAAATATATAATAACAGATTTTTTTTACAGTGGAGCTCCAAATAAATGCTCAAGGAAATCTTTCTAGTTTATGGGGCTGAAAGAATCACTTATCGGTGTGTTTAAACTTTATCCATATATGTAATGTTTCCAAAAAAATGTAACAAATTAATGAGCGTTAATAATGAACACTTCATGCAAATTAAAGGTTTATTTAAACGTTAACCATCTAGATCTGAGCTGCAGTTTGGTAAGTACAATAGATGTTGGCTTTTCAGAAATTTTCTTTGTTGGTTGATGCATGTTAATATTAATACAATTAAGTTATTCATCAATTTTTACTTTTATTCAAAAGTGTGACTAATAAAGCTTTCGTGTTTTAATGCAAATGTTTAAACAGGTTTTAATAATATATGAAATATACATGTATTACACTAATAAAATACACTAATAAAATGTAAATAAAAAAGTACACAATTTCTACCACTTATTTATGTTAAACACAAATATACAGATATTTGCTTATTATTGAAGTTATACATTTTTGTTTTGTCTCAACACATAGAAATTGTTTGTTCTCAAATTGCAGTTAAACTCAATATTGTTTTTTCCAAGTGGAATTATTGTGCAATGTCATAAAAAATATTTGTTAAAAAAATGGTATCAACCATTGGCACAAACACTGTGTTAAAGTTATATTATTAAAGCAATTTTTTAAGTAAGAAAAACGCTCAAAAAAAAGTTTATTATTTAAATGTAGTTTTGTGATATACCAAAGTTGCAAGCATTGTCATCTAGCCATAACTAAAACCAAATGGCCTTGTTTGTTAACAGTGCTGAATCAAAACGTGATAAAAATACCCACCTTTGATATTAAGAAGACTTTGTCATTAAACAACCAAACTTTTTTATCCACTTTAGTATATAGTAGATTGCCCCGCTAAGAATTCTTGAAAGCTGTTAAACATAACTTACATAGCACAAAACTATCTATTTCTATAATTTTCCTCTATTTCCCAAGAAGTTATTAAGTTGTGAAGGGCTACATGTTAAAGTTTATTTCCACTTGTGAGAAGAAACAAAGGTTTTGTGTACTAGTGACCCTCGCTAATGCGATTCTCCTCACCGCAGCTCGTGTCTTCTCTTCAACCGCGAGTTGGTAAGAGTCAGGTCACGTGACGCTCTCGGAGTTGGTCCGTTCACTCACAGTCAGATCCACGCTGTCTAATATCTCTGAGTGTGATCTCGGATTACCGGGGAATAATAAAAAAAATGGAAGAATTTAAGAAAAAACTACAGGTTCCAGGAGACGAACTGGTTTTCTTTGTTAATGGAAAAAAGGTAATCATGTTCTTGCATTGTTGATTATGTTTCATAACTATTCATTGCAGCCAATAGAAGTATTTTCTGTCGTTCATTTTGAGCAGATTACTGAGAAAAATGCAGACCCCGAGATAACACTCTTGACTTATCTAAGGAGAACTTGTATCCTTCACCACATGGCTCTCACAATTATATTTTATTAGTTACATGACTGTACACCAGACATTTATAAGTAATTGCTGTTTCTAGAAATGTGAGTTTAATTACTCTAAACTCTTTCTTGTTTACTTGGCTTGGGTTGTGTCCAAGGTGTTGGTTTTCTTTTTCTGTATAGATGCTTATAAAATGTTATATGTAAAAAGATATTTATGATAATTAATATAAATTTATAGTGTATTTGCCTAGCTAAAGCTATTTATCTATATAGCCACCTTATCTGTTTGCTAATGTTTCTCTGTATGCCAAATCTGCTTCTCTGTAATCAAATCAACAAGTGTCAAATGTTGTTTTTTGTTTGTTTGCATCAAACATATTAAATAAGCATTTAGTAAATGTTTTAGATGGGTAGTTTGACCCAGTGTACATACACATTATAACATAAATCATTTACCAGGATATATTTAGATTAATTGATCTTAATCAAATCAATCATAAATAACTTTGCGACAATACATTTTTCACATTATGCAAGCTGTTTATTAGTCATGTACACGTTACACTTATCAATCATTTACAATTGTCAAACAACAGATTCATCGATTTCAAAGTCCCTTTTAGATGACATGTTTTTGTAGTTCTTTAGGTAAAACTGTTGCAAATGACTGTGCTCCACACGGTTTTCCTTAATGTTTAAAATTGCAGTGGGTCTGACTGGAACCAAACTGGGCTGTGCTGAAGGGGGATGTGGAGCCTGCACTGTAATGGTGTCCAAATATCATCCACATCAAAACCACATTGTGTATCTTTTCAAGTCACACATTGCTGTTGACCACTTTGTGACTTTTCTATTCAATAAATGGAGATTGATTTAGAGAAGGGGTCTCAAAATCGTGACGCGCGAGAGAATATTTTTTGCTGCCCGGAAGGGTAATACAGTATAGTGTCCTTGACATAATATTTGAAGTCACTATGCGATTAATGCCTGCCTGGCTCCTTTGTGCTCTTTGCATCACTGTGCAGTAACCACCGTGGAAGGCATTGGCAGTGTGGCGAGCAAGCTCCATCCTGTGCAGGTCACGCTTTCCTCTTATTCCCTCAGAACTACAAAGACAGTTCAAAAAAGGAGTTACTCGATATAATCATTCTTCTATTTACTACAGTTTAACTGCATGCCACTGCACTCTTCCACCATTCTATGTAGTAACTGGAACAACATTGATCTTTTTTATCAGCACAGGAGCGAATCGCTAAAGCTCATGGCTCCCAGTGTGGCTTCTGCACTCCTGGAATTGTAATGTCTATGTACGCTCTTTTAAGGAGCAAGCCACAGCCCACCATGCACGACATTCAAGAGGCATTCCAAGGTATAAAAGTAGATAGCTTCTCAAGATTTGTGGGTTTTATTGTTTCTAATCATTGTTTCTGTGCACAGGCAATTTGTGTCGATGCACTGGGTATAGACCCATTCTAGAAGGCTACAGGACATTCACCAAGGTGAGGTCAAAAGATGTTTCTGTTCTATTATGTGTCTACAAGAGATCCAATCTTATTGGATGAAATATAAACCCGGAACTTCTGAATAATGCTACTTGTTTCAATGTATAGTTAAAATATAGCTGATGAAATATTTTAAAGTACATAAATTACATAAATGGAATATTTTTCCATGGTATTCAAATTTTTTTCTCTTCGGATTTCAGGAAGGAGGATGCTGTGGTGGGAAAGGGCAAACTAATGGCTGCTGTATGACGAATGGTAATGTGGAAGAGCAGGTCAGTGCAAGCAGAACAGACTCTCAGACACAATGCTCTTTTTTTCCAGAAAAATACAAACACATATTTGTCCAAAAGCCCTGTAATTTGTGAAAGATATGTAGTGTACTTGGCTAGGAAATCAATGACATGGCAACATTTGAATTTTTTATAGGAAACTAGTCACATGTTTGCTACAAAACTCATGAACTTGTGAGGTCAGCATTACCAAATCTGAAAATGAACTGAACTGGTGGCTGCTTCACAATCACACTTATCATTGTTATTTAAGGATATTTAACTTTAGACTAGTTACTTTGTGTTTTATTTTACCTCCTAGATTTTCTGAACATTGTATTTGTTTTTAGGAAAATTCAATGCATCCCACTGAGAAGTTGTATGACCAATCAGAGTTTATGCCATTGGACCCAACACAAGAGACAATTTTTCCACCAGAGCTTGTGGTAGATATAAAAACACTTATTCTGAAGAGATGTACCATTATATTACTGTTTGATCACAACTTTAAATTGTAATATTTGTTTCTGTGCTCTTCAGACTCTGAGTAAACAATCTCAGAGAGAGATGAGATTCGTTGGAGAGAGGGTGCTTTGGGTTCAGCCTTGTTCCCTCAAAGATCTCTTGGAGCTCAAGGCCAAATATCCAAATGCTAAGCTAGTGGTCGGGAACACAGAAGTTGGTGAGGCCTGCATATATTTTTGAGAAAAATGAAAACCAATATTGGCAGATCTAGTTATTTGGCCATGATTAGGTGATTTTACTCACCACCAAATAAAACATTACAAACCAAAATGCCTACTTTACAAACATGAAACACTTTTTCAGCAATTTAGTGGCATAATTTTTAACCATTTGTAGAATGTATTGAGTTAAAGCTGCTAACAGGTGCTCTCGCATTTGGGCTGAACATGACAAACTATGATCACAGCCGCTCCTTATTATGAAGCAGTATAAACACAGTACATCTATGACATGATGTTCCATTAGCAGCTGGTGGCACTGAAAATAACAGTTCCATTTTTCCCAATTAAGTGCCAATTATTTTTTTGAATCAAGGAAAAGTCCTAGGATTATGGCCTGTGCAACCCTCTATTTAAAGGCATCTCCAGAGTGACCAAAAATAATTAAATATTTGGTCAAACTGTCATTTTATTTAATGTTCCATGTGCATATATAGATCAGTAATAGCAATTACAGGAATAATGAATAATTGTTTGCCTATAAACTATAAGGTTACACTCATATCAATTACCAAATTATCGTTTTATTATGTTTATATGTTGAAAACATAGGGGTGTTTCGATTCCTCTTGTCCAGGGTTTCAAGGGCTAATGGTAGGCGTAACAGAAGATTTATGGGCAAGTGAGAGAAATAGAACTCAGACTAAAGTCAGAATTGTATTGGGCAACTTTCTTGCCACATAAAACTGAACAGAACATTGTTACATAGATATGTTCAGTCATTGTTTGGTCCAAATTTCTTTTAAATTTCTGGGTCGTAAATATATCATAGCAACACCATAGTTCTAAAACTAAAATCCAACCACCATCATAGACTTACCTCTAATAAAACCACCAATTTAACCGTGAATAGGCCTTTTGATGACTCTGACAGTGTGGAGATGAGTTTGGGGGGAGTTCGACTCGACACCTGGAACAGTAGAGGTTTTAAGAAGAAAATGAAAAATAATTACTTTTACCTTTAAGTTAGGAAATGAACTCCATGTTTGTATTTTAAGTTTATGCCAAATTGTAGTTTTAGGAAAAAAGAACTGCGTGTGAATCAAAACTTCTATTGCAATAGATAAGGCTTTAAACCAATGTCAGATGACATCTTTAACTATTTCTGGTGTTTGTACATGGAGTTTTGAGTACATTGAGACCCATTATAACATGGAAAAGAAGATAAATGTTTGTTTTCTGAAAGTAATACATAAATTAATTATTCTATCAGAATATGTTCAACAGCTCTGTTGCCTAGAAACAGTTTTATCATTTAAATCTAGATTTGTTAGCAGAATAGTTTCACCAAACAAATAATTCCGTGGCAGAACTGAAGATGAATGTATCTGCTAAATTGGACAATCTGCACAGAGCACAATCCCACACTGCCATGTCCAGATTGTAAAGTTCAGATCACTCTAAAAATAGTGTTAAATTTGCTGTATTTTTAATTATTTACATCAGCACCATTGTTTTTTTTTATTGTGTGAACTGTTAATGGTTCTCCTTCAGGAATTGAAATGAAATTCAAAAACCTTCTATACCCCGTGATTGTGGCACCAGCATACATCCCAGAACTGAATATCATTCAACACAACCAGGATGGTAAGTAAGTCATCTATGAAAGCACTATTATCTGTAAGACCAGGACTGGAAATGTCTAATCTAGTCTGGGAATGGTATTTCACTGTTTATAGTGGGGGTTTCTCTTGTCAATCTCAGGCATCCAAGTTGGTGCATCAGTCACATTGACAGTATTGGGAGAAGAACTGCGCTCAACTGTTGAAAAGCTGCCTGCACATCGGACACAGATCTTCAGTGCTGTTCTCGAGCAGCTGCAGTGGTTTGCAGGGCAGCAGATCCGCAACGTGGCAGTAAGTTTTTGTTCTTGACAAAGAAAATAATTATATTTATTGTCTGCATAAACGCCCAATGTAACCCAATAACTGTCACCTTCCTTGTTGAACCTCTTGATTTCATCGTGCCATTTCATGAATCTTGTTCATTTGTTTGAGCAGGGACCTACACCACCTACTGGTTACCATGAGTATGTGCAGTAGTTCCTATAGTTCAACTCAAACGGAAGATAAAAACAAAGGCATCCATTATAAGCACTCTACTAAATAAAGTTGTACATTTTTCTTGTACCAAAACACCAAATCACAAGTTCATTTTGTTTAGAAATGGCTCCTACTTACAAATGCATTCATGGAGACAAAAACTGGCTCCTCTGTTGTTTTCAAAATGCCACACACTACTTAAATTTGTTACTTTAAGTCTAGTGCCATGTCATACTATGAAAACAATACTATTGACTCAAATGGTAATGTGCGAAAAACAAAACTGGAAGCTGGAATTCCGTATTCAGCTCCGACAGAAAGTTCATGGTAAAACAGTAAAAGATATATGTCTTAAGGCACATGATTGGTGAAGTCCAGTTGTTGATGGCAAGTTTAAATTTTTTAGGACACCAGTGTTGCTGTGAACGTGATAAGAGTATAGTCTGTTACAAAAACAAGTTTTATGGAGAATTATTTTATTAGGGTTGGGATCAGGGTTGAGGTTGGGGTTGGAGTTAAGCTTAGAGTTATGTTTGGGGTTAGAGTTCGATTTAAGTTTGGGGTTTGGATTACAGTTTAGGGTTATGGTTATGGTTAGGTTTGGGGTTGGGGTCAGGGTTTTCGTTGGAGTTGCGGTCAGGGTTATGATTGTGGTTGGTTGTTAGGATTGTAGTTTGGGGTTAGGTTTCGGTTTGTTTTTAGAAGTTGTGTCACTCTGTGTAAAAAGTGCCTCTCCATACGCATGAAGTGATATTTGGCTTAGTTTTCCCAGACATACTTCTAATCTATATATGAAGCTAAGTATCTGAACTAATATTAGACACACATTTTATGTTTTGAAACAAAAAAGGGAAATTTTCTGTGAAATTAAAATGGTTTGGTGCATACTAGTATATGATAAATGACAGGAAGTAGAAGTGTTGTAGCTGATTGATGTGATGTTGATTTAATGGTTTCAGGCTGTTGGTGGAAATATCATGACGGCAAGTCCCATTTCAGATCTCAACCCTGTATTTATGGCAGCTGGCTGCAAGCTAACAGTGATGTCCAAAGGTACAGAGCACTGTTTTTCTTTCCCTGCTCGATGATCAAAGGTTGTTGCAGTTTGTGATCAGATAATGCCGAAAGAGCCAGATTGAGTAGAACATTTCTAGGATTCTGCTATTCCATAACGTGCACTGGCGTCTCGTTAGATGCTGGTTTTTATAGTGATATTGGCATTTAAGAAATAAGAGGTTCAAGTAATTAATCACATTGAGTGTTTGACTGTGATTGGATTACTGTGTACAGTACATGGGGCAGGGGTAAAGATACTGAAAGCAATGGTAAATAGAGCTTTCCCAGTATGTGCATCATGCCGTATCAGATTAGTTACCTGCACTGCAGGGTGTTGACCTTTACTGTCACTCTGATTATTATACTACAGCAAATTAGAGTCAGAATTCTAATTATTCTATTATTCTATTTTTAAGGGCAGAAACGTGTTCTTGAAATGGATGATAAGTTCTTCCCTGGATACAGGAAGACTGCTTTGAGACCAGAAGAGATTCTATTGTCTGTTGAGATTCCATACAGTAAAAAGGTCTGTATTTACAATAACACAGCGTATACACTTGTAAATGTAGAGATTGAATAGTGTTTCACCAAAACCTACTTTTTTGCTAAAAGTAGGGATGCACCGAAATTTTGGCCGTCGAAAATAGCATTATCGGTTTCGGCCGAAACGTAAGAAAGCGGCGGAAAAAAAAGCCGAAATTGTCGCCACGCCTCTCCCATCCTCTTGTCTTGTTCGCGCTGTCATTACGCATCAAACATGGAGTATGTTGGCGGTTTGAAAGTTTCAGATGAGGATGGCAAAGTTGCAATATTTTTGCAATAATTTTTCTTCTGTTTGTGCTCTATTGTTTGGTAATTTAAAATAAAGTAAAAAAGCAGGTTTTTTTTGCACAATTTTGTTACAGAAAGAAATTTTATTCTGTTTTTTGTTATTGCTAAACAACCTTATTACTGTTATTTATCATAAATAAATGTTTAATTCTTTAATTAATTTGTATTTTTTTTTATACAAACAAAAATAAAATATTTTAAACATGTTACATAAGCCATTTTCTGTTTCGGTTTCGTTTAAAGTGCATTTAAAATTTTCGGTTTCGTTTTCGGCCCAGAATTTTCATTTCAGTGCATCCCTAGCTAAAAGTTATCTAAAATTATTAAGCTTGATACCTGGTTCATCTAGATCAGAGATGCCCAATTCTTGGAGGGCTGCAGCCTTACAGGTTTTAGTTCCAACTTTGCTTCAATACATATTCCAAGCTAACATAGGTCAAGAATTATCTAGGTGAGGTGTGTGAAGGCTGAGACTAACCTGTGTAAATTTATGTGGCCCTTATATGGACATTTTTAGCATAGTGTAGCATATATCATTGAATTCAATTACATCAGTAGCATTTCAACTTGAAATGGTCAAAGCGTTTCTGTATTAACTCACTGATTGTAAGACCAGCGTAAAATGAAACGTTGCTATTTCGTAGACAGATATTGATATTCCTTTTGAACTGAAATACTACTGGTCTTATCCACTTCAATAATCCATGCTAAGCTATGCTAAAATGTTATCAGCAGATCTGGAGAGTGGCTGAACAGAATCTAAAACTGTAAAACACAGTCGCTGTTTTTAATTAAGTAGGAATGCTGCAACCGACACAATTGTTACTACCAGGAATATTTTTTTTAATGAATTAGAAAATATATATCTAGCATTGGCACAAAAATGGCTTAAAAGGTAATTTATTAGATTAAAAATTGTAAAAAGGTAGTTAAAAAAAAACTCTCAGAATGGCCCTGGACTTCTAAGGGTTAACAATAAACCTATAAGGAAAAAAGTGGATCATTGTTTTGAACCATTTACATTTAGTTCTGTCTGCAATAACTACACATCTCTGTCAATCACCTGTTTTAGGGTCAGTACTTTTCAGCATTCAAGCAATCACCGCGCAAAGAGGATGACATTGCCATTGTCACGTGTGGGATGAATGTACAATTCAAGGAGAAATCTAATACAGTGCAGAGTATCCGAATAAGTTATGGTGGAATGGCCCCGGTCACTGTTCTTGCTAAGACCACATGCAACAGGTTGCTTAACAGGTGACTACACTTGAATAACGCACTTGCTTTATTCCCTTGAGCAATGTTTCAGTTTAACCAAATCTTAATTCAACTGTAGGCAATGGAATGAGGAGCTTCTAGAAGAAGCCTGCACCTCATTGGCTGAGGAGATGAGTTTGTCCCCCTCAGCTCCTGGTGGAATGGTGTCATACAGGCGTACATTGACTATCAGTCTCTTCTACAAGTTTTTCCTCACTGTCCAGCACAAGCTAGCGGTTAACCTTCAAATGGAGGTTCTTGATGTCTTTTGCTCACTCATACCATCACATGTTTGCATTGAATTGAATTTTGATGCAATTAATCCGCATTTTCCCAGGGTGTGATTGTTGAAGACATCCAGCCTGAGTATTCCTCCGCCACTGATCGCTTTCGACTGGATGCACCATCAAGTGTACAGCTCTATCAGGTATTCATACTGCAAATAAATACCAATTCTATTGACGGCTTACAGATATTACTGCATTTCTTTATTTGCAGGCGGTTCCCCCTGGCCATAATAGTGATGATGTCATTGGTCATCCCATCATGCACCTCTCTGCTCTTAAGCAGGCCACGGGAGAAGCAGTTTACTGTGACGACATGCCCTGCTATGAGAATGAGCTTCATTTGGCTTTGGTCACAAGTTCTAAACCACATGCCCTGATAAAGTTAGTTGCAAATAACACAAAATGTTGAAATAATAAAGCTGAGTTAAAGAGGCAGATAATATTTACATTTTTATTCAGGTTATTTGGTTTATATAATCGGCATATTCATTCCTGCAGGGTCTCCAACTGTGTCAAACTGGAAGGAGAATTCTGCAGTTTAGCTCCACCATGCTTGAACATGCTGTAACAGTTAGTTTTATAAGCAGGATAATTTAATTAAGGTTTCAGGAATGGAATTTTGAACATGTAAAACTGTATGGAACTTGTTGTTGAATATGAACTCTATTCCAAGAAAGGTTTAGGATGATTTCACAGAAAATGCTCCTTTATTTAGCTGAAACATTAGTCAGCTAAACACAGCCCTGCAATTAAAGTGGGGGGGGGTCACAGACCTGTTTTGTGACAAGAAGAGGACAGAAATGGGAAGAACCTTGTTAAGTTTCTTTATTTAAGCAGTTTGTAACTTCCCAGAAATCAACCAGTAAAACTACAAGACCCAAATCGAGACAAACCTAGATCTAGATCAAGCCCTTGAGACAAATTCTGGGGATTAAAGATGGATCAAGAATACCAAAAATTGTGAAAAAATGATATGTGGCATGGACATGATGTGTTTTGATAAATACGGGCTGCAATCCATGAGTTCGTCGTGGCCCTGAAAAGATTATGTTTAAGGCGTCAAACCAAACCATTCTTAAGAACATCAAGATGTGTCCCCAGATGCACATCACACTTGATGCTATTTAAGGGCCCTTTCAGACCGGGAACATCTCGTCTGTTCTGAATAGGTCCCAGGAACCAAAAGTTTGCTTTCACACTTGGCGAAAACAGCTGTTCCCAAGGACAAGTATGCTTAGAAATCCCGGACCCCAGTGTGAAAGGCACAAAGTCATGAGTTTATGTGACCAAGGTCAGAAATGGAGGTAAATTCTGGACTTATGTGGACCCAGACCTACCATAGAAAAGCTATTTGTGTTTATGATATTTATGTGGATAAAATTTCAAAACGTTCAAATTTGATTTGTTTTGTTGAGATTTGTTGAGGGTCAGCCATTCTTTTAATACAAGTAATGACTGTGAGTGATCATGTGATCAACTATGAGCCTAAGTTGTTATTAGAAGACGAAAAATGTAAACCGGTTTTAATATGATATGAGGATTATCTGTAATTAAACTCACTGTACATGTTTCTTTGTAGGTCTATTGACACAGCCAGTGCAATGTCATTTCCTGGAGTGGTTTCATTTATCTCTGCCAAAGACATCCCAGGAAGTAACATGACCGGACCTGTTGTCTATGACGAGACAGTTTTTGCAGATGACAAGGTTTGTGAGGGAAAGAAGTATTGTAATCCTACTGATTTGGCAATTTTGCCACGTAATAAAATTAAAAAATAAAAATAAAAATTACTGGTAATCAGTTCATAATTTTTTTTTCAATAAATATTTGACCAATCAGCAGGATTTTTGATGCAAAGACAAATTAATAAAGGAAACAAATGTTTATAAACATTTTTTTTATTAAAAAAAGTCTAAGCCTAGATAAAGTGATTAAAAGTAATGTATCAAAATCATTTCTAAATAAACATCTTTAGAGTATGAAAATCACAATATGATGAGATCATCTGTTAATCACCAGGGTAATATTTGAAAAAATGGATGTGTTAAGGGAGGCTAATAAATGTGTCTTCATCTATGTATTTCTAAAATATTGTGATGAAACACTTACTAAATCACATCATGGCTAATCTGTTTAGAAGTAGCCTGTGTTTGATCTGTCAAAAATTAAATTTGACGTTAAATTGTTCTTTCATACCAGGTCACATGTGTTGGACATATAGTGGGGGCCATTGTGGCGGACAACCAGGCTCATGCGCAGAGAGCAGCCAAAGCAGTGAAGATCAGCTATGAGGAGCTGCAGCCTGTCATTGTTACCATTCAGGTGCGCGTTTAATATTACATGAGAAAATGATAACAGATTGGATCAAAGAAAAGAAATGATTTACGGTATTTTAAATGATTGCAAAGGTAGGAGGTATTTTACACCGTTTTTAAAATCGGTCAACACTAGAAAAGGTTTAAAGAGAATAAGTGAAGGCATTCGTAAATTTTGGGGGGTAATAATTTAGATACTAAAGACAATCATTATCATAAAACTAAAATGTGACTCAAACCACTGATTTTGAAGATTAGAATCATGAAACATTTGGTTATTTGTTCACCGTTGCTTCACGATTTTCCTTGTCATCGTTAGATAACAAGAATTTCAAGGTTTTCGGGGAAATGATTGGAACAAGTTCACAAACACACAAAGATAAGCTTGTGTGGTTTGCTAACATATTTATGTTCACTCAGGATGCTATTTCCAACAAGTCATTCTTTGATCCAGTGAGGAGTATTTCAAGAGGAGATGTTTCGCAAGGATTCAAAGATGCTGATCACATCTTACATGGTAGATAATAATACATACCCCACAAGATTAATTGTTAAAAAAATAATCAAACGTTCACTTTTTTTCTCCCAACTGTTCTTGTTTTAATCTTTAGTTTTATTAACTGATTTAAAAATGGTTGCTGTGCAGGTGAGATACACATTGGAGGACAGGAACAGTTTTATCTGGAGACTAACTGCACTCTGGCTGTCCCTCGTGGAGAGGATGGAGAAATGGAACTGTTTGTGTCCACGCAGTCGGCCTCCAAGACTCAGGTGAATCACTTTAACAGAAATCTGAACTCAGACCCTCATTTCTGATCAAAAGTAAAGAGATAAATGGTGAAATTTAATATTTATCCATGAAATTCTAATATTGTGTTATTGGGTATAAATAAAATATATGGCTAAACTATTAGAAGTTTTTACAACTTTACAATATACTCTAATAAATTATCTTTAAAACAGTTTTTTGTGACAATGCTTGATAGAATTTTTTTAGAACAACCCCAGCATTTTTTTTTACAAATATTTTTTTATTACATTACACAATAATTCCACAACAACCCCGAAATTGAACATTTTGTCTTTTTTTTTTACTGCAAAAATGTAACAGTTGTTATGTTTTATATAAATAAAAATTCATAGACCCCGCCCAAAAAAGCAAAGACAAGGTCAAAACAATTAGAAAATTGTGTCACATTCTCTCCTTTTTGCTTTTTTCCAAAAGCCTTTATGACAGGTCTTCTATGTCAAATGGTTATCCTTTCTTTTCACCTTTAGAAGGGGTCTAAAACTAAACTGAAACAGATCACATTTCAGATCACGTGGCTTATAGCATTTAAATATGAATTACCTTTAAAAATGATGCGTCATAATTCTTGTAACGTTTTTATAAATCACAAAACATCCAAACTAATAAACTTTTTGAAACCTACACATATTTGAAGTCAATAGGTGGATTGTGCCATTAGTATGTAGTTCAAAACACATGCTGAAATGGCTACACACACTGGTGCATGAAGTTTCACAGAAACGATGATTTCCTGAGCTGAGTTATAGTTGCTAGGTTAAACAATCTGGTTGCTATGGAGGAATCAATGATGTCAATAAAAGATTCCCTTCTCATTCTGACATTTCTAGAATCTAGAAGAAAATCTGTTATTGGTTATTGAAAAATCTGTACAATAGATAATGGTTTTCTGTGTTTGGCTCAAGGCTCTGGTGGCTAAAGCTCTCGGAGTACCTGCCAGTCGCATAGTATGCCGCGTTAAGAGGATGGGAGGAGGATTTGGAGGCAAGGAGAGTCGGAGCACCATTCTGTCTACTGTGGTTGCTGTTGCTGCACAAAAGTATGAATTGAATTAGCGTTTGTGTTATAACACTGATGAACCCTATTCAACATTGTGTTTCACCATTCTTTCAGGGTCAAGAGACCGGTCCGTTGCATGTTGGATCGTGATGAGGACATGCTGGTGACAGGCGGTCGACATCCTTTCTTTGGATGCTACAAGGTGATGTAAAAATGCTAATGCACCATATATTCTTCTGCTTTTATTTCCCACATGGTATTCATTTGAGTCCTCATGTCTAGGTTGGGTACAGTAAGAATGGGCGCGTTATTGCTCTTGAGGTGACACTTTACAGCAATGCAGGCAATTCCCTGGATCTGTCATTGTCAGTGAGTATTTTTTGGGATGTTTTTCTCCAATAACTTACTTTTGTCGCCTTCTGGTGGCCATTAAGACTTATTATAAGATATTCCTCTTCAAAATGTTATAAATAATGAAATTTGACTTCATGAAATGTGCTTCTTTATTTTAATATGATTCGCTTTGGATTAAAGTGTCTGAAAATGCATAAATGTGAATAATATTTCATAATATATTAAAGTCACACTTCTGTGTTTTTTTTTTATTATTACGTTTGATCAGTTTGTCATTAAAAAGGTTTATACAAGGGATTTTCAGCTATTACCAGAACAAAGACTAAATTTGCAAAGGTCTGATTGCACATGAAGGAAATATGACCAGCAAAGCAGATATGTAGATATTACCAGAGCCCGAACTAGAAGTTGACTTCAGTGCTCTGTTAGGAGTGTGATTGTTGAAACAAGGGTTGGTTGTTGGAGACTGCAGCTGAATGGTGAAATCCTGTTGAGAATAGCAGGAACAATTAGAAACTATTGAGCTGGAAATGATGCATGTTTATCAATGTTAAGATGTTTTGAAGGTTGCAACAGTAATCACTGACACCCCTTTTGGCCTTAACTGGTATTGCATTTGATAATTCAGGTGTTTGACTTTTTTTGTTGTAACAATAAACATATAACTATAAACTTAGAACTATATAAAGGTAATAAAATAGCATTTGATCAGAATAGTATACTTTTACATTTATTTTATTTTCACCTGAAAATATAATTGATTTTTGCATTTTAGATATGAAGATATATTAAAGATTTACCAAGTATAATCTTGAGAAGACAGACATTGTGTTGTAATTTTGGTATTGATCATTTATTCTTGTTGCATACTCTAAAACTAAACTTACCCTTCATGTCCATCCTGTATCGCTTCCCAGATCCTGGAGAGGGCACTCTTCCACATGGAAAACTCTTACAACATAGTTAATATCCGTGGAACTGGCTACATGTGTAAGACCAACCTTCCATCCAACTCTGCATTCAGAGGCTTTGGTGGGCCACAGGGCATGATGGTGGCAGAGAGCTGGATGAGTGATGTGGCCCTGAGCTGTGGTCTGCCTGCTGAAGAGGTCTGTAGAACATCCCTCAATCTGGCAGGAGACATCTACACAAATGTGAACAGGCCTTCTTCTGTTTCCAGGTGAGGAGGATCAATATGTACAAGGAGGGAGATCTCACCCCCTTCAATCAACGTCTGGAGCAGTTCACCATTGACCGCTGCTGGGAGGAGTGCATGCAGCTCTCCGAATTTGGCAATCGCAAGGAGGCTGTGGAGGAACACAACAGGTCAGGACCAAGGAGAATCAACTACACATGAGGCAATGTTTAGCCCAAATTTCAGTGATAATAAGATGCATTTCCACCCCTTATTTTATTATTTAAGCATACACTATTCAAAACTGTTTATATGGACAGACTGGTGCTACTGATGCTATGTAGTTACATCACAAGTCACATGACCTTAACGACAACAAGGAAGTAGCATGATGCTTATATTAACTGAACTTATCATTTTGGTCAAATCTAGCAATGCTGAAAGAAGTCATTAAATGCATGTATATTTATGTTTACTCATAAAGAAGATACTTTTATTCAGGGAGAGAAACATAAATTAAATAAACTTGGTTTTAACCAAAACAAAGGGGCCTTATAAAGGATTTAACTCAAGTGCTATTTTATTCTCAAGATTTTGTCTTTGCATTTAGAATCCACAATGTTAAGATGGTAAGTTGTTAAAACTGAGCCGAACTACTTAAGTTTATAGATTAAATAAGTGGTATGGATTTCAATCGAACTAAATTCAAGTATAAAGTGTACAGTAGTATGCTAACGCACTGTATCTAGAAGCTCTTTCTGATTAGAGAAGTATTTGGGAGCTAGGAAGAAAATGATTATCGGAGATGTGTTTGGTGTATGTAGAATAGATCTCAAATGAATTGGAACTCATTTAAAGATTAGCTTTGTATTACGATGTTGTTAAAGTCACTGAATTTATGGGACCTGAAGTGAATGTTTCTTAGCCAACCATTATAAGGCTGCAGAGAATAGCTGTACAGCCTCACAAATGTGTACATTACTTCAGTATTAATTATATCATTCCAGGAAGCACCGTTGGACAAAGAGAGGGCTCTCTATCATCCCCACCAAATTTGGCATCAGCTTTACTGCAGTCTTCCTCAACCAGGTCAGCCTTTTGGATATTTTAAAAATGTACTACATACTACCAATTAAAATTACATTAAATGATCTTCAGATTATCTCAAGCTACCAAGTGCTCCTTGCTGCAGACTTGCGCCCAGTTTACGATGATGTAGGGACGTTTTCTTATTCGTGTAACGTTTCATGGACCATCTGCTTGCATGTGCGCCACATCGTATCACTTTGTAGACTGTTCTGTGTCAAATTAAGGTTTAGGGTTGAGGTTTGGGACACTGATCTGAATTTTCATTCCAAAGTTTCGTGCACCTCGATGAAAAACCATGGGCGACAACAGGACATCACACATCTGTCCGAAAGAGCTTTGCACTGTCATATCGGATCTGTTTGTCGCAAGTAAAACGACTGATTAAAGTCTGTTTTGATGATGTGAGCAGAGCCACTTGGTGGTGCCCATGACACATTTTCATTGTGACTGGTATTATATGGAACTATAGAATATAGGTATTACCCGATATATATTTATGGTCATGAACCAAAAATATTGGATGGATTTTGATTTTAAGAAATTTGACTTCTAGCATTTGATTGTTTTTTTAATTGATTTTGATTGGATGATTTAGGAATCATTTAATATCCCAGCAACTAGCGTCTTATTAAAAACACTGGGGAAGAGGGAAGAGATTATTTGTCCATCCTGTGAACCATCCCATGTTAAATTCTTCAATAAACATTTGAATCAATAAAGTACTGCATCAAAATTCCAATCAAACAATTGGTTCCTCACCAGAAGTCCCATGTGAGAAGGAGCTGAATTCATTATGTTTATATCAGGCAGGAGCGTTGGCGCATGTGTACTCAGATGGGTCGGTTCTACTAACTCATGGTGGAACAGAAATGGGACAAGGCCTCCACACTAAAATGGTTCAGGTAAAACAAGGAAAGATTATGTTGCTTTAAAGTAAGATGTGGCTGTTCATTTTAATATCCTGATTTGTGTAGGTGGCCAGTAAGACTCTTAAAATCCCCTGCAGCAAGATTCACATCACAGAAACCAGCACTAACATGGTTCCCAACACCAGCCCAACAGCAGCATCTGCATCCTCAGACCTGAACGGCATGGCTGTATACGTAAGCCTCATTATAGTCGCTCTAGTCATGATGCTTTTAAAAGCAGTATAGGGTTGAATCTAAAAGATTAATGTGAATATTAACGTTATCGAATTTATATAGAGCTCATTTTCTCAAAAGGAGTTGATACATATTGTAGACAAAAGAAGTACTCCAACACAAAAAACAAAGGGCATGTGAGAACTGCATGTGCATTGTGGCACATTTACATAACCACTGCATGGAAATGGCATCACATGCACTGGACTGTTATTGCATATTAAAAACCATCCAAAATTAAGTCACCTTTTCCAATAGAAACCTGCTTTCTTTACACAAACCAGTGATATATCATCTTTTACATGTATTTTTCATAATGAACTCAATTTAATTGCGTAACCTAAACACATATAGTGGGGGCTAATGTGCAGTCTAATGTATATCAGCAAAAGTTATTGTAGAAAGTCATTTCATTTTAAAATGGTGTTTAATGACAAATATTCCAGCTTGTTTGGGGAGCTTTATATTTATATTTAAAATTTTCTCAAAACATTCTTTATAATCAGCCTCTATTTCTCTTTGAGAATGAAATATTTTTGTCTATATTTATTCCATCTACATGTCTACTCAACACTTTTTTTGTCCTAATCATTTGTCAAAAACACTCTAACCTTTCCAACAGAATGCTTGCCAGACATTACTGCAGAGACTTCAGCCGTACATAGACAAAAAACCCAAAGGCTGCTGGGAAGATTGGGTCAGTATCCACCTCATGTATGAAGTTATTCCTCATAGTTGGATTATGTGATGGTTATTATTTAATAACTACATCTACAGGTCAAAGCAGCTTATTTTGATAGAGTCAATCTGTCCGCTAATGGATTTTACAAGTACGTGAGTTTTAATAATATAATTATTCTCATAATAATGTTCTTTGTTAAAGTAAGACTCTTACAATTGCAGGACGCCAGATCTTGGTTATGATTTTGACACAAACTCTGGAAGGCCATTTAACTACTTCAGTTATGGTGTGGCTGTCTCAGAGGTGGAGATAGACTGTCTAACCGGCAGTCATAAGGTAAGGTCAAACTGTCATTTTTCATGCTAAACATGAGCTTAACTGACTATGCTTAAAAACTTTAGGTTGTCTAAGAAGTTAAATGGTTCTAAATAACGGAAACCAGATGTTCCAGATAACTTCCATGATCAAGGGAAGGGTCTAAATTCAGCATTTTGGCTCACAGACTACATTTGAGAAAGAATGGGGCCCTCTTAGGAGCTCAGTAAATTCCAGAATGGTACTGTGATTATTTGGAGACTGGTTTACTAACCTAAAGTCATTGTAATATGTCAACCTGATTGATTGGTCAATAATCTGTACATACAAGAACTAAGCAATGTATACAATAAATCTCGAGAAAGGGTTTCAAGGATTCTTTGCAGTACCTGAAAAAGTCAAATACAGTTACATTAAACAAATGAAGATGAAACAATAAACTAAGTTAAAAGTTTACCCAGAATGTATTCTCTCTGTTTTTTTTCAGAATCTTCATACCTCTATTGTCATGGATGTGGGCAAGAGTTTGAATCCAGCACTGGACATTGGACAGGTATTTCACCTTAATGTAATAAATCAGATCAATTCATTTTCCAAGTTGTTCTTAAAGAACCTTGTGTGTCTTCAGGTGGAGGGGGGGTTCATGCAAGGCCTAGGTCTGTTCACACTAGAGGAACTTCGCTACTCTCCCAATGGCTACCTCTATACTCGGGGACCTGGTATGTACAAGATTCCTGCTTTTGGAGATATTCCCATTGAACTGAAGGTTTCCCTGCTCAGAGACGCTCCCAACGAGAGAGCCATCTTCTCTTCAAAAGTACGAAAAGCTCAGATTGGTCCTATGTTCCATGTTTTCTTTGATTTACCACTTTATTACCTCTTTATATTTGTGTTAGGCTGTGGGCGAACCTCCTCTCTTTCTGGCAGCCTCTGTGTTTTATGCCATCAAAGATGCCATCATGGCTGCCAGGACTGAGTCTGGCCTGACTGGGCCGTTCAGATTGGACAGCCCCGCCACACCTGAACGAATACGGAATGCCTGTGAAGACAAGTTTACTCAGTTGGTATGTTATATCTTAGAGAATATTAATTATGAGACAAGGTAATGTCACAAGATGGCAGCTGTAAAGTGTGTTATATGTCACAATTAGAGGTTTTAAATCTTTATTTATTTAATTTGATTGTGCTTTGGCCAGTGAATAGAGCTACATATAGATGCTGCACTGTTACATCATGTCACGTAACTTAGTGGGACAATAGTGTCAAAACTAATATTTCAGATCAGTATAGTCTTTTGTTTTTTCAAATTATTGACAACTTTTGAACTAATGTAAGAACACAATCTGACACATTGTCGATCATACATTGATATAAAGTTGATATAAACCTGAGATTTCCAGTGATGTATAGCCTCAAAACATGTTATTGTTGTATTAATATATTTACGATTTTGTATGTACCGTTTTTACTGTTGCTTAATGTTGAAGTTGATTATATAATATTAAGTTCCTGTTTTTTTTCAACAATGGAGCCTTTAACATGGGTTTGACTGGAGTAATACATTTTAAAATATAGGTTGAGCTGTTAACATTTGCTGTCGCATTATCAACAGAAAATTATTGAAATAAAAACTATTTTTATTGAAGAGTTTCTTCAAATTAGTAAGTCCCATGTTAAGTGATCAAAAGTTTAATGTTTGATTTAATGTAGAGCTTTCAGACACAATTAAATATATTTAAGAGTATGTATTATACTGTAAAATAAAATGTTTTGTGTGTGTGTGTGTGTGTGTGTTTTTCAGTGCCCTCCTGCAAATCCTGAGACCTTTACCCCATGGGCTGTGCAGGTGTAAGAGTGTAAAACTCTGTGTAAACTTCATTTAAAGTCAACACAAAGTTCCAAACAGACCTGATCAATGGTATTTACAAACATTATGTGTCTAAAAATAGTAACACAAAGGAAATCCAATCTTTCAAGTATTTTTTTTGCAGCAGTAACACACGTGCACTTCCCTTCTTCAAGTTAAACAATAGTATGTCCATTGGGTTGAGGTGTGGGCTCTGACTTGGTAAATCCAAAAAGGCAGATTTTGTTTTTCTGAAGAATTTCTGTTGTTTACTTGTGCTGATGTTTCGGGTTATTTTCCATTTCCTCACATAGGTTCCACCACAATACTTTGGGATGATGTTTTTTTTTTTTATTTTTGGCTTATGCCTTTTATTTACTGTTTATCCGTTTATGTTTTATGTTGTAATTATGAAATGATCTAAGGTTTTTAATCCAGGAGGGCTAAGCCACAGACATTTTGGCCATTAACACCTTTCATTTTAACTGACGTGCTGAAAAAATAAATGAAGATGTTTCAACTCACCATAAATCCATTACGCAAGTTACACCATTTTTGTTATGGAAGCCTTCTGTTTCTGATAAAGAAGGAATCATCTTGATATGTCTTACGGTTCTCATATAATCTTTAATTGTTTGGGGCAAGGTTTTTGGAAAAATCTGGAAAGTCTCAGTGGCATTGAATGCCCTACGGGGTGGTGTGGTGGTAGCCCGCAGGATGCCTGGGCAGACGCAAGTTCGAATCCCGTTGACTTTCCCATCCCACCCCATTCTAATTTACTGTTACTCTGTCCACTGTCCTTTCCATTAAGATAAAAATCAATTAAGACTAAAAAGGAATACATTGAATATTGTTCCATTAATTTCTATTGGGCCATTGAGTTGCATTGAATCCCATAGGATCCTGTTGTAAAACAGCTTCTGTAATTGGATCATCTGCTTGTTCAGGGATTTATGTACCGTAGATTAAAATCTTTGGCTGTCATTTGGGGTTGTTTCTTTACCTTATTGATAAGTCTTTGTGTGCTCTCGGTGTCATTCTATCCCAGCTCCTGCTTTTTGGTAGAGTAAAAAAAGTGCCTCCATTTGTAGATCTTTGCCTAACTGTAGAGTGGTTCATTTCTCATGTCTTGGTAATAACCTTGTAACCTAAGGAGTCACCAATTCTTGCTCAGATTTTTTTTTTCTAAAGATGTTTTTGGAAAGGCATCTTTGTAGCTTTCTTCTTGTGCAGAGCAGGGTTTGAAGAGTTTTTGTTGTTGTTGCTGTAGTCCAAACCTCCAAGATTTCAGGCAAAAACCTGACTCCAATTAGCTTTTTTTTTTATTAATTCAAGGGTTCCCTTGCCCTTTCCCACAAGCACTTTTTGCCCATTTTTATTAATTTTTTAGGCATTAGTTATGTTTGTCAATACCCTTGATTTACAGATCAGATCACATGTTTATTAATAAAGCAAAACATCTAAACATTGAATTTTTCTTGTCTTTGTAAATGTAATATTTGTAATAAAATACAGTTCCATTGTTATAAAAAAATAAATAAAATAGGATATATCACTATAGTGCTGTGACAATAAAGCAATTTTAAATGCTTTTAAGACCAATGAAACGGTTTAATGAGTAATAGAATTTTTTTTGTATTATTATGTCAAACATCAGTTGTTTATGATTAAGGACAGTGCCCAACATTAATTGAAATAGTGTTAATATTGGATATGTGCATCCTTAATTTATCCCAATTAATATTTAGGTCAAATGCTATGCTACCTACCTACCTCTGAGTTTTAGCCTATTCCCTTTCACTCTGGGTGAGTTGGAGAGGCACTGCATACTAACATCTGATTAAGTTTAGTTTTTCAAATGTGTTTTTAATTAAGATAAGATTTCGAAATGTAAGAAATTGTAAAGATGATTTTAATTCCTCTTGAATGTGAAATAAATAATGAAATAAATAATTTTAATCCTTTAAGATCGGTTACTGGTGAGTGCTGATTTTGATGGATGACCTAGGTACAGTTAATAGGTTTTCCTAAAATGTGAGCTGAAACGTGAGCTTCTGGTTATTCATCAATGTTTCAAAGCCGAGAGAAAGAACACTCAGCCTAAGTTACAACTTAGAAGATGATTGTTGACAAAAATCCCTTGATTTTTAAACTAAAGCTTCTGTATTTACAAACACGACAGACCAGAAACCCTTGTTTCCGGCATATTCAAGGCTTTCCAGTTTTTCCTGTGTCTGCACAACCTGATAATGTTTCAGGATTCTGGAAGGTGTTCAGTTGCATATTTCTAAATGACAGAAACTAAAAAAATAAGGAAAAAAAAATATATATATAGTATGGTTTTACACGTCACGTTGAACTTTTTCAGCTAAAGAAGGAAGAATATCCATTTTAACAGTGGAGTTGATGTAGTTGTCCCACTTCTGGCACTGAGAGATGGTGGTTGTCACTGTCACTGATGAGACCGATGTATTGTTTGTTGACTGCATGATTGAATGCATGATTATTTGGTGTCATGGCATTGCAATCAAAAAAGGGTGTTATAATGGAAGTCAATGGGATACAAACAAAATGAGGGAGAAAAGTTTCAAATCGGGTCCTACACAAAGACTAAAAATCCATCAACTGCAATGTTGTTACAAATATTTGACATATGTCTTAGATTTGTTAAAAAGGTATGAGAAAAATGTAAAAAAAATTCTTCACAAGCAGTGACCATGTATGATCTTGGCAGTATGATTTTTAAGGGTATTGATTAGAGCTGAGGTAGACAAAAATGGAAAAAAATATTGGTGAAGTGGCTAAAAACATTTACAACACACATAATGGTTAATAACAAGGGTGTAACGAGACTATCAAAATAATAAACTGCATCTGATTTTGTCCAAAGCCACTGATTTCGAGTGGTTCATTTACTATGTGCATTACGGCTGCTTGAGTCAGGTCACAAACGCAGCCTACTGTCCTTACAGGTAAAGTGAATTGTTCAGTTTAACTTAATACCAGATCTAATATTTGCTAGTGAGTGTGTTTGGATTTTACCTATACATTTCTAGGCATGACCCAAAATAGGAACACTCCTTTAATGCACTGAGAATAACCAAATTCCGGGATTTCCGGTGGGAATACACGGAAGAGAAGCGTTTGCAACGCTACGTGGCCACCTGAGAGCGACAGCAGCTGCGCTGACAGCAATGATGGAGTTTGACAGGGAAGAACATGGCTGCGACCGTTTCCAGAAACCCAGCGAGAACGGCGTCACTGCCGAGGCTGACAGCGAAGGCGACCCACTATTAAAAGAGGAAGACGAACCACCTCCAAAGTCTTGGAGTTTGGAAAGAAACTGGGGGTTTACTTTAGAGGAGCTCTTCAAACTTGCGCTGAAATTCTTTAAAGGTACAGAATAATATTACTAACATATTTGTATATTGAGGTTTTCTTTCTCTCATCTGTTTTGTGATGTCATTCCCACTAACTCTTTACTTTATTTGAAATAAAAATATAGAATAAAGTTGTACTACCTATTCAGGAACTACAACTACCATCATGACTTTAATCTTGAGTCATCATCAAGTCAGTCTCCTTGATGTTTTCATAGTTTCCATGGTGATTATTACTGTAAATGGCGTCATTGTCTTTCACACAGAGATGAATGGGAAGGCTTTCAACCCAACATATGAAGAAAACCTCCGTCTGGTTGCACTACACAAGCAAATCACTTTTGGTCCATATAACCATGACACTTGTCCAGAAATTGGGTTCTTTGACGTGCTGGGAAGTGACAGAAGGTACTTTTCCACAAATTATTTATTACCAATACCATGTGTTTTCACAGTTGTTTGTCGTGCTTTGCACCAATTAAAAATGGTATCAAGAATTGTTTGCTACTTACAGCCCAATAGGAGTAAAACCATAGAGTGCAGTGGAAATTAAGAATTCCTAATATGTGGTATCTGCAGCTAAATTAGTGCATCCTAATTAGTTTGAGGCATGCTTTTATACATATGTTTTCCCCCACAATTGTGCATTCATTTTGTAAAGCTGTTAAAAACGGTAATCAACTGGCAGCTGTGGTTGCCAGCATGATACTATAGAAACTACAGTGCCCTACTGTGGTCTGAATTAACAGCATGTTACAATTTATTTTTGCAACAGTATTAAAAGTGTTCCTTGAAAAAAATAAAGGTAATCCACTGGCAGCTGCGGTTGAAGGATACTGTAAAGGGTACACTGTCGTGCCGTGTTTTAAATGTATAGCATGTTACTGTTTTTATTAAAAACTGTAACGTTGCCTAGTGTAAAACTGTTTAATTGCAGCACCTATTGCTGTTGGGCAACCACTGAAACTCAACAAGTCTTCCCATACTGCATTAGAAAAAACAGCAACTTGCTGTAATTAAATCGAATCAGTATTTTGCTATAAAAAGTCCATGTCAATTTACAGGATTTTTTTTTTACAGTGTGCTTCTCTCTGTAACTGAGATTGGATTCCCTGCCAAATACCTTCCAGTAACAACACCATCTGTATCTGTTGTGTGGCTAAACGATAACTTCTGCAATGTTTTCCTCGTATTTGTGCATTCTTACATTATTCTCTAAAGTTTTCCGCTAAAAGTGTTCTTATAGTGGTGAACAACACCAAGATAAAAACAAGTCACTGTCTTTATTCTTATTTCTATCAGGAAAGAATGGCTGAGGCTGGGCAGTATGGCAAAAGAAGATGCCATGGAGGACTTTGTTAAGCTTCTGAACTCCTGTTGTACTTTGTTTGCACCATATGTGACATCACATAAGATCGAGAAAGACGACCAAAAGAGGAGACAGTATGTTATCAGTTTGCAATAAAAGAGTTCCTAAATAAATGCTCTCTGCAGGCTTTTTTATTTATTTATTTTTTTGTTGTGTTTAGAAAAGAAGAGGAAGAACGTCTCCAGCTGGAGAGAGAAGAGCAAGAGCGAAGGTGGTTAGAAGAAGAAGCACAACGCAGGGAAGAAGAAGAGAGGAGGATAAAAGAGAAGGAGCTGAAAATAAAAGAAGAGATGTTGAGGATACAAATAGACAAGCAAAAGTGAGTTTTGGTCATTTGCAGATATTTCATGAATTGAGATGAAGTGGCAACTTCCCGCCCTGCGATGGACTGGCAACCTTTCCAGGGTGTACCCCTGCCTCTTGCCCAGTGTGTGCTGGAGATTGACGCGGTAGACCTGTGACCCCAATAGGGAACAAGCGGGTTGGAAAATGAATGAACGGCAACCTCCCCCTAGGTTACTGTTCACAAATTCTGAACGAGAATTGTACTGGTTTTGATTTATATGCCAATTTGGCCATTCCTTGCAAGTGAGGGGCTGATAAAAAAGGCTAAGTTTAATTTCTCTCACTTGCCCCTCCTACTTATAAACCGAGTGCTAAGGGGAAGGGCTACAGTATTGGGACACCTCTACGAAGTTGTTATACACAAGTCTACTGTGTAACATTAATATTCGCAGACTGATGATGTATTATTACCATAAAACCCTGGTTATATTACTTGACTCCTGTACTCCTTAGCCTTTCCCATTTTTTTAAAAGAAGATTGGGACACCACTTCAACAACTTTGGCATGCAAAATGTAAGATGGCGGGGTGTGTTTAAAATTTGAAATGAAATGCAAATAAAACCGTTGAAATGATGCGTAATTGATTCTCTTCTCCGTTTTGCTAGCAAGTACCCTAAGCTAGCAGATTTTGAAGTAACTAGGGTGCCAAGTTGTACCTCATCACTTTATTTGGTTTGGAACTTTAAACATTAAACCGCAAACATACTACATTTAATACATTTTAATAATGCAATTTTTCACAATGAAAACCAAAACATTGGGTGCCTTCCAACGTTTTTACTTCAGTATTTTAGAAGGTATTTACACTTGTGTTTAGAGTTTGTTGAAATGTCAATATAACCTTCTTCCTGGGAATCTGAATGATCTCAACGATTAGTCTTTGAAATGCTAGAGCATTATCATGTTTGCAGAGAGCAGATCATGGCTGTTCTGAATGCTCAGACGGCTGTGCAGTTTCAGCTTTACGCCAAACAGCAGTTTCCAGAGCATCCGGAGCAGCAGCAGGCGCTCATCAGACAGCTGCAGGAACAGCACTACCAGCAGTACGTCCAGCAGGCGCTACGCTTGCAGCAGGTACTGGACATACACAATCACCCGCACACATTCAAGGACCCTGTTCTTTAGTTTCTTCTCCCGGCTGATTTCAGATGGCATTGCAGAAGAAAGACGAAGACTCAAACTTGACGCAAGCATCAGAAAATCCTGATGTTTCTAGTGAAACAGTGTCCAGCAGCCAATCACATTCATCAGAAGATCAGGATAATCAGACAGACTCCAAGGCTTTCAATTTGTTTGTGGAAGGAAAAACAGAAGGTAAGATTTGATAAATGTATTTTTTTTCCTCAACATATTCTATGTTCTGTCTGGAACTGTAAACAAGAGGTACATCATTCCAGGCGTCACAAAGAACGGTTGAATATTTAAAAATGAAACATTGCTAACATTTTTAGTTGTTTATTTTAAGTCAAATTTGACCGGAATTCATCTACTTCTACCAAGCATAGAAAGTAGGTCAAACTAAAAATATGCAAAACCATTCAAACAGGTTTCACTGGAATCCATAGAATAAACAATATATACAACCTAGCTTTATTGTACATAGCCATATTGAGCATTTAAACCATGATCAATTGATGCGTGTATGCAACAATAAAATTATATATTTTTTTGTTTATTTAAAAGCATTACATTTATTAATAATGCTACATTGTTAGTACAGAGTTTTGTTTAATTTTTATGTATAGAGTTGCAGAAAGGTTTGCTTTGTTGGACAATTTGTGCAAGGAATTATAAAGTGAAATGCCAGGCTTGTTATGTTTAATTCAAAGATATGCTTAATATCAATAGCACTTCAATCCTCATGTGGATGGGGGCTGAGGTATCGCCTATAACCCAATATATAAAGGCAATGATATATGAGCTAATGTGTTTTTAGACAATTATACAACTATACTAGCTTTAAAAGTCAGCCTCTGGTTGGTCCCTGTGTAATAGAACCCGCCTCAATAAGAACCAACTTCCTCAGAGTGGTAGGAGCCTAGATAGAAAACAAAGCATCAAAAGAGGAAGAGGGAAATAAAACACAATGTTCAACACGAACACAGAAGACCCTATGGGTCGAACACATTTGAATTAGAATTAATTAAACCTTCATATGAAACCTTATTTGAAATCAAAATTAAACACTACCTGGGTTTTTAACTTAATTAAAAACAGCCGATGTGATTGGCACATGCACCGGTGCAGTTACAGCAGTTTTAGTTGGGGAAATGGGAAGTGGCAATAGAATTGAAGGTTGTTTTTGGCTTCTGATTCCTCAACATGTCTTTTCCCTGCAAATACTGCAGTTGCACAAGATGCATCATAAAATATTTGTTGGTCTATGATCAGTTAGTCTGAAGGCAGTTTATGTGAAAGCTGTCTTTCAAAAGCTTCTTTACAGGCTTTGTTGATTTAATTTACGGTAATGTGGAGTGGGTTGGGTCATTTAGTACAGTTTCAACACTAAACAATTAAAATGTTGTAAAAAGGTATATTATTTGTTCACCCATAATTCCAGATGAGCGCAGAATCTTGGCTCCTTCAATGTGGACCCGGCCTCAAATAAAGGAATTTAAAGAGAAAGTACTGCACGATGAAGATGCTGTGATCACTGTGGGTAGAGGGGAAGTCCTGACAGTTCGGGTGCCAACTCACGCTGACGGCTCCTACCTGTTCTGGGAGTTTGCCACCGATCACTACGATATTGGTTTCGGGCTCTTCTTTGAGTGGAAGGATGTGACTGTACCAGCAATCGTACCTAATGAAGGAGAATCTACAACAGAATCTAAACAAGGTAAAATAATTCACATCATTTGTCCAAAAAAACCAAACACTGGTTATTTTTTATTGTTTCCAAATGTAGAAGGAGAGAAACAGACTGAACAGGGCAGAATTCCTCTGATAAATGAAGTGGTGCCTGTTTCCCGTCGCGACAGCCATGAAGAAGTGTACGCAGGCAGTCACCAATATCCCGGTGAAGGAGTTCATCTTCTGAAGTTTGACAATTCCTACTCTCTCTGGAGGCCAAAAGTTGTCTATTACAGAGTTTATTACACCAGATAAACACCAGCGTGTTCTGTATTTCATTCCGGACTCATGTTGCAAGGTCTTTTCTTTAAATGCAAAAGTCTTTGCATTGTGTTTTCTTTCCGTCTTGTTCAATGTAAATTATGGGAATTGGGTGTCATGATCTGAATCTGGGTAATCTTATTTTATTCGCTACATTTACTACAAGAATTCAGTGTAAGATTTTCAATGATTTTGTTAATTCAAGCACTTTATAGGTTGAAATATTTGATGTTTTCACTTTGAGAAATAATTTCTTGTTGAGTTAGTTCTTGATTGGATCAAGAAATTTTGGTTTGGTTTTTATATGAAAACTGTTCCATTTGAAGCATGTATGTATGTATTAAGAAATGAAAGATTTTTGTTCTGGAGATGTGCTTAAAAGTAGGGGAAAGGGGGATTTGGGCTATTGCAGGTTCCAAATTATACAGATGACATTTGGAGAGTTGGTAAAGGAAGGGTTTTTCATTTGCTTTTTTTGTTAAATATTGTTTAACATTCATGTATCCAGGTTATATTGATTCTTTCGGAACTATGCAGGGGCCAACGTTTTGCACACTACATCAATGAAGTTGTTTAGTATTTATGATAAAAGCCTTGAGGACTAAATATGGGAGATAATCATTTTGTAAATGTATTGTGTTTGGCAGCTCATTTTCAGCATGGTGGCTTCTTCTAATTTTTAAAGTTTCTTGATGTAATAAAAGTAAAAGATGAATAGCATATTACACTGGATTTGTCAATCCCAATTATATTTGAGAGGACAGTTCACACTACAAGCAACTAACATACTACTATAGCTTTATTATACTGCACAAGTAAATTAGTTAAATGAGCATATGTAAATAAATGTGGAGCTTTATTACAATTCTTTAGCAAAATTGCAAATGTCTTTTTTTGTAAGTGGAAGAACAGGTGTAATCTGATCTTTTGCTAAATGAATTGGAATAGTAATAGGTTTCTTCACATGCTTTACATTTTCATCAGTTTCGGGTGATAGCAGAGTTAATCGCACTACGTAAAGCAGCCAGCAGCCTGAGCTTGTCCTCCTCTCGATCTGTAGCACAGATCCACCGACGCTTCGGGCTCTCCAGCTCAAACGCATTCTCAACATCTGCAAAGGTCAATACGAGGTTAAAATGTAATCTTATAATATGTTCTAGTTAAGAATGCACAAAATTATTCATTTGTGTCATTTAAACCACTTCCTGTGTGGTGGAATCGTTCAGATTATTCTATTCAGAGCTTCATATATGCATTCTCTGTGCTTCATGGTGTCATGTTTAAATTTAAAGCTAGTGGTGGAGACTGTAAATGTGAAGAAGTTGCTTTTATAAACCGGTTTGAGTGAGAGCAAAATGGAGATCAGTAATTTCTAAAATGTTTTTAAGAAAGTCACTATTCATTCTTCAATTTCCTGATGTTATGGAGTTTATTTAAAGTTGTATTGTTTGCTAAATACTAATAATAAGCATATTTAAAACATTAAAAATATATATTTGGCCAAATTTTGTGACAGATTTCACGTTTCTAATTATTGGTAAAAAAATATATATATATTTTTTAATTATTATTATTTTTGAGGAGATTTGCCTATATGAAGGACTAAACCAGTGAGTAAAACAAAAGTTTTCAGTTTACAAATGATGCGATTTCAACTAGTTCCATTCCCAGATTATGGTCATGTGACGTGACTATCATTCGAATGTGTGGAATCACTCACAAATTGTCAATTTCATCCTGAAATCTGGAAAATACAAAATATTTCAACCAGGGGTTCAGCAACCAAATTTAGCTTCTCTAGGAACAGCTCACCTTACAGGGTGATCTATCTTGAAAAACAGCTAGAATGTCTAGGGTCAGGCAGAGCAATATTGCTATGTGCAAGGGCATTTATTATAGACTGCATCTAATCTGGATGATGTAATAGCCGCCATTGGGCTAATATGATGCAAATTCCAGGCTGACAGGTGCACATGCGCACTTGTGACTTCCTGATGGGATGGGACCATCATGGTTTCAGAGCTTCGCCTCAAGTCTAGCCCTCTCACACACAGCCTGTTATATACAACTTATTTTGTAATTATAAACAAGAATTTGAGAAGACTTCACTGATTTTCATTGTTGCTAACATAAATGATCTTTCACACGACGTGTTGACATTCATATTTGTCAATCACATGGCCCCGACTAGTTTTTTTGTTGGAAAATTGAGCCATTGTGAGCAACATGAAAAAAACCGGGGGGAAAAATAGTGAATGTTGTTTACAGTATAGATAACCTTTGAAACCTCATTAGTTTTGTGTAAATAACTTTATTTCTGGAAAAAAAACTCAGCTTTTTCCCATAGACTTGCATTGGCTGGAAATCATTCTGCAACCATGAGGGTGATTGCCGCAGTTTGGCTTCGGTTTGTTTTATGCAATGAAAATAATCAAACCTTAACATTTCAAAATAACGCTTATCCTGTTCATAAAACAAAGTTATAACTCGATTATTTAAATTCCATTTCATTATTTACTATCCAGTCTAATATAGAAAAAATATTTAGAACATTATTGTCTGAGAACAGGAAGTTACATCACAGCAGGAAGTTACAAGTTTCTTCAATAAGGTAGCACATTAGCATCACAAGGTAGCTGTTAGCCTATTCAGTTTTTAATCTAACTAAAGCCATGTTTTCTGTGATAAATTTTAAAACTTGCTTCCAGAGTTGTCTGTAAAAGGTTATGATTAATTTTTCAATAACAACAGATAAATATATGACCCTGCAAATAACGTTAGAATAAATGGCAGTGATGCTGGAGACCTACACTTTGAATCCATGATATCGGTGAGATTCAGGCAGTGCAGCGCGACAGAGGCCAGAAACCTGTGCGTCACATTCACTGCCAGACTAAATGGGATGTGTGTCACACTCCTCTCAGTCAGAACAAGAGCATCATTGAACAGAACCAACTCCATATCGCTCACATGCTCATACATCCTGTGATAAAAATGAAAATAAAACAGGTCAGTAGTCTTTTGGGTAAAACTGACTATCATCTAAAGTTACTAGAGTACAGTATCCTTGTTCCACCGTTGCTATAAAAGGATTTAGTCGAATCATGCTGAAGTTCAATCAGAAACACTTGCTTCAGGTAGACAGAGAGACTGTTGTTACTCAGTCACTTGATCTCAGGTCAGTGTTTGTACCTGAGCGAGGCTGCAATGTCTCCATTTAAGCAGTTCAGCAATGCCACGTCCTGAGAGGTGATCAAGTATCTGCTCCCCTCCAGCAAATTCTAAATACAGTGCAAAGCAGGCTTGAAATAGGTGTGAATGGTCTTATTTTGAATATAGATTCCGAGATTTGTTACTGCTGCGAGTCATGCAGAGACTTACTGGGCAGCTCTGAATCCTGTTCTGTACCTCCATCATTCTCACATCACGATCAACACTCTTTTTCAACTGGGAGGTAAAAAAGAAAGTCAATACATATCAAGCTCTTGAGCATTATGTAAAATTTCTATGGTGTATATAATGTCAAATATATGACCATTAAATGTAATATTTACAACTGGTTTATTGAGAATTTCAGCAAGACTAGTTCAAACTTTTGCCATTTCATTTGTTTGTTATTGACATGATGTAAATACACTCACCTGGCCACTTTATTTGGTACACCCTACTCGTACTGCCTTAATCCTTTATGCAATAGATTCAACAAGTTACTGGATTGAGATCTAGTTACTGTGGAGGTCATTTGAGTACATTTGGACTCATTTTCATGTACGTTATTCTATAGCCATTAGAAGATGAGTACACTGTGGTCAAAATTGGAGGACATAGTCAGGAACTATGGCATTGGAGGGGGAGGCTGTGGCAGTGACACAATGCTCGATATTTTCTCTTTTTCTGACCATTCTCTGTAAATGCTAGAGTTGTGCATAGGCAACCTGACCATGACTACATGCCTAAATGCATCGAGTTGCTACCATGTGATTGGCTGATTAGAAATGTGCGTTAGCAAGCAGTTATACAGGTGTACCTAATAAAGTGGCCGGTGAGTGTATAATGTGCACTTGAGTTCAGATTGCGTTTTAGCTCAGATATATTTGAATTTTCTTTCACTATAAGTCAGCACCAGATCAAATCATTGCAAAGTGATCTTTTATACCAAGCAGTTTTTTGAGCTCACCTCATGGATGAAGCTTCTGTAGGCACTCAGTGAGTTGACGGTGGACGAAAGCTGTGTGTAGTCCGGGTGCTCAGTTGGTGTGTGCAGTTTTAATGCTTGAAGTAAAGTCACATATTCATCTACTCGTGCATCTGGTGTGAGAAGCAGCTCCTGTAAACTAGAACGTAGCTAGAGTTTAGTTGTCATTTCTGGATGGACCGTAGTAACTTCTGTAAAGTTTGTGTTTTAAGATACCTCATCATTCTCGTAGCAATGGTACAGTCATGCCTCTTTAGAAAGTTACGGAAGACAGGGAGCATTTCACGGCACTAGAAAGCAGGTCAAATATCATGAAACAGACCGTGATTGTGGCAAAAATTTCAATATTTGGAATAATTGGAATAGAATTTCTTTTAAATGTTTTAGAAAGACTGGATGTGTTTCCTTTTCATTGAGGTTCACTAACAGCTTGTTTAACAAAAAAAATGAGGCATTTTAATCGTGCTTTTTTATCTTAAACCCATCTTTAGAAGCATTTAAGAAGAATTTTTGTCTACTGATGTATAAATAAAAACTACAACAAACAGAAAATGTATTTATAGACAACTAAAACGAACTAAAAATACAGATAATTGTAATGTATTTACATGGCTTTGATATTGACAAAAAAAATCAATTCACAGTTCTAGCAATTTTCAATGAGCTTGTGGCAACTTCATTGCTTTCCACTCTTGTTTACTGTGGCTTGTGCTCACATGTCATCAAATAAAATGGCTAAAGTTAGGAGAAAGCGGCAGAGCCCTATATGGTATGTCTTTGAATTTAAAAATGAAATGGACAAAAGCAAGTGTATTATACTGGAGTTGGGCCACAACATAGATAATGAATAGGAAAAAAATTTTCAGGTACATTTATGGAGCTCACATGGGGATGCTGATACTAAGTATCTTGCAAAGGAAGCTTCTTTTGGTAGGTCACCAAGCCTTTTATGCATTTAATTCTTACTCTTTCTGTACTAGTATATAACTGTAATTTAAATAATCGTGATTGCAATTGAGATATCTGCAATGTGACTGTGACAAGTCATGGAAGATAACCACAATATTGAGGTCTTTAGTCAAAAACGTCTTATTATACGCATCTATTTTTACCAAATTTTATAATGACTCACAAACGCTCTCCGGTGGCAATGCAAAGTTCATGGGTTCAAACCCCTGGGAAAGTAAGGGTCATAAATTGTGTTCAATTCTTGATTTGTAATTCGCTTTGGATAATGCATAAATAATCCGTTTTGTGTCTAAGACTTTTTAACGTAAAACTAAAGGGTGTGGGGTCACTGCTACCTTTACAACTACATACCTTATCTATGGTTCGCAGAATGGCAGGATAGTTGTTGAAAAAGTTTGTGTAAACTCTTAACTTGATGCAAAATTTGACACAAACATCTCCAACACACTGCAGAGGACCCCACTCCTGCCATCTCTCCGACAGCTCCTGCAGAAAAACACTGCAGGTGTTTTGGTGAGATTAAGAAACACAGGAACAATGGTCAGCATAGAAGGTTGAACCTGGGAAGGGCATTACTTGTTTGTCTGCAGAATATCCAGCAGAGGGCAGAAGATTGTGAGCAGGTTGACTGAGCTGATGATGGCTCTGTTGGAGTCCAGTGCTGCTCTCAGAGGAGTATAATACACTGTAGCCACTGTTTGAAGCTGCTTCACAAAGGTTTTTTCACTGTCCAGAAGCTCTTTAAATACAGTGCTGCGTCTATCTGCGTCAATGTTCGAAACCTGAAAGAAACAAAGGAATTTGATGTGTCTGATAAAAGAAAACAATATTAACAGAGACGTCAGCGCTAACCTTTGGAGAGTCTGTAATGGGAGATTTAAAGGAATCATGCTCTTTACGTGAACCAGTGACCTTTAAATTGTTGACAGATGATTCAAGAAGAAAGTGGCCCAAGAAATCGATGGGATCATCCTAGAGTAAAAACAGCAGAAAAAAATATTATGATTTATGGTTAGATTTGTTTCTATTGAAATATTCGTTATACCAGATTTGAATACGAGTGAGGACGAAACAAAAAGGATTGTTCAGTTTACCTTTTAAGTAATTGCAATAGTTAAAACTTAGAGACAATGTAATTCACTTAACCTAACCTGAGAATAATAAAGGTTGAATTTTTAAAAAGATGCACTGTAATACTGCTAATGTTACAGCCATGCTCATAAATGATGATATCTCTCTGCACTTCAGTAACTAAAGCAAGTTTCCACTTTCCAGAACTATCAACATACTAACCTCTATGGCAAACCTTTTAAACTTGTTTCTTGATGGACACAAAGCCCTTACCGGTGTTTCTTCCATCAGTGCCACAAGCCCATGAACCAAACACTGCATGACTTCTGATTTCAGGGAAAGCTCAGGCATCTTTATTTGATCCCAGAGGAACAGACCTGGAAAAACCACACACTAATGGATTAATACACAAAAATATCATTATAATATGATTAATACAACACTGACCCAAAAGAAAAAACAAATACAATGATTTGTGTTCCTTAGATTTTTAACTATAAAATGCAAATTAATGAGCGGAATCAATATTTAAACATTAAATTAAAATATTAAATAAAAATATTTAAAAGCTAAATGTCCCAAATATTGTGGTTTGTGTTTAACAGATGAAAAAAACAAGTTAAAATATAAAGCATCCATTACAATGAGAGGGTTCCGCTGTTGTAATCTATAGTTGCGTCACTTGTTTACTAAACTTACACAAGAGTTGTTTTGTAAGTTTGTGTTTAGTGTTAAATCATTTATTTATAAAGTGCGATTAAAAACAACTTGTGCTGAGAAAGACACTCAGCTGTTCAAAACAGTTAAACAGATAAAACAATACAATTTAAATTTAAAGAAATAGAATTTAAACACTGTCAGACTTAAACTATTGGAATTACACGTTTTTTGGAGTAAAATATGCATAAATAGATATTTTGTATAAATAATTTCCATAATGTGCACTATATATACTTAATAATATATTATTTTAAATTTAACTTGCCCAGGATTCGGCCTCTAATCTCATTACACAGGAAGTGCAGCTGTGGCTCCAGCTGTTTCCTCATCTGCTTACAGGCTTCCCCGGTCCATTTAGCCTGTTTGGCCCAGCTGAGAAGCAGAGCCTCATGCAGAAACACCAGCGGAGGAAACACTCCAGACCCAGACCATTCACTGAGAACTAGCAGAAAACATCATTTGTTTCTAGTGGAGAAAATTATTCAGTTGGAATCAATGAATTCTGGATAAAAGTCAAAACTATTTTGAAGAGACAAACATCATGTGATTATAACATATGATTTGATTGAGTTTCGCTTTGAGATTATGTCAAAGATTATATTTTTCAACACTGCTATCTGGGGTTTGTCTGCCAGGCGATGAATATCCTGACTGCATTTAAGGATTTAAAGATCCTACTTGTTCTGTACAACTTGACTACAACCCCTGTGTGGAGTGGCTCTGTTGTTCCTTAAGGAACTAATTAATAGAGGTGTAACGATACACTGTGCTCACGATACAACGTATATCACAATATTATGTCCACAATATTTTGGAAAACTAATTTTAAGCAACTATTTATATAATTAGTGGAAGAAAATGTATTAAAACGAAAGGCTAGAGTCTAGTTTGATTTGTGTTAGAGCATTTAATATCATCCACCCACTAGGGGGCAGCGCTAATGTCTTCATTATGTCTATTTTACTCCAAGTGGTAGAGAAAGCTTGTTTTATGATGTTTCTCATTTAAAATAATAATTGTGCAAGTAAATTAAAAATAAAACAGACAGCTTAAAGAAGTTTCAGAAGTGTCTAGAAAAACCAACACTAACTACCAAATGTGATGTGGACTCTGTTTTTAATTAAATCATTGTTTTCTGACCAGTCTTGTATATGTGTATATAATAATATTCAGTTGTACACTTGCCAAATAATAAGTATGTTTTACAGTCAGTGATTTTCATATTATTGATCATTAAGTCGACTTTAAATGGAAAAATATTGTGTGACACTCACTGTTCTGAAAGGACCCTGTACAGATCCCTGTGGGAGCTCGGACACACAGCCCAGTAAGGCTGGAAAGATTCCTCAACAGATCCATCCCTGCACCTGAACAATTAACATACATCCAATTCTGAATTATGGTACAGAAGATAAAAATGGACAAATATTTTTTTTTTCTTGTGAACAGGGACAAAACAATACCTGACGCTGCCAGGGGTGCAAAGATATTCAAGCTCCCTCCTTCTGAAGCAGGAACCACCCAGCCACAAAGCTTCTCCCAGAATTCCCTCACAGATGGCTTCAAAAGGGTCTTTGCAGTAATGTTGAGTCCTGTGGAGCAAGCAACAAATCATTAAGTGTGACTTCGCAAACCTTTTGTGAATGATTCCGATATTACACTTTAATATAAACTTTAATTCTGCTTCAAAAATCAAAATATTATTGGATACATAGATAAAAAGAACAGACAGCCAGTTGTTATTTTCAATTAAAGGTTAAATTTCCAAAAACATATTCAGCATTCTTCAGAAACTGATTCTGATGTGTATCTGTGGTTGTTTTGAAAGGATGCTCACTGTGGAAAAAAAATCAGTAAATCTTTAATTTACTGAAGTAGAGGTGGAGGTTAGATCTAGAGCCATTTATCAAATCCCCTTTTGTGATATTTTTAATAACATCCAAATTAAATCAAAGAAATTACCATCTGTAAGAGTCATGTCGTCTGTGCTTCCTGGTACCAATACCCCAACACTCTGTAGCTTCCTGCCATTGATTTTCATTTCTACCAAAGAAAGCAAGGCATCCAGGGTCATCCCATAAGAGTCGTATGGTAAAACCACCACAGACACCTTCACTGCGGCCAGGAGCAGCTAGAAATAGGAGATCCTTAGGTTAACTGAGAGCTGTCATAAGCAATTTGTATGAAACAGACAGAATGGTTTCCATACTTCATATCCGGGTATTTTCGAAGAAACAAGTAGGAAGTGAGGAAGAGTATTTTTGGAAGTCCCACCTGGTCTGATGAACAGAGAACTGAAAGAAAACAGCGTATTTAGAATTATTGTTGCAGTTCTAACCTGTACAGAACTGTGATTAAAATAGACCTTGAACTCTTCAACATACTCTTACGCCCAAGAGTACCACTCATATTAAGATCAAACTGGGATTCTCTTGTTTCCAGACTGGAGAGGAAAGAATTCAGTCGGCAATCTTCCTGTATTTTAAGAAAAAAAAAAAAGTACAGCCCAGATAATAAATAACTTTTTCCAGACCTCTGTTCCGCTAAGCAACACCAAAAAGAAGAGATCAGCCAATCACAGTGGAGTTCATATTGCTTGAACCTGAAACACAGACTACGTGAGCATACAACTGATGCATTTAACATATTTTTAACATTTACATCAGAAATACTGACATGCTTGGAAAAGGAGTCGAATTCATCAATTTTTCACAACGAGATTGATCATTCAGATTCATTAAGTAAGAAGACTCTGAAAGCAAGGTTTAAGAGGATTTAACAGAAAGCGCAGCTTTATTTAGCTTAAACATAGCATACGCTGCATTGAAGATAAAGAATATCGGGGGAGAAAAAAAGGGAGACCCAGGCCAGTTGCCAGCTCCCTGTTTCCCTCAGGATCTGGTGATCTGCCAAGATTTGCTGCTTTTCTTAAGCAACTTGTAATTTCCTGTTGTGATGTAACGTCCTGTTCTCAGACAATAGGATCTCAATGTCTGCTTTGAAAGCTGGCAAATGTAACACCCAGAAAATCAAGGATATTAGCATATGCTAACAAATGTTCTGTTTTTAGTGCTCCATTTTTTTGGAAAAACATTTTTTTTTTTAGATCAAATCGCCTATTATTGAACGGTTTGGACCTTTAATCATCTGTTTCATCGTTGATAAAATATATCTCCGTCTCGTGCCCTTCATGAAATCTGCTACCTGTAGGGTTTGGGGCTTAGGAATAGTTATTTAAGATATAGAGTACTTTAAACTTAAACTACTCTATAAAGTATTCTTTAAAGTATTCTAAACTTTGCCTTTTTGAGTATTATTTAAATAATTATTATTTCTGTGTTTTGTCAGGATTAACATAAAACACAAACAATTTAAAAATATGACTTGTGCTTCTCTTTGTCATTAATTCAGAACCACCCCCCAGCCATCAAAAGTGGTACCATACTCTTGAAGAAGACTGTAGGTTCTTTCAGATTGTGTGCTGACCTAGCATCTCCATGTCCTGGCTTTGTTTCCTTTTGCTTTTCTGCCCTGTGTTGTCGTACAATCAATAGAGTAGGGGTGTTACAGACACTCTGCTCAGCATACGATACATACCTCGATGTTATGGCCACAATACGATATGCATCACAATATTTTAACCAACTTTTGTTCCCATAACAAGCCATTATTGGAAAAATTGAATTTAAAAAAAGATTTGAGACCACAAAGCTAAGAAGACTAGGGACTCGTTTGATTTGTACGAGAGCATTTGACAAGAATTTCTCTGATAATTTTACAAGAACGTTATATTTTTCAAGTTAGAATTCCATCATTAAAACATAGACTGAACCATCTTTAACTTCAGATTTAATACGTTTGCCCTCTCTCTCACCCCAAGCTGAACAAGGGCATTAGTGAGACTTGGTGGCTTCCGAATGGCTCCAGTAAAGGAAGAGGATGATTTACTGGAGTTTAACCAAGCCCTCCTGCTCGTCAAAGCCACCTCTGAACAGAATGACCAAAACAGTAACTGCCTCAAATAAACCATAGGCACATCTTTAGCATAACACATATTCCTAGTACTCACGTTTATGCTCTGCTATCTTCTCTCTTATAGTTTGTCTTATCTTGTGCTCTCTCCATCTGTCCTCGAACTCTTCTGGTGCTGCCAGGCTCTCATTCAAGGTGCCATAGACAACAGCAGCTTCCCGTGGAGTAAGAATGTCCATACTGGCAGTGCATGCCACATAATGTCTTTTCCAAGCACCATATTCATGATCTGACGGACTGTAAGGAAGAAACCATCCTCGACGGATGCACTTTGGAGACCACAGACAGTCCTACAGGAAGAACAAGATATTGCACTGACAACTTCTAAAACATTGCCTTTAGAACATTTTACAAACAATGTTCCAGCACTTCTTCACTCAAAAAAAAGTTGTTGGATGAACTTAATTAAATTAAGGTAAATTTTTCCACGAAATTATATTATGTGCATCCAATTAAACTTAATTTGTAGAATGGATTAATTTTATTCTTGTTGCGTGAATTAATTTTGTTTAGGAATTTTGAACAAAAATAATTTATTTCAGTCCTAAAAAAATATCTTTTGCAATGCCCAATAAAAATATTTTTGTCAGGTTAACTAGATTTAATCTTTCTATGCCTACAACATAAAATAATGCTATATTAAAAAGAGTTCATTTAGTCACGCCTACTATATATAACTATGCCATTTCAATTACATACATTTTTGTTTTGCCAACTAAATAAAATTTACAACAGCAAAATAATTTCTTCCAAGTTGACCAAGTTAGAGATGTTACTTAAATAACAAACTACTTTTACATATTTAGCATGCCCATAGAAATTACTTCTGCAGGTCTACATGTGACATGCAATGCTATAACAAATTACAAGTTGCTACAAGTAAGGAGAAACACTTAACTATGAGAAATGACAAATTTACAAAAAAGAATCTGACACCTGCTTAGTGAAATAACTGTAAACATGTTTAATTAAACTTCAAAGACACATCCTGATCAGAAGTTGTTTACATGTAAACATGTTTAATTGAATATAAGTAGCATTCAACCTAAACTGTTACAAAGACAAAAAAGTCCAGTTTATAAAAGTGAAAAATTTGTAAACATGTTTAAATGAACATAAGTAACATTCAACCTAAACAAAACAAAAAAATGTCCTCTTCAGAACAATGTGGACTTAATTCTGAGACAGCTTAAGCATTTAAACAAAGAGCTACAAACCACATGTGCTCTGTGAAAGGTTAATATAATCAATCTAGTGCACCTGTGAATCACCGCTGAAAAATCAATCTGCACCCGACCCTCTGTTGATGACGCATATCCGGTTAAGACGAACGAAAAAATATTATGTAGACTCAATTAAAAAAAAATGTGTAAACCTGCTTTTGTTAAAATTGTGTTGACTTAATTTAATAAAATTAAGCTGGGACTACTTTTTTCAAGAATTATGTTGAGTGGCCTCATTTAAATTAAGTTAGCTGAACAATGCGCAAGAATCGTTTTTTTGAGTGTTCACTGAGCTATTTATTTTCTCCAATTGCAAGTTAAAATCGCAGCCAAATGTACCAAAATCAACAAAACAGACACAAGGAAGAATGTGTAAAGTGGTCAAATAACCTGCTCAGCAAGAAACCTCCAGTTCCAGCAGACCTGAGCTGCAGCGCACATGTCTTGTGGAGAGAGGAAGGACAGGATATTCAGACACAGAAAGCGAGGCAGCACAGTGGTGAAGTCCTTTTGAGTGACAGGTACTGATTCTGCCAGACAATCGCTGGTGAACCTGAAATGAACAGGATCTGTGCAGAATTATCTGTCTCAGAAAGCTTTGCTGCATCCGTTCGCTGACAATTTACTTGAGTTGTGTCTTAGAGCATCTTCTCAGCAGCTGGTCAATGAACTCTTTTCTTTGCTGATCTGCCCACAGGTCAAACCAATGGAAGATGAGGGTTGTTCTTTCCAGAAAAAGCTGCAAATGCCCCAAAAACAGATTAAAAATTATGTCAAATTTTGATCACTTTGATCTCAATTAGCATTATAACCACAACTAAGATTAACTCAGCAGGAAACGATTTACACTGTAAATGTCTTACAGTTCACTGTAAAAAAATGTTTTTCATAAATTTAACTACAAAATATTGTATAAATGCTACAGAAAAAAACTTATTTTACAAAATGTAAAAGGAAGAATTTACTGTGAAAAAATTAAATTAGTTTTATACAGTAAAATGTAAAATGTCCATAAACTTAACTGTAAAATACAGCACAAATAAGAAAAGACAATATAAAAAATGGTAGAATTACAGAAGAATTACAGGCTGTAATTAGTATCATGGAAACATTAAAAAGATATAAAAAGGCAGTGTATTGCAGTAAAATTAATAAATTACTAAATTATCTCTGACGAAAAAAAAAAAACAGGAATTTTACAAAAAGACAGTAAGAAGCCATGGGATCATGGGCATTTGACCTGTGTTTGTTTTGTTCCCCTCATTTTCCTGTAGCACCATCACTCACTCAATAATGCACCACCTCTGTGTCTAATCTCACTTTCCCTTAATCCTGTTCTCCTTCCTCCTCACTGTCAGCCCTACGGTTCATGCGCCCTGACTCTCAGTGATAGCTTCCTGCCTTCTTGGATCTCTATGCACTCTTTTTTGGTTTCTCCCATCATTCCATCTGCTCCTGTTGGATTCTCCATTTTGCCTCAATCCTGCTTCTCACCTCTACTCTGTCATGACTTCACTGGATCTGTAGTTTAGCGGCCCTGCAGTCTTCCAGAATGTCTCAATCAACTCTGAGTACTGTTGCCATAAAGGTACAATCGTTCTTTTGCACTGTTGTTAAAATCTATAAATTAGACTGTCCTGGGTTTATACAAATATGGTAATTAACAGTATTCAGAATGAAAAAAAAACTTTTTAATTATACCGTTTTGAATTGAAAAAAAGGTTGGGAACTGTAAATGTTACTGTAAATGTAAAAAGGAAACTATTTTTAAAACGCATTCAAATTACAGCACATTCCCTTAAAATCAACACATTCCCTTAAAATCAACAACAATGCTGTATATTTGACAAAACATGATGTTGTTTTTCAGAGTAAAATGTGTGGTTTCTTTTTTTCTGTGCACTAAAGACTATTTTTAAAAAAAAAAAAAGGCAAATGTGTTCATTCAAATGTAAGTCGCTTTGGATAAAAGCGTCTGCCAACTGTGCAAATGTAAATGTGAACTGATTTCAAAAATAAAGAAAAGTTAATTACAAACTTGAAAAAAAAATAAAGAAAAGGTGACACATCACGTGAAATAATGACACATAATCCACATGTTCAAACCTGTTGATTATATGCTCTGTTTGTGACTGGGGTCCATGCACTGAATGTACTTTCTGGGTTCTCGGAGCACGACCAGACCGACCGGGACCGACTCCACTCACTTCCATTGATTCCACTCATCTTCCATCGATGAGTGACTTCGGGGTTCGCGCGGTATTTTGACATGGCCTGGGTTCACGAATGTATTTCTCAGACCTCTAGAGGATGATAAAGCTGAAACATCTAAAGATGATTTGTAGGATGTTATCGGTTCGTTCTAAATAAACAGCTCAAGGGAACGTTCAAGAAACACTGCGCGTCTCGTTTCCATTGGAGACCGGAAACAAATGACGCTCTTAAATTCCTTCAGACGCTTCTCGGGTTACTTCGGGATTTTTTATTTGAGTGAACCGCACTGTATTTCCTAAGCAAGTCGTGTTAAACCTGATGACCACGCGATGGCGCTGTACGACAAAGCAGCAATCGGCGGTGCGCGAACGGGCTTTAGGACCGGTGGGAGTGGTTTATTCCCGTGAGCCGTCTATTCTGCGAGTGCACCAGCTCGGTGGGTTTATGATTCTTTAACCGAGCATGTGGTTTGTTAGTGACATTTCTACTCCCGCTTCGTTCGTTAGTGGAGCCCATTAAGGCCGAAACGTTATTTTCTGGCGAGGGCGCGGCAGGTCAAGAGCGATGACAAAAGAAGGAATTGAGGGCACTGAACGCTTTCCAAGCCCAGGTAAAGGCCGAGGGCTCAAAGCCACCAAGCAGTTCAAAGTTGGGGATCTGGTGTTCGCCTGCCCGGCGTACGCTTACGTGCTGACCGCGAACGAGAGAGGGGGACGCTGCGAGTGCTGCTTCACCAGGTCAGCGCTCCTTATAAGTCCTGCTCTCACTGACACTTCTGGGCTGTGAGCACGAGACTGCATTCTCTGCTTCAGTCGTTTTGTTTGTTGGTGTAACGAATAGCTTAGGCTGTGCTTGGCAATAAACTGTAATGTGTTTTAGTTGTTGACAAGATGCAACAATGTTGTCTCCATTATCTACAGACGCACGCAGATGTATCATCTTAAAGATGGCTGGCACTGCTTTCTGTTGTTCTTTGTGTTCCTGTACCCCTGGGTCATTTACTTTCCATGCAGATCCAAACTCTATCATTTTGATGATCTATAGGCTTTAAGTCTAGGACTTAAACTGTAAGAATTTCTGAACTAACTGCAATGGAAATTGGAAATGTTTCCATAATATCACTTTTGTTCTTCCCAAGATCATCAATGATTGTCTCATACTGCAAGATTGTCTTTTACATACCAGAATGTCATGTATAGATAGATAAGTGCAGACAAGACCTGTCATGTTATTTTGCACGTTTCACATGTGATGTTTCACCATAGTCGCATTCCCACCAACATGTTTTGTATTGGTTCAAACCCTTTTCCCACCAGCTTATGTGCTCTTTAGTGGTACTTTTTTCATACTCATTTAAATGAGGTTCCAAACGCAGGCTAAGTTGGGCCAAGGTGATACTTTTTCTGATTTTGGAAAGAAAAGTGTGACACAACATCCTGTTGATCACTGACTGGTCAGATGTTGATCTCACTGATTGCCCAGACAGAGTCTCTGCATGCCATTACAGTGTGCGACATAATACATATTACAACCTCATAGCTTCATAATATCCAGCAAATAATAATATCTAGTTTATACTGCTTTTTAAAATAAAAATGTCTCATGGACAAATGAGGAGGTGCGTTCCTTTCTTTGATCGCTCAAAACCGTGTCTAGCCTAGAGCACAACAACGCAAGAGAGCGGCAGCCCTTGAATTCCAGTGTGCTACTGTGACAACCATATTGTGCAAGATTTAGTGGAGGGTGGCTTATATGTTGGGGTTTTTTTCTGGTGCAGAACTATTTCCACTTATTTCACTGAACAGAACTCTGAATTTGCTTGGATGCCAAGAGGATTCGTGCAATTTCCAACTTTGGCTTTTCCAGTTCCAACATGACTGCACATCAGTGCGAAACAAGGTCCATGAATACATGGATGAGTTTGGTTTGGAAGAAACTGACTATGATTGCAAAGATTATGAGCCATTTCCAAATGCATTCAAGGACAAATGGTCAAAGTTCCCATAATCACACGTCTAAACCTTGTTGAAAGGCAGAGAAAAGTTCACAGGGTAGGTTGACGTTATATTAAATCCTATGGATTATATTAATGCATTTGGCATAAACACAACGTAGATTTCAAAGTTGGGATGTCACTTAGAACCTTTGGCAGTCTAGTGCATTTTATGCTGCTTATTTGCCTGATATTGTTCTGTTCTAAAATGTTCTTTTGATCAAGGAATATATTTGTGGCTTCATTCTCAGGAGAGAAGGTCTGTCAAAGTGTGGAAAATGTAAGGAAGCATACTACTGCAATGTAGAGTGTCAGGTAAGTCTGGGTATGCCTTTGTTATGGGTTAAAATGATCATTCTTACAGGTTTAGTTGAAATGTTTCATATTTTAATCTGCTGGTGGATGTCTTTAGGTGAAATTCAGTTAATCACCATTTATTTACACAATTCAATTTCCAGGCAGACCGTGAGGAGAGATAACCAGTGTGATCAGACTGAACTAAATATACAATATTCACCAAACAGGCCAGAAATAAAATGTTAAAAATGAACTTGTGTGCTGTGGATTTTATGCAGTATTTTAATGAAGCCAAAATCAGAATCAGGATAATTTTGCTCTCTCATCAAAAACCAGATCATTCTATCACCTTCTAAGAGCTTATTACTTTCTCTTTATTGCTCTAGATGTGAATCTGATCCCACTGGGGCATCGCTAGCTCAAGTTCTTCTCCTTTGTATGAACTAGTGCAGCACGATGTCAGAATGAACTTGAACCTCAAAAAATGCACCTGTAGTATTTTTTTTAGCTGCTCGAAAACTCAATATCTTGTTATACATTGACCAAATTCAGACCAAATTTGGTCGCTCTTCGGATGGTTATTTTAAATTATGATTTCAAAGCGGCTTTAACAAAAGGAGGCCTTATCAAACAGCTAGGAAGAAATGTATGTTTTTATACAGAAACATGCAAGTCTTTGTAATCTATTTACAAATTAAGACTTAAATGTTATTTGTCTAATGATTAACTCAATGTGATCTTAGGCTAATATTAAATAGACTTTTAAAATACGGTGTGTTTTGGGTGTGTTGTCAATTTTTGTCCATTGTGCCGGTTTTCCAAACATTAAATGTATAAAACACTTCTTCATCTTTTCCTTTCGGCTGTTCCCAGTTTAGGGGTCGCCACAGCGAATCATCCTTTTCCACCTAACTCTGTCCTCAGTATCCTCTACTCTTGCACCAACTACCTTCCTGTCCTCTTTCAGCACATCCATGTATCTCGTCTTTGGTCTTCCTCTTGACCTCTTGCCTGGCATCTCCATCTCCAACATCCTTCTACCAATATAACCACTATCCCTCCTCTGCACATGTCCAAACCATCTCAATCCCTGACTTTGTCTCCAGAACAACCAACCTGTGCTGTCCTTCTGATGTGCTCGTTCCTAATCTTGTCCATCCTCGTCACTCCTAAACTGAACCTCAACATCCTCATCTCTGCTTCTTCCATCTCTGCCTCTTGTCTCTTCTTTACTGCCACAGTCTCCAACCCATACATCATAGCTGGTCTCACTACTGTTCTGTACACCTTTCCTTGTAATTTCCTTAATGTATAAAACAGTAATAAAGGTTTATAATAGAGCTACAAATCAAACATATGCATTCCCTATAGGGTTAAACGTTATTATAAATCTTTTTAAGACAAATCAATGAAATTGAATGTTAATTTGAAACTTCTGACACATCAGAGGGCAACTAACAAAAAAAATGCATATTTGTCATTTGACGAATATGTTGAGAGAAGAAAGAATTGCGTCGCATTATTTCATTCCTGTTTTCTGTATGAAGTTGCTATGAAAATGTGGGATGAGCACAACCGAGTGGCTCCTACTCGGGTCATTAAAAGAGCCTGATTTTATTGGTCGTTCTTCCTGCGGATCCGATATGGGAGTGCGAAACTCTTTCGCTGACACCACACGTTTGGTCAGATTTGTGACTTCCCGTTGTCGTCCATTATTTTCGATCGAGGTGTGCTGTCACACAGACCTTCGGACTGAAATTTCATGTCACACACTGTTTTCCATAATACTTCATGCACTGTTTGTGTGTAAAGTACCATTGCTTATATTATGATGCAGTTGGATTGTGATGTATTCTGACCACTCGGTTGCTACGATGATCATTTTCAAATGCTTTAGGAATCAGTTACTTTTTGCTTGCCAAAGTGCAGTATTTAGTAGAATCATTGCACTGGTAGCCTGCGAGACTAATTCAGAGCTTTAGCCTCACACAGGAATTCTCACTTTAGTCTTGAGAACATGAGTCATCAAACCGAAGCAAGCCGACATTTGATTGGTTATATTAGAACCATCTCGCCACTAAAGCATGTGCATTGACCCTTCATTTTGAGGTGTGATATGTTGGCATGACTGGGTCTGTAGGATCTGTGGCAAAATGATTAAATATTCTTTAAGTGTATGTGAAAATAACCCATGCTGTTTTTTCTCTATCAGAGAGGAGACTGGCCCATGCACAAGCTGGAATGCTCAGCCATGTGCTCATATGGAGAGAATTGGTCTCCATCAGAGACGGTGCGACTGGTTGCCAGAATCCTTCTCAAACAGGTGAGAATGTTTGGGTTGTACTGGCATGGCTATTTAATGGGGAATTTAGCCAAGCACATGAAAAAACCAACACAATATTTTTGAAATATAGGAAGTGTCTTTTGTTCTCTTGGACTTGTTAGATCTACATGTTGCTTTATCCCCAAATTTTTTATATGATATTCCAGTTTTACATTTAATTTGCATCTTTGGATGGAACATGGCTAATGACTGCATGCACAGAACCTAAAGCTAAATAGATTTAGTTAGCTTTGCTGCCTCCATACTGTATTTAACTGGTTTCATACAGTGGGAGCCACCATTCATGCCCCACCTGTTACATTGCAAGGATAATTAACCTTCACAGGTGTGAAAACAGATTGTTTTTTCAGCACACCAATGCTGTGAACAAATAAACTGTTGTATTTTAATATTGTCAGTCCACCTTACAGCTACCGGTTTCCTGTATATTCAGCTATAAATACCGCAGTTTTTGTGTGCATATGGGGCTACCGTGTGTTTCATGGATGCCGTTTTTTCCTGAATGCGTCAGGACCGGCAGCTTTCTCTGTGACTCACTCGTGGCACATGGCACTTTGTGTTGCACAGCAAGCGAATAAGACAGTTGGCTGGAAAACTCAAGGGTTTGTTTTGTATGTTTGACCATTAGCAAGTTTTAACTTCAAACATTTTCTTTTTTTTTTCCAGAAATGCCAGACAGAAAGGACTCCATCAGAAAGACTGCTTACTCTTAAAGAGTTAGAAGCTCGTAAGTAGACAGATGCCGCATTAAAGAAACATGCACTTTTCAGGGTTAAAAGTTAGCTTGAGTTATTATCAGACTATAAACTGACTACACCTGTTTAATGTCCAGCTGTCTCTGATACTTGATCCCTTGAGAAGGACTGTTGTCTTCAGAGTAAAGACTGTTAAAAGACAAATGCACTTCTCATCATTGATCATTTGTTGTTTGTAGGAGCCAAAGGTGGCAAATCTGATCACAGTATCTTAAATCAGACATGTCCAGTCATCTATGAGGACTGTAGCACTGCATTGTTAACTGATTAATGGCTTTGAAGCTACTGATTTGTGTATAGAATTATTATTGAAACATTTGTATCCCCTACCATTCAAAAGCCCCTTTAGGACTGCCAAACCACTGACACTGAGGCTTTCTAAGGGCCCTTTCACACCTCTAGTTAATTTAACTTGGTCCTGACCAAGAGAAACAACTAAGACTTTGTTGCAATCGACGGCAGATTGCTCCGAAATGTGACTTCATATGGGCCACTCATTGGTCTCATATCATTGCATGTTGTTCCTTGACTGCTTCCCGATTGGTTGGAATGAACGTGCACATGGAAGTAACCATTGAGGACAGAACACCTGAAGCGGTGGATAACATACTCAAAATGTACAGACTTTGCTGCTTGATTTGACCATTGGCATCTTTTACTTTATCATTTGTGTTATTCGCTGATGTATGGCATGAGATTTCTGTTTAAAGTCTTTAATGATATATGTTTCAATGTAAATAAATGAATTAAAATCTACTTTGAAAGTACTCGAGCAGGTCTCAAACCACTTTTTTTGTCCACTTTTGGTCAGGTTTTTAGTTCGGTTGTTGCTTTCTTACCTGCCCAAACAACCGAAGAGAAAGCGAACTCTAGTTTGAAACAAGTCAGTTGTGAAAGCACCAAAAGCCTGAAATTGGAACTGGGTGTGTTACTACACTATTTATGAAAAGAGGAAACAATTATGCTATCGCTATACATTTCAATGACTATATTGTGATATAACCCAGATGATGTTACAGCTTGTGGAGCTTGTGTGAACAATTTTAATTGTCTTTTTTTGGGGGGGGGCTTATGTTTTAGATCTGGACAAGATGGACAGCGAGAAAAATGAGATGAATGATACAGACATTGCTGCTCTACACCACTTTTACTCGCGACATCTTGATTATCCTGATAATGCAGCACTTACTGAACTTATAGCACAGGTAAACTCACGTAATCATTTGTGTATAGTTATATTGCCTTTGTAATGACACAAACAAATATAGATAGTCATGTTTTCCTAGTGAAAGACTAATAACATTATTTACATAATATATCAGGCAATTTTCATTTATTCATTACAAGATATATTCTAACATGATTACATGCCTTAATCCAACGGACCATGTTTTGTTTAGGAGTTTGTAAACATGTTAATTTAAGTGTTCATTTTGTCTGAATGTTATGGAGTGATGTTTATATAATGAATTTCGGGAGGCGATGTCAGGGCATGACCTTTGCACAGTCAATTGTAATTTACTCACAACCATATAAACTTAACGAACCATACATGCTTTACCTTTTTCCATTCCAACACCTCATGTGGGCAGTAAAAACACGGACATGCTTACACTACAAGGCAGGACCAGATAGCAAACTTGTAATTAAATAATATACATATTAAATAATATACATATTAAACGCTGGTATCAAGTACCTGGCATGGCTTTCAGCACAAATTCAGAAGTTTGGTCAGAAACCAAACCTATTTCTCTCATTTAGGATTGTGTCAAGACTGGTGTCTGACAGCCATGGCATGGAATGTTTCTGGCACCTGATGCTGCATTGTAATGCAAAACCTTCTGTTTAAAACCACAGGTGAACTGTAATGGCTTCACCATTGAAGATGAAGAGTTATCTCATTTGGGATCTGCCCTATTTCCAGAGTAAGTCATATGCATTAATCACTATTGAGGTGAAAATGTTAGATTGTTCTTTAATCGTTTCTTCCTTTTTGACAGCGTTGCTCTGATGAACCACAGCTGTAGCCCTAATGTTATTGTGACGTATAAGGGAACCATTGCCGAGGTACGAGCCGTGCAGGAGATCGATGCTGGAGAAGAGGTGAGAAGGTCCTCAGAATCAAGTAAATCGCTTTTGCATTGTTCAAATTCACTACCCTTTTGTGTTTTTTGTGGTTGAAAACAACCTCTAAATTAAACTGTTGTTTCAGTTCATTTTTTTGTGCTCTCTTTATCTACGTCAATTCTAATCAAAACTTTTTGATGGAAGTAAAGAAATAGCTTGAAGCTCTTTTGGTGTTTATTTTGACTAATTCAAATGTAAACATTAATTCCATGAAATCATCTTTTGTTTTTAGATTTGCAATTACTCTTTTTCTTATTTATTATTTTGTTCTCAGAATTGTGATGGCTTGCCAATGAGATAATTGCCTTCTTTTTAATTTATTGCAACAACTGTAATTTGATTTTTAATCCTCTCCTTTGATTAGATCTTCAACAGTTACATCGACCTCCTTTATCCAACCGAAGATAGGGTTGAGCGGCTGAAGGATTCTTACTTCTTCACGTGTGACTGTAAAGAATGTACCTCCAAATCAAAGGTGAGAGTGTGACCTTAAAAATTGCTAAAATGCACCTCGTCGTGGCCTAATGCAGATATCTGTAGAATAAACTATGTTTTAAAGGACAAAGCAAAAATGGAATTGCGACAGAAACTCAACACGCCTCCAGAGGAAGAAGAAATCAAAAAGATGGTGGTGTATGCCCGAAACGTCATTGAAGAGTTCAGGATAGCAAAGCATTACAAAAATATCTTTCCATGCCTTTTTTAATTTTTTTTGCATGAACAATTGGTTGTTTGTTATTATGTGATCAGAGCAATGCCGAAGCTATATTGAAGATATTTGTGCCCACACTAATATTTGACTCATAAGGTGTGAAAAACTTTTTTCTAAATGTTACCTTAACCATGTAATTACAAAGTCCTGGTTTGAGAAATACCTACCATATCAACCATTTTGCTGTATAGGGTTGTATGCAGACACTAAAGTAATCCTGAACCCTGGATAAATGGAATCCTGGGTTATCTGTAATAACGTTTCACACTGCTTATACCACTTACAAACCCAAAACAACAAACACTGAATATTTCAATGAAGTTTCCTTGACCTCTAAACACGCCCCAGTGAACTCCTCGAAATCTGTGAACTAAGTATGGAGAAAATGGGTTCAATCTTCGCTGAAACCAACGTCTATATGCTTCACATGATGTATCAGGCAATGGGTGTCTGTCTCTATATGCAAGATTGGGATGGAGCAATGAAATATGGCGAGAAAATTATCCAACCATACAGGTAAAGCTGATTTGTTTTCAAATATATGCTGTTTGTATTTTAATACAGATCATTGTCTGATATTGTTGCAGTGTGCACTACCCTCCATACTCCCTAAATGTGGCTTCCATGTATCTGAAACTTGGACGATTGTACATGGGACTTGAACGGAGGTCCCAGGGAGTCAAAGCTTTAAAAAAGGTATGGTAATTGCAGTGCTAAATGAGCAACAATGTATAATTGTTTGGTGGATAATTGTGTATTCATTTATTAGGCTCTCGTGATCATGGATATTGCCCATGGTAAAGATCATCCTTACATTGAGGAGGTTAAGAAGGAAATGGATGAGCAGACCTAATGGGAACCGTCAAAAGGAATGACTGTCCTGTCTTATACCTCTTCTGGAGATATTAAAACATAATGATGTCAGAATTGTCTGTTCTTCTGAGATGATGTTGACTAAAATTATTTTAGGTTTGTAAAAAGATGGTTGTACCCTGAGGTATTTTCATTGCTTGTTTTGTCTGCACTTTGAGCATCTGTGCTGTTTTATTTGAAGAAGGGCTACGGAAATAACAATTCATTTCACAAAACAATATTTTTGCTCTCATGTAGCAACAATATTACTTTCAAGAGCAAAAGAATACAAATGAAAATGCTGAACAAGGTGCAGTATTCACTTCTCTGGTTATGTGTGCATGGTTATTGTTTTCTTTTGATGAAAACATATCATGGAGACTGTTAATATGTCAGATTTCCAGTTAGCCAGTGCGTTTTATGTTTTTTTTTCATAATTGTTTGATGTGTGTTTAATCGTGTTCAACAAGTAGCATGAGCAAAACCTATTATTAAAAGAGAAAGCACAATGCAATCATGCAAAGTTCATCTGAAAAGTAATAAACTGTAAGGCCAATTCCGACTGGTGTGTTGTTTATTTTTAAATAACCATATTAGAAATGAAAAAGGTTTTTTGTGCTTTTAATGTGTGATGTATGCTATGATTGTATTAGTATACAAACTATACAAAAGTGAGAGGTTGCAGCTTGGTTGCTTGCTTTCAGGCTTATTTAAATATTGACGTACCAATAAGTTCGGCGTTAATTCCCAATTTTGTTTCACTTGAGTCTGTGTTGTATTCATTCTTTGTACAGTAACCATGAGGATGAAAACCAAATATGGCTCTCAAACATCTTTTAAATAAAACAGACATGCGCTAAATTGCTAATTGTTTGCACTTGATGAAAATTAACGTGGCACATGAAGAAAACTGATTGAATGTGACGTTGAAGTTATTTATTTTTTGTAAACGTCAAGTAGAAAAGGGGTGGGGTTAAATTCGAATATAAAGAATTGTCCAATCACTAGTTTATATAATTTACGTCACAACACTGCACACCAATCGCAGCGCTGCATTCAGTCAACAGCCACATTGAACGTTGTTTGAATTTCTAGCCAAGCAACCGAAGAGCACGGGAAGTGTGGAGCCGGAGCTATAACGTTAACGTTTCATGTAAGTATTTGTTAAACTCTAAGCATTTATGTTTTAGTTCTTTAAATGCTATGATATCGTGTCTAGTAAGGTTTATTATGTATCTGATAATGTCTATTGAAATGCTTATTTTCCTGCATTCAGACTCCGTTACGTTTGTTAACTGAAGATATATGAAGAAAACCGATGTTTTTCTAACGTTTACGTTACCCGAAGTAGTAATATTATTAACATACGTAAGCGTGTACTACAGAAATTATTCAATTTAAACATTTAATCAACTTAAATATAATAGTGTTTATATTGAATATTTAGTCAGATCCACGTGATTTCCGTTTGTATAAAGTTTAGTACATTTTCCTTTCCTTGCGGAATATAAGTTTAATTTTCTCTTCTAAATAGAATTTGTTTTTGCTCTTTCAATTATATTTTATTTACGTTATTATTAGATCAAACAGATAACAACCTAATTAAAATTGGATCAATATATCTGTCATTTATTTTAACCCATTTATATATTAGAAAATACTTATAACATTACCAAACTTATGAAGGGGATGAAAGATATGTTAGCTGCAGTTTTCCAAGCATAAAAAAGTGGTTCTACAACTGTGTTGGACAGTATTGCAATGCTTTGTCAACATTTGTTTCATTTTTTTAGTGTATGCCAATGTTTCTCTAAGAAGACGCATAAGACCTTCTGGAAAGATGAGCTGGGCTGTGGAAGAGTGGAAGGATGGACTTCCAGCAAAAGCCTTGCAAAAGATTCAAGAAATTGAAGTGCAGTTGGACAAATTAAAAAAGGAAAGACAACAAAAACAGTTCCAGATGGATTCCCTTGAAGCCACTTTACAGAAACAGAGACAAAAGGTCTGAAACCATGGTTTGGACTTTGGCTCAACTTAAGCAGAATAACTGAGTTTTATGTTCGACAATAATTTTTCTTTTACAGATGGACAGTGAGAAAAATGAAGCATCTGCCCTGAAAAGGGAAAACCAGTCTTTGGTGGAGTCTTGTGAACATTTGGAGAAGACTAGACAGAAGCTTATTCATGACATCCATACGAAGGAGCAGCAGGTGAATTATCTGGAGGGTCAACTAAATTCGTCCAAAAAACAAATGGATAGACTTGAACAAGAGGTCAAAAAGTAAGTGTATACATTTTAAAGCTTTGTAATATAAATGAATAAAATGTTGGAGCATCTTTCTCATTCTAATATATTGGTTACGTATTTGTTCATTTCTAGGTACAAACATGAACTGGAAAGGTCCCAAACATCACATTCGTCTGAAATGCAACAGTTTAGTACACCACAGAAAACCTTTGCAGCCCCTCCAACTCCTGATCACTGGCAGCAGGGTAAGGAGAGAATCATGGTGAAATAAAGACAAAGACAATTATGTTTAACCAAGTCTAATACTGAAATAATGCATCTTCAGACTTAAAAATAAGTGAACTTCAAGAAAAGTATAACCGAGAGGTTGAAGAGCGAAAAAGGTTGGAGGCCGAAATCAAGGTCATGCATGTGAAGGTACGTCTGATGGATTTCGTTTGGTAAATGCAGCCATGTATGCCTTTCACTAAATAATAATTGTGCATCTCTGATTCGTGAAGCTTCTAAACCAGTCTGCAATGAGCCATAAAGACATTGCAAGACAGCAGACGGGATCCTCAATTTTTCCTTGGCAGCAAGAACAGAAACACAGCCACCAGTCTCTGCCTGTGATTGAGACTCCATCAAGGAGAAGAAATGGACCTTCTGGGATGTCATGGTCTTTTGATGACACTCCAATAAAGCCTCACCAGCAGATATCAAATGCTCAAAGCGAAACAACTGGATTACAACAGATGGAGCAGCTTAAGAATTTAAATCAAGGTTGGTCAGATTATATGAATGTGATTTATTTTTTTCTAAATCACGCAATGATTTTGATCTGGCTAAAGCGTACCTTTTTTTTTGCTCTCAGATTTGAGGTCTAAGATCTCTGAGTTGGAGCTCCGTCTTCAGACACAAGACAAGGATCTGAAGAGTCAGATAAATCGATTTAATGAAATTCAAAGTCAGCTTGACTTGGCCAAGAAAGATCTGGTAGAGAAGGAAAAACTTCTGAACAAGTCCAGAGATGACCTCACAAAAGCAACCAGCCAGTATGAACAGTCTGTTTCTAAGGTATAGAATGTCATGTTTTGGGGTATTTTGCTATGTTTAGTTACGTGTTTTACAATGAAGGGGAGAAATATGAAATGTATTAAAAAGAAACCATCTGTGGGTACTCCCATTTGAAATCCAGCATTATCTACAGTGTAACAGAATTAGGGCATGTTAAGGTAAAAATGAAATATATTTCTACTTTTCTAATTTTTGTTTAATTCATACAATAAGACACAATATTCAGTTCAAATGTTTTATTATATATATATATTTTTAATAATACACCTGATTTTCAATCTAGATCATCTTTGGTTGTTTCGTCTTCACAGTGTTTAGGAGTAGAGATAAAGCTGAAGCAAGTGACAGAGGAGATGAACTGTCAAAGACACAATTCTGAAAGTGTTCATCGATCTCTGGAGCAGAAAATCAAGGATCAGGAACGAGAGAGCCAAAAGGTCTAGTCTCGTTAATGAATAAATAAATTCCCTCATTTTGTCTAAGACAAAATCAAGCTGCAACTGACAAGTTATTGCTTTCTTGTTAAATTCAGGAACTTGCCCATGTTCAAAGTTCCCATCAGGCTCTTGATCAGCAGTTTAATCAGATGAAAACCAAAACCAGTATGGAGCTCCAACAAGCGAAAAAGGACTATAATGTGTTGCAGTCCGAAATGGATAAGGTAAATTATGCAGTTATTTTGTGTTTTTTGACTTCGGTTATAGATTTCAAGATCATGTAAAGTGAGTGTTGCTTTCAAAGGTGACCGCTCTGAAGAATAAACTGGACAAGGATTTGGAAGAGCTGAGGCAAAAACTCCTCAGGTCAGAGCAGGCATTACAGGCCAGCCAAGTGAAAGAAGGAGAATTAAAGAAGAAATTTGAGGTAAGAGGGCTGAAAGAGTCATTCAATTTAATTGATTAGAAAAAAGTTCTCCAAATAAATAAATAAATCCCTTAAGATGTTAAGGTTGTGATTGCCTTTTCTTTGATAGAAGAAAGACTGGTTAGTGCAATTGTAAATATTGTTCTATGAACTCATGTTATTTCTTTTTATCTTAGGAGATGCAGAGAGAGAAAAATACACTGAGTTGTCAATTGGACCAGGGGATGAAGAGAGTGAAACAGCTTGAAGATGAAAAGCAGAATAATGATCAAAACCTTGCAAAAAGTCGCATGATGGTGGATGATTTAAGAAGTGTGTATTTCTTTTGTTATTTAATTTGTGTACTTCTATATAACATATTCTATAATATTATTTGTCTTTATTTAAGTCAAGACACAAAGTCAGAGTGAGGAACTGATGGAGCTAAGCAAGAAAATGGATCGTCACAGTGTCTTGTCTGCTCAAGAATTGGAAACGAGCAAGAAGTCCTTGGCTGAAATGGAAATGAAGAATGTGAAAATGCAGGCTGAGTTACAAAAAAATGCTCAAGAAGTTGAACTCAAGTCTAATAAGATTTCTTCACTGGACAAAGAAAACGAAGAGCTGAAAAAAACATCAAACTTGTTGCAGAAAGAATATGCCGAAATGAAGAAAGGATATGAGGCTATTCAGGAGTGGAAAACCGAGAAAGAGGAGTTGATCAACAACAATGACTCAAACCGTGAGAAAATGCTGAGTACAATTTCAGATTTAGAGAGACAAAAGAGCAACTTGAGCAATTCTCATGAGGAACTTAAGAAGAGCATCGAACATTTGGAGAGTGAGAAGACTTGCTTGTCTACACAGATAGATTCGCTCAAAGGTGAACTGCTTGTGAAATGTGTGGAACTGGAGGAAAAGGGTAAAGCAAACGAGGAGCTTAAAAAGCAATTAAGTGAAGAAAAACTAAAATATAATGAGAATATGGAAAATCTGAAGCAACAAATGGGTGAACAGGTTAAAGGGCTCGAAGCTAAACTGCTTAAAGAGACAAGCAAAGTTGAAGCAATGGAGCAAGAGCATGGTCAACTCCTTGCAGAATACGAAAGTGCTTGCATCATGGCAAAGTCAAAGGACTCCCTTATTGAACTCAACAAAACTGAGATTGAACGTATACAGCAATCCCTTCTCATGCAAGAACTGGAGCTAGAAAAACTCAAAGAGGATAAAGACGTCCTGGTTAAAGAAAGTGCAGACTTTTGTGCACAAATCAAGCAACTGGAAGAGGATAAAACAAAGGTAGAACTATGTCTAAATGATGAACTGGAAAAGACAGTCTCCCAAGATTTGGAGCTAAAGAAATTCAAAGAGGACAAAGACGTCCTGTTTAAAGAATGCAAAGACATCTGTGCCCAAATCAAGCAGCTGGAAGACGATAAAACTAAGGTAGAACGATCACTGAAGGATGAACTTGAAAAGACAGTCCTCCAAGAACTGGAGCTACGGAAGCTCAAAGAGGAGAAAGATGTTCTGGTTAAAGAATTTGAAACCTTCTGTGCTCAAATCATGCAACTGGAAGAGGATAAAACTAAAGTAGAACGATCTCTGAAGGATGAACTTGAAAAGACGTCCCTCCTAGAAGCTGACCTAAAATCTCAAAAAGATTTCACTGCAGATATCCAAGGAAAGTATGATGAGCTTTCCAAAGTGAAAGACGACTTGATGGAGAAAGTGTCTTTGGTGGAAAAGAGGGAGAAAGATCTTATTGATGAAATAGAATGTCTTGTACAAAAGAATAATTTCTTCTGTTCTCTTGAAGATCAGTTTAACTTGCTTGTTACTGAGGCAGAAGAAACAAGAGTGTCCCTGGAACAACTAAAGGAGCTACAGGTTCAGACGGCCAATGATTTTAAAAATCAGAAGGCCACTGCTGAAAATCTCGCGAAAGATGTAGCTGAAGAGAGAAAGAGGGCAACTGACTTTGAGCTAGAGAACAAGCAGCTCAGAGAGAAAGACCATGAAATTGAAAAATTGGTGAATGATCTTTCAGAGAAAAACCAAAGTCTTGCAAAACTTTATGAGGGTCTTTGCAAAGAGAATGAAAATCATCTTTGCATGATGAATGAAGCACTTTCTGAAAAAGCCACCATGGCAGAAAAGATTGCTTTGTTTCAAACTGAGCTTGAAGCTTCAAATTGCTCCTCTGCCTCATTGAAAGAGGCACTGGAAAGTCTCCAAAAACAGTTGGACTCCTCTGCAGATTTGAATCTAAATCTGGGAAAAGAATTGCAAGAGGTATCCGAAGAGAAAGCTTCATTAGAGAAGATCATTAATGAGCTTAAAGAGAAACTGGTTAAAGATTCCGAAGCTTATGTTTCTGAGCAGGAGGCTCATCTTAAACAACAGAATGGTTTAGAGAAGCGCACAAGTCTTCTTGAGGAACAGCTACAGAGCAAAGTTTTAGAGGCAAGAGATGTGATGGAGAAGCTAGAGGTGGTAACAAATGAAATGATGACGTCAAAGCAAGATTTGGAGTTGTCTGAAAACAAACTCAAAGAGGTAAATGATACACTTCAAAAAGCTGTAAAAGAACTTGAAGATCTCAAAGAAAGTGCCATTCACAATGAGGAGCTTGAATGTCTCAAGACTGCATTGGAACAAATGAAGAGCAAAGAAGCTACGCAAACCTGTGAGATTGAAAGTTTAAAAGAGAACCTTCAAGCAGTTCATTTGGAGCATGCTAAAACTTTAGAAACGTTAAATGACAAAAACATGAACATGAGCAAAATAAAAGTTCAGCTAGAAATGTTACAGATGGATCTTGAAGATAATGAAATATGCATTAATTCATTTGATGCCCAAACAGAGGAGCTCCAAAGCAACATTACTGTTCTTGAAGCTAATCTAAGAGAGAGCGAAGCTCAGAAGTCTATCCTGCGAGCAAAACTTGACTCTGTCACAGAGGAATTTTCAAAGTGCTCTCAAGAAGTGTTGCAACTTTCTGCATCTTTGGAGGAAGCCCAGAAAGAACAACAATGTTCTGCATTAGAAGCTGAGATACAATCGCTCCGTGGAGCTTATGAACTACTTAAGGTTGCTTTAGAGGACGAGAATTGTAAACGTGTTAACCTTGAAACCATGTATAACAGTATCGTTGAACAAAAACATAAACTGGAATGTGATGTCAAGGAATTGATCGCAGGAACTAAAAATTACCAAGAACAAATGGATCAGTTGAAGCAGGAAAATGATTGCCTGGTTACTGAGATTGCAGAACAGAAAAATAACTTTGAAAAGTATTATTCTAAGACGCTCGTTTGCAAATCGGATGTATTCACAGCTAACCAAGAACGAATGGGAGATGAAGACCAAGAAATTTGTGAAATGGCGTTTGCCAACACATCTATTTTGCCATTTGAAGAAGATACCTCTATAGTGGTTATGTCTTCACCAAAAGCAAAGTTCGACTTACTAGAACCCTTGTCTTCAGAAGATGACGATCTGAACAAATCCAGCAAAACTGAAGATGCATTGCATGTTCTTAAGATAAAGGAGGAAGAACAAACACATGCTGAAGTAGAGCAGCTCAAATTAGAGCATGCAAAAGAACTCCAGATCCTTGAGGAACAAATGGCTCGGGTCAAACATGAGTTGGAAGCTGAACTCAGAGAAGAAAGAGAACATACTGAGACATTATCCTCGCAGCTGGCGACAATACAACACCTGCAAGAATTTAAGTGTCCATCACCATCTTTGGAGACTGGTGTAACCCAACAGGTAAGACACGTTTTCATTTTTTTATAAATTGTGTTCTAATACTGTGTGATCTGGGCAAAATCACTAAATGTGTGATTGCGTTAAAGGTGCCAAAAACACCCGTAAAGTTTAACAAGAACCATTGAAACACATCACGAATGTTTCTCACATTCTAGATTAATACAGCCACTGTGAATTTTATCTTTTATTAAGCAATAAAAAGGAATCTCTGAAATCCCTACCTTTACTATGCATATAATTACACCTGTCTATTCTCTAAAAACTCTAACCAATGCACTAAATTAAAAAGTGCAAGTTTACCACTTATTTGAAGTCAATGTTATGGTATTTGTTTCTATGCATTTGGTTTAAACACCAAGACGGCGGAGGTCATGATTTTGTATACATCTTACTTTTGGAAATAGGTTGATTTTTCAGCATCACCAATTTTGAAGTTCTAATTTATTGTTGTATCGCTCAGCTCTACGTGAACATTGATTGTATTCATTATGATTGTGCCATTTGATTCAACATCCTTTAATTTGCTTTCGATCTTCATCAGGAAAATGAAAATATAACAACTGAAGCAACAGAAAACATAAGCCAACTTCAAGATCTGTCAGATTCCACTCAAAGTGGTGCCCCTGTAAAAGAAACATTGCACAAAGAATTTGAATCCCTGAAGGAAATTGTACAGAAACAGGAAGAAAAGCTTTTACATTGGCGCTCCAAGTTTGAAGTCCTGGAGTCTGAAATGGCAATTAGAAAAGAAATGTACTCTGACTTGGAAGGCAAACTCCATGAAATAGATACTGAAAGGACAAACGGCACTGAGAAGTTGTTGTTGGCAAATCAGGAAAACAAGAAACTCAACAACCACATTGGAGGGCTAACAGAAGAGATTGATTCATTAAATCTACAACTACAAACTTCCAAGTGTCAACTCTCAGATGTTTTGGAGATGATGGAAACCTTGGAGGTGGCAAAGGGAGAGTGGAATGAGAAATTTTTCCAGATTGAGAGTGAACTTAAAAGAGTGCGTTCAGAAAAGGCCAATCTAGAGAAACACATTCTTTCAATGGAGACGGACATTGACGAGATGCAAGAACAAAAACAGAAGTTGGAGGAAGAGCTTGAAATGGCTAGAAGGACAAGTTGCTGCCTTGAACAACAACTTAGTAAAACAATAGAAGAAGGTGGACGACTCAAAGAGGAGCTTAATTTGTGCATTGATGAAAAAGAAAGTGAAAGTCAGTCCTTGAGTAAGTGGAAAGAAAAGGCTGAGCTTCTGGAGAGGAGAGAAATCAGTACAAAAGAACTTATCAAAGAGTTAGAAGAAGACATAAGGACAGAGAAAAGGCAAAATGATGCAATGTCTCACCAAATTAATCTCCTACTTAAAGAAAAACAGGAACTCCTTCAGCAGTATCAAAACCTTGAGAGCAAAGTTAGTCTTTTGACCCAAGACAATAATCGTTTGTTAAATGAATATAATGATTTAAAGAATGATAGTTTTGCTTCAAGAGAATCTGAAAACATGTCTTCCAAAATTAATTCGCTCGAGGAAGAGAATATCAGGCTTTCCCAGTCTCTTGAATTGTCTCTTTTGGAAAAAGGTGAAATAGCTTCTAGATTGATTTCAACCCAGGAGGAAGTGGCTCAGATGAGACAAGGCATTGAAAAGCTGAAGGTACGAATTGAATCAGACGAGCGCAAAAAGAATCATATGACTCAGTTGCTTAAGGATGCACAAAGGAAGGCAGATGCTCTTCAGGACAACATTGAAAAGCTTGAGAGAGAGAAGGAGCTTTTGGAGCCGACTCTAGAGGATGCTGTACTTCAAGCAGAGACTGCCAAAGCGGAGCTTGAGGAAATACAGGCTGAAATGAAAGGGCTTTCCAAGGAAATTTGTGATATGACTAGTGAACTGACAAATCTCAAGGAAGAAAAGTCTAAACTTGAGCAAGAACTTCTGCAAAAGAATTCAATTATTCAGGAACTTGAGTTGGCCAAACAAGAAACCTCTGAAAAGCTTAAATCTGTGGAACAGGTTACAGTGAACCAGCAACAAGTGATCAAGGATTGCCAATTAAAATTTAGCGCTGTCGAGGAGAAGCTTCAGCTCTGTCAGACAGATGTGGAATTGAAGGAATTGAGGGCACAAGAGTTGGCATCTCGGTTGCTGTCTTTGGAGTCTGAAAATAAAGATTTTTCTCAGAGTATTCTTGAGTATGAAAGATCTCAAGCAGAGCTTCGCTCCACCAACCAGTCCCTCTTAAACAACTTGGAAAACAGTCAGCAGGAGTTTTCTGAACTTCAGTCGCAAATTGCTGCGTTGCGTTCAAATAATGAGGAGCGGGTAAAATGCTGCGTGGCACTTCAGTCCACTGTTACGCAGCTCGAGGAGAAGATACAAATGCAGTCCACTGAGATAGAAGTCATGCTGAATAACGTAACGTCTCTGGAGAATTGCACCAATCAGCTGGAGAGCCAACTTGCTGAAGTGAAGCTTAAGAACATGGGGCTGACTGAAAAAGTATGTTCCACTCTATGGTAGAATTTTAAAAGCCCTTGTTTTTTCATTAATTTTGCTTTCGATTTCAGTTAACTTTGGTAATGGAGAGTAGTGTGCAACTCAAGACACAACATCACCAGGAGTTGAGTGAGGCTAAGGAAAAGCAGAATGCTCTGGAGGCAAAGCACAATCTGTTGGCATGTCGGCTACAGGAGTCTCAAACACAACTTGAAAATAAAGATGTTCAATTGAAGGAGAATAATATGAGATATGAGGAGAACATCAAGAACACACAGCAACAGGTGGGTAGATGGAATATTGATATAACCTTGCCTTTTTAAGACATTTCTCAGAATATTGGTTTTGGTTACATTCCCGAAATTCCTTTATTTATCCACAGACAATGCAAAATAAAAGTTCAACCGTTTTTTATTAAACTTCAAAAGTTATATAAAAGTTTTAATGACTGCAGTTTTGCATTGCAATTCCAATCTTTTGGAGATTTGGAGAATATCAGGTGATCAGAAAAGTAAACCAACTTTAATTGAATATTCAAATATAAATGGACTCCTATGTCTATATATGACCATTATTTAACAATTCTTCCAGTAACAATTTTTTCCTATGCCTAAAGTAAATCAGTTGCAATTGGTACTAGTGTGATTTATTTTATTTATTGTATTATATATTGTATTATTTTTGTAATGTGCAGTGGAACACCCATACACACCACAAGGTTTGGGTTATCATTGACTGTATGTAATATGGATGAAGTGTTAGTGATGACACTCATTGGTTTCTGGCAAAGTGAAATGAGGCTCAGCCTCAGAGATACATTACTGAAAAAGAAAAAAAGGTTTCCTGTACAATTTCTAGTACAACTAAAGATCAATTGAATGATGATTTGTACTTTGAGTCGATTTCTTTTTTTTTTTTTTTTAGATGCAATTGCTAGATCTATAAACTTTGTAATTCAAAACTCTAATGTTCAAATGTCTTTAATAACTTGGAGCCATGCAGCGGTTACTTTCAAGCCAATCAAATAATAACTTTGCTATAAAGTTAGCGGTAGTTATTTATTTATTAAATTGTATTTGCAGAACGGGGTGGAACTCAATGCACTAAAAGAAGAGGTGATTGCAGCTAATAAAAAGTCTGTACAGTTACTATCAGAGCTGACTAGCGTCAAATCTCAAAATGTAGAGCTGGAATCTACATTAACACAGCTACAAAACAAAGTGGAAAGCTCTGAAAAAGAAAAGGTATGTTGTTTAATTATTTTTAACATTTTTATGTATTTTTGTAACATTGTTTTTACAATTAGCTTCTTTTTTGTCTTGCTCATTACATAGGAAGAATTAAATTCAAAGGTTCTGCACTTGTCCAAAGAGAAAGACAGTGTTGCGAGTAAGATCAACTTATGGATCAAGTCTTGCAAACAGTTGGAGAGTGAGAACCAGGTGCTACAGGATGAACTTTACAAGCAGGGACAGGAGATAGAAGCACTGAAGGCCTCCAAGAACAAAGGTGTGTACCAGAACGAAAAGGTGGTTTATGTGGTGATTTCACCAGTTTTTGTTTGTTTACTGTTACAAACATTATTCGAAAAATCTTGACAGTTGATGGTGGTAGTAGCAGCAATGAAAGCCTGCAGAAAGAGATCCAGGACCTGAAAGAAGCTCTTGAGTTGAAGAGCAATGAGGCAGACGATAGCATGGACCGATACTGCAGCCTCATTGTGAAAGTTCACAAGCTAGAAAAGGCCAATGAAAGCCTGATGGACCAACTCAATCTGTTGAGCCCCCAGACTAGGGTTCCCAAGATCCGGAGATCCCTCAGGTCTGACAAAAATGACCTGGAGAACACTAAACCTGTGGAAGACTGTATAGTTGCAGGAAAGAGGCAGCGAGTGGCAGAAGACACTCCTAACAAAGCACAAGAAGCACTGCACAGCATCACCAAGAGACTGAAAGCTGCGGCCGCCACTCCTAAAGCTACACAAGATGATGAGGATTTCAGACCCGAGGGACTACCTGAACTAGTTCAGAGAGGTGAGGGGTTCACAGCTTTGTTATATGTTGTCCTACAAGTGTGGTCTCAATGTACCATGTATTAAAATGAACAAATCCACAGTCCTTTGCTTAAAATGCGTAGTCAAATGTCTCAAATCAGATAAAAAATAATCAATTAGGATTACATCAATGAAATAAAAGCATCTTATAATGTAAACCTAAGCATCTCTTCTTTCTGTAGGTTTTGCAGATATTCCTGTTGGGGAGATGAGTCCGTTCATCATGCGCCGGACAACAGTGCAGCGCTGCAGTCCCCGTCTGGCAGCTAGACTATGTTCTGGTTCCCCTCAACAGCTTGTGCAGGTCTCCAAACAGACACAAGAGGGCAGAACTGCTAACACTGTGAGTTCAAGTTGCCTTTGCTTTTCTTTATCAACCAGCAGAAAAAACATGCACATATTAACAAATCAGAATATATGCCAATGTATATTGAACTAAGAACATAGATGTTGGATAAACAAATAGGAAACTGAGGAAGAAATTCATTAATCTTAATGTATGTTTATTTTTTTTTACAATTTGAACATATATGTTCTAATTTATCCCCTACCACCGACAATGAAGCTTGCTTGGAAACCAATGAGCTGCAGAATCACATGAAAGACTTCTCTCCTATTGGACGTCTTTTGTGAAAATTGGTTCTCATTTGCATAAATTCTTGATGCATCCATATGCCATCATTAATCCCAGCTCTTCATACAAACGGAACTGTAGCAAGCAATTTTTTTGGCTTATGGTGTGAACTGGGCTGTATGAAGAACTTCATTATTATTTCCCCTCCTGCATCAAGAGAGTGAGCACTGATTTGAGTTTCTGGTAAAGAAAAATAACTTATTTTCTATACTTTGTTGCTTTAATAATTGTTTATTCTAATAATAATATAGCGTAAATAATGTGAGCATTTTTAACCAGAATGTAGAGTTCAATTTACATGCAACTAGTTTAATAATTTCATTTATTGATACAGTTTTTTTTTTCAACAATCCTTTATTTAATCACTAATCTTTTAGCTATTGTATGTAAAACATTATGAAGTAACTAACTTTTCGTAACTAACTTTATATATTTGCATTGCTTTCAAAAACTTTCGAACATTTTGAAATTGGGCAAATTAGTGGTTAAAGAAAAACTTATTTATCTTGTGTAAAATATGTTCTGAATCTCATTAAATAGCCATCTTTTTTACCATGTGAGGGCATCATAGAGCCTTAGAACCCATTATTGCAATCTCTAATGATCTTGCGTTTGCCTCTCTACTATGAAACCATGCTCAGCACAGCTTTTTCATAGTATTGTTTTATTAATTTGATCAACTTGAAGTACTCTGAGGCATTGAAGTACTTTTCAGCACCCCCACCCCCCTCGGAATCAGAATCATGTAACCTTCCTCTAGGGCACCATTCTCTCGAGACCTTCCTATGTATTCTTCAAGGAATCAAAGGAAAAGGAAGCCACATGCTGCTTGCAAACTCAATTTTGACTGCTTGACCTGTTTCTGGGTGTAGTTAGGCTTTGCATTCCTCCTTTCATAAATGAGTTTAAAGCAAGGTTACCATAAATTAGGCCAAAATACATGGGATTGGAACTAAGGCACAAATATGTTTGAGCAAAGTGTTCACTGGTGATTGGTGGCAGTAACTTATCCTGTAAATTTGGATTTCTGGTTGTGGTTCTCTAAACTGTATTCACAACTTGAATACAGTTGACAAACCTTTGGTTTAAGTATAATTTGTATAAAGAAAATTGTTTAATTAAAGGCATTTTTTTCCCCCACACAATTCAAGGTATAAATACACAGTGCAGTTTAAAGGCAAATATCACCAATTACAAACCAATTACAGCCATTTCTCAATCAGTTTCCAAATCTAAGATAGATGTATACCAAATTCGTTATATTATAACGCTGCCTTAGTCACTATACATTATATAAACCAACCCCCATGTCTCTGTCATTTACAAATTTAGTTGCTAGGGTATACAGTTTGGTTTCTAGGGTGATGTCATAAAAATACTGAGAGGATGCTGTAATTTATCCACTACAACTCGAGAATGCTGCACTCACTCTAAACAGTTTGCAGCAGTTACACTTTGAAGTTGGCTAAAATAAGAGCAATTACATTTTATGCATTTATGTATAATACCCTAGGGAATATTGAATATTTTGAGTTTTGTTTTTTTACAGACCTTTTGGACGGTCATCTCTCATTTGCTGTTTAACTTAAAGCCAACCTTCATGTAAAATGTATTTAAAACACTTGGTTTTCTTATTTTACAGAGCCATTCAACAGTGTTATCGCCACATTCTGCCTCACTTTCAACTGAACTGAAAACGAGAAGACGATCTCAGGTGTTCAGAAAGAGTCCGGAGAAACCAGAACAGGTCTGCAACTCTCCAAAACAAAACGACAACTGCCAAGTTCAGTGACTGCTTGGAGCCCAGTCGCCTCACATGAGTAGTATGTCTTGGAGAATGACAAAGCACTGATTTATTTAGCTTTTTTCATTATTACTATTCTGATTTTTGGTTTTTGTATATGCAAAGCTGCTCATGTTTTATTACCACAAAAAGCTCATTTTATTGTGTCTTAAACTTTTTAGGAGGCAATTTCTGCTGCAGGATAAGCTTTTACGGATGGTTCTAAAAGGTTTTCATCACTGTTTTCTGTCCCTTTTGCTTTGTCACGGAGTCATAATCAATATTAATTCAGAATAGTATTAGGATCTTACATATTGATCTTGCTGGTCAGTCTAGTATTAAATGTTTGATGACTTCAGAATTGCTATAGAACTTATATTAATAGATGTATTTTTCACCGCTACACTTTGAACTTTTTACACAATTCTCCCACATTTTGGAATTTATAGTCTTAAGATTCACACAAAAAGCACAACTGGTGGAATTAATTGAAATAGTAGTTGAAATAAGTTTTCTCTTGTTTATTTTGTGGCAGAAATAAGCCTCTATGCTTTGTAAATAGAGATGTTTTTACCATGTCACACTACTTGACTAAAACTCCTTGTTTTAAAACCGGCTTGTCTGTGCAAGTTTCCTTTTGTTAGTTTGCTCCCAAAGAATACAGGAGCTGCACCAGACTCAATTATGCAATGTCAAGTACAGCATGAGAGCAGTAACTCGTATAATATGAAGACATTTGCGCAGATTTCTCATACAGATGTCTGCTTTAATGGATGGATAATGTGAAGAGATGCGATTCTCAGTCTGTTCAGGCTCTTCTGACTCAATGCAGGTCCAGCACTCTTCAATCAATAACCCTGCTCTTAAATTCTCTCAGAAAATCTCCCTTGAGGCGTTCTGAAGGTCTAATTTGGAGGACTCGTGAAGGAAGAAACAGGCTTGTTTTAGTAAGAGTCAAGATACAATATGCCTGTCTCTACATACGGCTTATTAAACGGTATTCATCTGTGCTTAGGAAATGAAAAAGAAAGTTCTCGACAGAAAGTTACATTAGTGATATATGACTAACAAGCTACATTTTGTTATTCGTCTTTGTTACGCCCCGAATCCTCAGTTAAAAGATTGGCTCACAGGGCGCACATTGAAGTATGTGGTCAGTTTGGACAAAAAGAAAGAAACAGATTGGGACCAAGAAAGTTGAATAAATACAATTTATTTTACAGCAATGAAAAAAAAGACAATTACCAGAGTTCACAACAAAATAATTCGATAGAGAGCAAATTTGAGATATTTAATTCCCCAGGACTCCGGGAGAGGGGAGAAAAAAACAAACAAACAGTGAAATAGCACCAAAATAAATAAAAGCTCCTTAACTGAAACTCCAACCACTTACCTAAACTATAACAAAAGAAAACCCGGAATCTTCAGCGACAAGGCGCCCTAAATAACCTTCACTGTCTAAATCAAAATATAACCACGGGCGCTATTTCACCCCTATCTATGACAATTCAAGCTACACCCATCAAACTTGTTGTACACCCATCTAAATTGGTTGACTCGGGTTGCAATATTTTTTCTAATCATAGTAAAAATGTGCATTTTTTACGAGAACACCGATAACTCCATAGCAACCAAACTGTTTACCCTAGGAACAAATTTTACATATCTATCTCGGCTCCAAAAAATTCTAACATCGGGGTTGATTTTATTTTATTCAAAGTGGCACGGGGTACATTATATGATGACGCTGACCCTTCCGTAGTAACCAGACCTTACCATAGCGGCCAATTCGCTATATCTCTATATCAGTTAAGGAAACTCATAGAGACATGGGGTTTGGCTTGTATTAAGAACTTTAGAAACATACTTTTACAAGCCAACATCAAAGATTGTTAACAAATTTAACTAGATGGCTAAAGTTTGTAATCACTTTTTGTAGAATATTTAATGCTTCCTTGGATAATTTGATTTTTTCACGTAATACAGCATGTGATCTTTTGGATTCGACCTAAACGTATTATTTCTGCTACATGTTATTTATTTGTTTTCACAAATTTAGGATAAATATTACAGAACTCAAACTCTTAACAATACCTATGTTTCGCTAAATGCATTAAATAAACCAAGATGAGCAGATGCTCTTTGCTTAAGTTATTAACTACAGGGTGCCCAGATTATTATCAAATCATTAAAAATGGTGAGCTGTAGATGTTGCTGAATAATGAAAAAGAAGTGCACTCTGTGTTCTTTTGATGCCCAATTTTCTCAATGTGATATTCATTACTGAAAATATGTAACATACAAAAGTTATATTTATTCATGGTATTGTAAACCACCCCTCCACCTTTTTTTTACCTAAGGTTTGTAATGTCACATTGGCTCATTTTCAGGTCCAAATCCCACGTCCAGTATTTGACTGGTGCCCACATATGATAAATCATTGCAAAATGGTAAAGTATCCAAAGACTTTGACCAGATACCACCTAGACAGTGAAGAAAAGGGTAAGGTAACATATAAATACTTTTTCCAGTCCAAACGCATCCTCATTTGATTGCTTCAGCATCATACAAGAGCAGTGATTTGTTCAAAACATCTGTGGTGATTAAAGATATTAACACATTGAGAGAAAACAGGAAAAGAGTTTTGGTATGCATAGAAGAAACTGCTGTTCATACAGTGTCTTCCCCCAACCCCTCACTTTACGTACAATGTTGCCAAATGGACATCTGCACATTCCCTTTAAAATCGGATGTGATTAATGAGATGAATAATTGTTAACACTACACAAAGCCAAGACTGCAAGGTTAGCTAAACCAACCACAATGGGGAAGAGAGCCCCAGGATCTTATTGACCTATACATTTAGGCCAAAATCAGATTTGCTTTCAATGGACGCCAATCTAATTCAGCCATTTCTCCACTTTTCAAATAACTTATCGATTTTAGCAAACTGTTGCATTGGACCGCAATCGTCAAGTCGTGTTTGATTAAGTTTTGTTCAAGAAAAAAGAGGTTTATCATACGGTCTCTTGGTAGAGAAGTGTCGACATGTTAACAAAAGGACATTTTTCGTTGGCATTTTTCAACCAGTAGGTGGTGACAAGTGGCAAAACTACTTTTATTTCTGGATTCAGTGAAGCAGAAACTTGGTGTGAAAAGATGCAACACATTTTTTTGTACATTTTCTCCAGAGATTCAGCTATCCATGCCTTCCAGTCTTTCTTTTCGCCCATTAGTTTGAAAAGAAAACCACATTTGCATTCAATCTGCAGACGGAGAAAGTAACATGTCTTTTTCTTCCCTGCTGCTGCCTCTGTTTTGATGTCTCATTGATATTTTATTTCGGCCTCGTTATAATTTCACCTCACTCTGTCAGCAAGATCTGTTGAGAAAAGCAATTGATGCGGAGCCAAAGTATCCATTCAGGCTAAAAATAGACTCTCATCTCACTCTGGTAATGGGTCAGTCAAATATTTCAATTTATCTACACACTTGCAACATCTTTCTTCGACTTGGGATTCCTGCCAATCGCTGGTACAGAGAGAGAGAGAGAAAGTCAAATGTCAGTTAGAAGGCCAGTAACCAAAAGGAGATTCGCAGCCCAAATTATTTAAAATAGACGCTTCAGCAAGTAATAACTTTGTATTTGGATTCTGAGTGAAACGCCACACGCTGATTCCTCATCCCATTCAGTCCCAGAGGTGACATTGTGTCTAAGTTAATCTTTCCCATCTTTCCCCCAGTTTTCCCCTGCGGAGCTGTATAGATAAGCAGGGGAAGACATGTCATTGGAACTTTCTGATACATTTCATCTGCACAAGCTTGGGCAGAATAGGGAACGGTGATAGCTAATCAACATTTTCCTGCACAAAACTCATTGCCATCTGTTCCATTTTCTGAAATAAACAGTAGCAGACCCCTTTAGAATGAACAAATATTGTAACTATTTATATCATCTTCTCATTTAAAGCTAGATTTACCTCCATCTTTCCAGTGCTTGAGACTTGCATTTCCAAGGGTGCTCCTAGACGGTCTTTTTAATTAGCATGAGCTAAGTGAAGGAGGCTCTTAACCTCCTTGAAACCTCCGTGAAAATGGTTCTGTACCTAAGCACACTTATGTTTCGAGGCTTTGCTAAATGGGAGGAATTCTGAAAGATGCGTACGTCTGTGTCTGATTTGCCCATCGAAAAGATGCACTAGGCTAATGTTTTAAGTTGAGAAAAGCTGTTTGTTTACTTGACAATACATCCCCCATATCAGAGCCCAACAGCATTGAAACAGATGGTGTTAACTCAGGAATGGGAAAAGGTATCTTTATGTCCCGCAAACGCTCCTGATTTCTTCAATCTGCTTAAACCTGATTTAAACTTCCGCGTTGAGGCTACACGTAGCCTCGTAATAGATTCAGACCCCTTAGGTGGTTTGACGCGTACCACTAAGAGATTGTAAGGTCTGTGAGGGGCTGGCTTTGAGATTCACAACACTTCTTCACCCTGCAAACCGAAGAAGTGCAGAAAAATGAAAGTTATTTAATGAAAAATTGTAAGATTTTTAAGAAGGCTAGCAGGAACTGTTCTTCTCGCTGTTTGTCCTAGAGCTCCATTACATTGAACTGTTAGAAGATGAGACATAAACTCAGTCCTGACTCAATTCCATTGTGAACTCCAATTACCTTTCAATGAAATTGGCTTTAAATCTTCTTCTCCTCGCCACCAAATAAACTATGGACATGTCATGTCTGGCTCGGTGGTGTGGATGACCGTGAGCCTGACATGTAGTGATGTGGTTTCCATTTCCTGATTTTGATGTTTTTTCCCATCCCTCCCAACTCTCTCTCTGGCTTTGCTTCCTGTTCTACTACTATCACTGCCCTACCACTAAAAATCTATAATAAAGGCATTGGCCACAAAAATAAATCTTTAAATCACATGACATATGAGCCATTTCACCAAATGGGTGCCATTTCTGTCCCTGGGACTTGCTGAGCAAAGTGCACTGCATACTGTTGTAAATGTAAGCTATAACATATAAAATATGGATAAAATCCACATAAAATTGCAATTATTGCTTCTCTCCAGTCTCTAAAAAAAGAACCTTTATTTTGCCTTGACCAATACGTTTATTTACACAAATATCTATACTTTCTTATATAAAAGAAAACATTTAGTCTTGTCCCCAGATTTTTACTCTTTCCTGATACCCTAACCCACCCCCCCCTACTGAAAAACAGGGGAATTTTCATGTTGGTTTTTCTGCAGGAAGTTGCATCATTTGAATTTTTAGAAGGCCACGGGAAGAACAAAGGTAAGTTCTCTCAATTTCTTCTTTGCATACTTGATGATTTTAGTGATCTCTATCCCGTTACTCAAATTAATTCAGATTTGAAAAGTTACAACAAGCCTGTCTCCCGTTTGGTGGAATGGCTCATATTACATCGTTATAGTGGATGCTGCACATTGGTAAGGAAATCCTACCCTAGTACCAGAATAGTAAACCCCTCCGTTGAGAACCTTCAGTATGTAGTCAACTATAATGTGACTAAACGTAGCTGAAAATCAAAAAATGAGAACAATATATTAAAATTGTTTATAGTGTTACGGATCTAATTTGGAATTCTAGTGTATTCAAAGTATAAAAACAAGAGCTTTATGTTTGGACTTGTATATTTTACCAGAAACATTTGACTGTTGTGTTTGATGCGGACTGGAGACAAACGTGAGAGAAAAATAACACAGCGGTCAACATGTGCGCGTGAGAAGTTTCCCACTGACCATGCACTGTATGGTGATCCTTCAGTGTTGTTCTATGGCATAGCGTAAGCTCATTCACGTGCATTGCAAACACTAGCTGCATATTTTCACACTGGGTCAAGGGGTTGCTGCCCCAAATGTTATGTAAGGTGGATTAGTGCTTTATCTTGCTCCGATCAGAAAACAGCCCGCTATTTATATACTGTGAGCCCCCCCAAAAAAGAATAGGCATGTTTAACTTTCAACTGCCGGTAAATGTTCTTGCTGTCAGTCAGCAGGTTGACTTTCTGACCCCAGTGTTTTTTCAGACTGATCAACTGTAGAGTGAATGCCATCAAAGCCACAGATGAGGTGAAGCTCAATGTGACGGGCAGAGCATAGCAGGAAGTGAAGGCCACTACAGGTACATCCCATAGACCCTGTACAACTATGCAAATGGAATAATTACAGTTTCACTGGGAGGTTGCCTCTTGGTATATCTTAGCTTGAAGTAGGATATCATGGAATGTACAGTACTCTGCAAACATTTTAGGCAGGGGTGGAAAAATACTGTAAACAAAGAATGCTTTGAGAAATAAAAAATAATGTTCATATTCTATAGCTACATGATTAGGGACTTTCTAGGCATTTATTTAAGTGTTTGATCCACCTTTTATACCAAACGGGTGCTAATGATCGTCAATGTCCCACAGAGATTGAAACTGTAGGAGGCTTAAAACCGGGTAGAAACACAAAGAACAGAGCAACTTTGAGGATGGTAGACGCAAACTAAAAAGCAAGAAGTAGCGAAAGTGATAACAGGAAAATAAAGAAAAAACACAATTTCTGAAAGCACTCTGTTTTTACAGAACTTCACACTTGCCTAAGAGTTTTCTTCTTGAGCACTAGGGGCAGCATATAAGTACTTGCTCTTTCATAGAGCAAGAGAGGGCTAGTAATGGCGGCAAACATGAGTGAGTTCATGAGTTTGTTTGACTGGTTTGGAACATAAAATAAACTTTGGTGGCATGGACCCATGTGTTCTGAACAGGTTAGTTGCTACAGCACTTTTTATCTACCTTTACATCAAATACAATTTCAAAATGCACTTTTTGTAGGGAAAATAAGGTGCAATTTATAGTACAATAGTTTGCCACTAGACGTCAAATTTCCAAAATAAACAAGAAACTCTTTTTCTTTCAAGATTTCTCTTTATGTTTCCCTTATGAGAACACGTATCATTCTCTAAATGTCCAAACTGTGACCGTTTTTGAATGTTTAAATCAGTTTCACCTGAAAGGAAGGATGTTCCATGAATAGAAACTGCTTTTTTTCACCTTCTGACTGAACATGTAGTTTTCAAATCTCTGGATGGGATTTGCAGCCAAAAGGAGAAAGGTTAGATGTAGACTAACGTAACTAGATAGCAGCATTATGTGTAGCTGTTTCATCACACTATGAACAAACTGAAAATGAAAAACTTTGACAGCACTTCGGGCTTGATGTATGATCCCATGAGATCCACTTCCAAAGAATTCTCTGCTCACTGACTGTAAAATGGATTTATGTCAATAAGAGACCAGGCCAAATTCTGGTGGAGAAACGGCTTTAATTGGAACGCAGTTGAGTGTAAACATGGCGCTTCTCTGCAGGAGTCCTACTACTTCCTTGAATTTAATTAGAGCTTATATGGACTGGAGTCAAATGTTAATGTTTATGCACTTCCTGCTCAAGATCACTCTTGGTCCTTGAAGATAATGACAAGCAATTTAGGGTTTAAAAATCCATAGAAAATTTGTATTAATTGTTATTAATTAGTTTTGTGTATTTAAGCTTGTAAGGTACTTATTTTGATGTAGTTTTATTTTAAATAATTAGCAAGACAATTAAATACTCTGAAAAGTTCTCTGAATAGTAAAACTTAAAAATGGTTTCACGTTTACCAAAGGCTAATCCATGTTTATCTATGATTCGGACACTTTATCTTACATAATTTATGCACGTTAATTTCATTTAGCAAATTTAAGACACTTTAATTAAACTATGCTAAATACAACACACCCCCAAATCATCAAAAATCAAACTTTTATCGCTGCCAAAGTTGTGGACAAGTGTTTGAGATTAATGGTGGCCAGTGGAATGACTTTAGTATGGAAAGAGGTTGTACATGTGTTTTGCAGCAGCTTCTTTCCCCAAAGGATCCAGTTTTAGCCACATCGCTGAGAGAAGGTATTAGTGCCAAAGTGAAAAACAATGGGAAAAGGGAAAGGGAAACAGACGTTTGTGTGTACTATGGAATTAAATGTGAGTTTGGATGGTGGAAAGCCTCAGAGGTAATAAAATTAAGGATAACGACACAGAGTCTTTATTTTGTCTATATTTGATCAATTCACATTGTCAGTAAAATAAATATTTGAATCGTCATCGTTGATGTATTCTAACTAATACAATCCTCACATTTTATTCAAACATATTCTAGACATGAGATTGTTCTCTCCCATAACATGTGGTACACTCCGTCGTTTCATTTTCATCTCTACGGGACGTGTGTTTGAAATGCAGGGTTTAATACATTCACAGCTGGAACGCAGGTCACAACAAAGCCATTATAACAATTCCGTTGCGGATGTTTTGAACAGAACTGACACTTTGGAAACAAATGTGTAAGTCTATAAGCTACAGAAATATTTTAATGAAGGACCAAAATATTATTCTATCCATAAAATAATTTGACTGTTGTTTCAAAGAATCATACTTTAGATATGTTAGTCTATTAAAAAAATATATATTAAAGTGTTTGTCAGAATGATATATTTATGATGTGCATATGGACTGACACTAGGGATGGTTGGTTTGCTTTGTTGGCTGTTTGGTCAGTGAATTAGTTGGCTGGTTCTGGCTGGTTGGGAGGATTGTTTGTTGGTTGGCCTGGAGGGTGTATGGTTGGTTTGCAAGCTAGCTTGCTGGGGGTTTGGTCGGTTAGTCATTCATTTGGTTGAAGGGTCATCGTTCTGTTAGTTGACTGAATTTGTTGGCTGGCTCTGGCTGGTTAATAGGTTTGTTGGATGGCTGGCCTGGTAGCATTTTGGTTTTTTTGGGGGGTGTTTTGAGTGCCTGGGTGTTTGTCGATCCGTTGGATATTTAGTAGGTTGGTCAGCCAGTTAGCCAACTGTAAGTTGTAAGTTTGTTGGTTGACTGGACCCTGGGCGGTTTGGCTTGCTTGCTGAATGTTTGTTTCGTTGGTAGGTTAATTGGTCAATTTGTTGGCTGGTTAATAGGTTTGTTGGATGGCTGGCCTGATAGCATTTTTTTATTTTTTTGGGGGGGCTGGGTGTTTGTTGATCAGTTGGATATTTTGTAGGTTGGTCAGCCAGTTAGCCGACTGGCTCTGGCTGGTTTGTAAGTTTGTTGGTTGGCTGGCTGGCCTGCTGGCTGTTCAGCCACCCCAAGCAGTTTTGTAACATGCGGGATCAGTTTCTAAATAAACGGTATTTGACCAAAACAAAAATGTGAGACCCATGTATTCTCAATATATTATTTTATAACTTGATGGGTTGTAGAGAATATTCTAAGCAATTTCTATTGGTTAAACTTTCCCATTCAATAAGTGAAAACTTTACTGGTGCTGGGATTGATCCTGCACTAGACTCCTGAACCAGTAGTTGTAATTACTTTGCCCTGCCATTACTGAATGACATACGTTGTGATGTGACGCTCAGGAAACCGTGAAATCTCGCTTCCCACAGCTCGTGAGCGCACGGACAGCGTGTGGAGCCACAGCCGAAGACCGGACGCTCGCTCAGGATGAGAAGTGTCCGTCCAATTATCCGTGTGCCCCCTCCGGACACTCCCTGCTCGCTTCATTGCTCACCCAACCGCGAAATCCAGCTCTGGATTCCAAGATACCGCTCGCATGGAGCTTTAAAACAGGACAGGGGCATGACAGCCCAGAGGAGAAGTCGGAGAGGGGCGAGCTCGTTCGCTGGGTGTCAGGATTAATGCCCAGGTTTTCTTTGTGGGCTCCAGAAAACACCCCGAGAAGAAGTCAAGTGGTCCATACTCGAGGCAGCTGATGAGGAGCAGCACGGAGAGGAGTTCTGATAAATAGTAAGTGTGAATGCTCCCTGAACATTTGGCGCGAAGCAGGGCAAGTTTAGCACATTTCACAAACTCAAACTGAAAAACAAGAAGATTAAAACACATTTACAGCTTAAAATATGTTACTTGTACAGGTATGTAGTAATACACGTTTAAAGCATTAACACTGAAAATGTGTCTGAACTGCAAACCAGCGTTTAAACTGGAATATTTTCAGTTTTCTCAATTCCAGCCACGTGCAGTATAATAACTGAAAGCAGCTACTGCTGAAGCCATTCACCTTCACTTAAATAAATTCATTAGTGTCTTGGCTTTGGTTGTCCCTTCTGTTGTAAGACCAATTAAGTTGAAACTATAGTTTTATGAGACAGGTTCCATATATTTTATTCATGTCAAAACTTATATAACACACCATTATAATAAATTGATAATCTAATGGTCATATCTAGAAATTTGGAATTGATCTGGTAAGGCTATACTCAAATAATCAAATATATTAATCAGGAACACAAAGTACTGAATGAACGCGCTATTTTGAGCAAAATAAACTGATGGTAAAATGCGCAAATGCAACAATAAATGGACTTAATGTTCAAGACGGTTGAAAATGTAAATATAAATAGAATTAATACTATACATATTATGATTTTTTTTGTTTTAAATACATAAACAAGTGAACTGTTGATTGTAAATAATAACTTATGGTATATTTTCCATTTCAAATAGTCAAATTTACAAAATAGGTGCCGTCAAGATTGAGCTAATTCAATGTTGTGTCACCAGCTAATACAAGCACAGGGAAATCATGTGTTTTGATGCGTTTGGTATAGTTAAAAGATGAGAAAATGTGTCATAATAACAGCCAATGTTAATTTTAGTTTTTGAACAGCAGACATAAAGAACAGGTGGAAGCAGAGTAAGATGTTTGGGCTCTTGATACATTACAGATACTGTAATATTTCAATGAGATTTTTGTATCACAGCAGCACCACCCACAGATCTGAAAGGTTTACAAAGATTGTAGGAGAATTGTCACAAGCCCTGTATCAGCCACAAGTTCAAGGACTAGATATTTGAGTGAGAAATCTTATAAAGATATGTTTGGTTTGTCATAATCTGGGCAAAACCCATGTGGTGAATTCAAAAGATCCTCCAGTGAAAAGATCTCTGGGAAAGAAATGAGAAGTGGCCCTGGAATCCCCTGGGCTCTAAGAAAGTAACAGATGATTAATACACACCGTCCAGTTCTAAATTATGCACTGAGGGAAGATCTGCTGCTCTATATTAGTGCTGCAACTTGTGATGACTTGTGTAAGCTCACGCTTCCTGCTGAACACTCGTGAGGAGAACATTACGTCCACAGGCACTGCTTTGCTAGAAGAGCTTTTCACACTTGTCTTAGACAGAGAGATTTTCATCCACTTAATCCCCTTTAAAAGGATAGTTTTTACTCCATTTTTGTTTTTCCAACGAAGTTTTGCTTCATGTAAACTTGCCCATGCAGTTCAAACGTCTGTATTTTAAGGATTTCTTCATCTCACTTACCTGCCTAATCCATGGGGATCTCTGGCACACATTGGGCGAAAGGCAAGGTACTCCCTGGAAATGACCACAATCCACAGCAGGGCAAAGGATGCATTGTTCTTTTGACAATAATACAAATAATGGAAGTTAAAAATTGTAATAGAACCATTATTTTGTCAGTGGCTTTTGCATTTTTCACAATGGTGGAAAAAATATTTTTTTAAAAGTTAGACAAAACAGAAGAAAATAGTGTTTAATTATAAATATTTTCTTGATTTGTTTTCTTATTTATTTGCATGTGAAGTGAAGTTTGTTGTGTGTTTCCAGAAGAAAACATGTTTATAGACTGCTATCAAAAAACCCTCATTAGTTAAAGTTATAACAAGCCCTAAACTTTCAGCCTATGGACCACTGATTTATTAGGATCAAGATCTTTTATATCTATAAACCCCTGAATCTGAGGTTTGAATTCTCACACTTACACAGACTTTCGCAGGGAATCTGAGAAGTGTAATCCTTCTGTAGTTGGACCACATCCTCCGGTCCTTTTTCTTGAAATGTACTTTTCTTCTGTACACAGTACAACAAAAATGTCGAAAAAAAAAATTCTCCCTATATAGAGTTGACCCTTAGAAGTCTGTGACGTTTTTACCACTTTATAATATGCTATAATAAATTACATTTAAAACAAAATTCCATTATACAAAAATTCTACAACAAATACAAGAGTCTGATGTACAGTTATTCAATATATAAAAAAAAAAATCGTGGGCACCACAGTGACGCAGTGGGTAGGTTCGAGGCTCGCCGGTGACCTTCCTGGAAGGAGTTTGCATGTTCTCCCTGTGCTTGCGTGGGTGTCCCTCGGGGTACTCCGGTTTCCCCCACAATCCCCAAAAACATGCGGTTAGGTTAATTGAATAATCTAAATTCCCCTTAGGTGTGCATGTGTGTGTGAATGTTGCCCTGTGATGGACTGGCGAACTGTCCAGGGTGTACTCCCACCTCTCGCCCAATGTGTGCCGGAGATAGGCACCAGCAGACCCCCGTGACCCCGAAAGGGAATAAGCGGGAATGAAAATGAATGAATAAATGAAAAAAAAAATTCAATTATTTGTATCTGTGATTGAAAATCTTCTTAACCGAAGACAAAACGTGTAATCCATATTCCAAATACTGTTTCTTGTATTTTCTTTAAGTTTGTTTTAAAACATTGTCGCGTGCTGTTTTATTTGTATGAATTGTACAATAATATGCCGAATGTGTGAAGTGTTAATATTACAAAAGTAATGTTTCCCGTTTGTTATTTTTAATAGGCAAACAAAACATGTTCTAAAGCGTTTGTCTATAAAGTAAATCATATGAGTCACTGTTTTTGTAACACTGCAGTGGTCTGCAGCGTTCAGAGCTGCGATCATTTATTAATGGCTCCATGTAAAATACATGACCGTGTTTTCATTCATGTACAAAGACACTACTATAACCACCTTTACATCAAACAGACTTCCTCTGAATCAACAATAAATCACTTCTAAAATCTGCAAAGCTCCATCAGCTGTTAGTTCTTCAAGATTGCTTATCTTTTACACACATCCCTCCCTCTCTCTCTCTCCCTCACTCACTCACTCTCTCTCTCTCGCCCTCAGTGGCTGCTCCTGATCTTCTAGATACTAAATCAGCAACACACAACACCAAACCCCGGTTGTCTTTCTCGTCCAAACCCATCGTCTACAACTCGGGAGATGAGTGTGATCGCATAACCAGCGTGATGAAGTGGAAAACCGTTCTTGGAATCTTCCTTCTGGTGGTTCTGTACCTGATCATCGGAGCCACTGTGTTTAAAGCTCTGGAACAGCCTCAGGAGAGCTCGCAGAAGTACCTGATCGTGCAGGAGAAGATCAACTTCCTCTCCGCACACACCTGCGTCAATACAACCGATCTGGAGGACCTGGTCAAGGTACACCCTCCAATCATCTCCCTGTGTGTGCTTGGAATCGAACGTACGGTAAAAATAGCCGTCTGTATGTGGAATGAAATCTTGTACAGCATGTTCATTAAATATCTCCAGCAGAATCAATGGATGCGGATCCAATAGAGGTTAATTCTATTTTACCTGAGGCACTCCTCAGCCAAAGGCACATGCTTTTTTAATTTATAAAGTAAAGAATAACACTGAACAAACAGAAGAGGCGGAGTGTATCTATGTTATATTTGATATAACTATCTACTATTTATCTGATCTCCTGAAAGTGAGGTTGTTGCCAGTCTGATCCTTAAAGATTTTCTTTTAAACAGGTTTTATTGATTTCAGGCTACAGTCATTTCTTGTGTAGTTTAAATGAGCTCTTTTCATTACAGTTGTAATCACAGCTGCTTAATTTTTAAGCCTGTGGTATTTACATATATGCAAAGGATAATTAGTATTTAGTGACCTGAATTTGCAAAATTGATTTCAGAGAAAAGTACATTTGGGACCTTTTTAATTTTTTTTACATATATTCATAGATAAATTTTGTGAAATTTTCAAATTTGTTTAAAACCATAGATAATTTTTTTAGAAGCACAAACTAAAATAGAAAATAAAATGAAACAATTATTACATTTAAAAGATAAAATTCTATTTTTTGTGTATGTTTATGTTCATAAAATCAAAACCATCTCAAAAGTAGAGAATAAGACTTTTTTTTTTACATTTTTGTTTAGATGCAGAACTAAACCTGATTACTAATGTGTCCCATAAAACGAGCAGAAATCAATTGAGAAAAGAAACAACGATTTTGTCCAAAACTGCATAGCATGGAATGAACACAGGTCTTGATTTCCCTGCGATGTGGAGAGATAACCTTGACATTGCTTACAGTGCAGCACAAAATTGATGCACAGCTCAAGTGAACACTCTTAGATGAACACTTTCAAGAGTGATGACATGTTAACACGTACATAAAAAGGCTAAGTGAGCTGGACAAGGCACCAGCAAAACCTTGTGATCCTATGGAAAAAAAGAGTGTAAAATTAAGATTCATTCTGGAAGGATGGATGGGTAAGTGAATGGCTGAATGAGGGAGGGTGGATGAATGGAATTTTGGATAGATGGGTGAGTGGGTGGGCTTGATGGATGGGTGGGTGGATGGATGAATGGGGGACTGGATAGGGTTGGTGGATGAACAGATGGATGGATTGGTGGGTAGATGCGGTTTGTGGAAGGGGGCTGAATAGACGGATGGTTTCCTGGCTGGATGGGTGGGTGGCTGGTTAAATGGATGAATAGGCAGGTGGTTGGGATGCATGGATTGCTGTCTGGGTGAATGGATGGATTGATGGGTGGGTTGATGGATTTGGATGAATGGGTGGGTAGATGGGGGTTTGTGCAAGGGGGATGAATAGATGGATGGTTTGCTGGATGGATGGGTAGGTGGCTGGTTAAATGGATGAATGGGCGGGTGGTTAGGATTGGTGGAAGGGGGATGCATGGATTGCTGTCTGGGTGAATGGATGGATGGGTGGGTGGGTGGATGGATGGATGGAGATGTTTTCACCATCCTGTCATTGAAATGTCTTGTTCTGGAGCATTTGATATCCTTTACACTGCTGAATCAACTCTAACTGTGTTGAACTACAACTTTTTAAAATGTGATTCAGAGTTATTTTTAAAATATTTTAAAAAGAATTTCATGTAAATGTAACCAGTTAAAATCTTTAGACTGGTTCAGAAGTGCTCCGACTCTTCACTTAGCTCTGACTGAGCCAGTATCCATTCCAGTCCACTTAACTGAAATCACTTGAACTTTCACATCACTCGAAAAAAAACAAAAATTATTATTTTTTACAATTTACTGGCTTCTAAATCATGCTTATTCAAGTCCTGACATACACTAATGAGTTTGTTTTTTAGAGTGAAAAAATCAAACTCACCTTTCACCCAAAAAAAATCCTCATATTTCCACTAGCTATTGTGACCAATGCTCTAGAGCACATGTGTCAAACTCAAGGCCCGTGGGCCAGATGTGGCCCGCCATGTAATCTAATGTGGCCCGCGAGAGCTTAAAAGTTTTAAGTATCTATAAAAGAAAACGAAAATAAAACTACATTTCCCACAATGCCGCAGTGTTTCCTCATCTATACTCACGAGTGAAACTGCAGAGCTGCCGTTTCTCACACATTGAACGTGATTTCTCACGCCACACCTCTGGTTTCTCACGCTAAAATAAATTTGAAGATGTGAACTGGGCGGAGCTAATAGTTTATCTGTGATCTGTTTCTTGAGCCTGATGATAAAAGATGATGTCTTCAGTCTGTGAGGGTTTTTTTTTCGCTAAACAAATTACAAAAATGCTGTTAGTCTTTATTCACTTGGACCGTTTGATCCTTCATTAATGGAGTTATGTGGGTTTTCATAAGCTGACAAAAATCTTAAGGATTTCTATTAGAACAACAAGCATACAATTGTTTCTCTGCAACTGAATTGTCACTTGAATAAGTTATAAATAAAGAGTTATTTAACATTAAGGAGTAGTTACATTTATTTTACATTACATTCGATTATGTTTTACATTTATAAGTTACATCTGGCCCTTTGAGGACAGCCATTATGCTAATGTGGCCCTCGGTGAAAAGGAGTTTCACACCCCTGCTCTAGAGATATGTGAAACAGCATTGGTGGCAGACTCTGGTATGGTTAATGAGGGAGCAATACTGAAATGTTATTAATCATATTTTATGATTAATTAACTTTAGCTGTGAACAAATGCTGAATATTTTAGTCTGTTGATGAAGCGGCAGACTAGTAATAATTGAATAGATTTCTGAATGTGATTTATGAGTGTGTACCCTCTGAGCATTTTAATGCAAAGAAATGGCTTTTATTCGATTCTTAAACCATGATAATAAATAAAAAATTGTACAGCAACAAGACCAGAAAATATTATCAAACTATCATCAAATTTATCTACGCAGGGTGTTGTAATGTGTCGATCAATTCATCCTTTAAGTGAAAAACAAAAACTGAAAAGAAGTTATGTTTCAGAAGAGGCTGAGCTTCCAGCCTGGCGAAGATAGTGCTTTGTGTTGCTCTGAAATAAAGTAGTACCTATAAATATCGTGGTAGCTCCCTGACAGCCCATCATTTTTACTTCTAATGTCTGGCAGCACCCCACCCGCACCCCCCCCCCCAACCCTACATGATAAATAACACTCAGCTCACCGCAGTCACCTGCTTCCCATGTTTGATCCCTGCTCTGACAGTCTGTTGAGATGTTGTGCTCCCAACAGCCCAAGTCCATTAGTGATTGTGCTGAAACTGGGAAAACGTTTAAACGTGCTTTTTGGGAGTTTCTTTAACTCTCCCGTGGAAATAGAGAAAGAGAGCGTGTAGATTCATGTGCAGATGGTTTATTTCACCGACGATTGTATGCATCTAGAACCTTAAGTCTAGAGCCTTCCAAAGATAATGTTCTTGGTTCAATCCTCATTCACATCTAAAACCATCCTCGCAAGTGGTTGGCAGACTCAAGGGTTTTCCCACTTTCAGCTTCTTGAGATATCAAACAATGCACTTGTGTAGAACGCAATGGTATCCAGAAATCGGATGTTTCTCACAAAAAATGGCTTCTCATTTGCAAAAAGCTACATCTTTTTCAACATTTGTTGCATGCCTCAAGTTGCTAGACACAATCACATGTTGGCTCCAAGGGTCACTTTTGCACACCGTTTTGTAGCTTTTGGTTGAATGGGCTTTTCTAGACCCTCCAGTTTTCTCAAGCCAACATTAAAGTTTGCGTACAAACCCTAGCCATCTATTTAGATAATTGTTAACTTATAGTAGATTTTTGAAAATCTATTTTTTGGGCCATCTAGCATTCTTTAGCTCAGAAAATACACGTTTCCTAATTTTCAGAAGCCTATAGCTTTAGTTGCAACTTTCTAGTTTGAAAACACTAATTAAATTATTCATTTAGTTAAAAAAAATCATTTTAGTAATAAAAATGCTACATTAAAATGCGGTTTGGTCTTTCTGCTTATCATGTACAGTGTCCAATATGTAAGTTAAGGACCCTGGACAGCTCCATCACTCGTCCTATAGTTTGATTCAGTGACGTGCAGAGAGCTTCATAACTGGTTCATCAGTCAGATATATAAATATTTGAGCTAATAAAATTGTAACACATACAAACTGTAGCATACAAAAAGCTTTTTTTATTATCGACTTCCCCTTACTTATAAAGTAAGTCCTTGCAGCGCTCCTTGCGGAAGAAATGAATTGATAACTTGTTTGTAGAAGTGTTCCTTTCCTTTTATTCTGTTTTTTTTCTTCCCTTCTATCCTTCAATAATTGTATCATGCTTTGATTGAAAGTCATTGAGAAAATGATGCTAAACAATATGAAAGAAAAAACTCTGTGCAGGCGGCACATGACTTATTCTGTTATTCTTTATAATTGAGTTTTTACGATTACTCTGAGCACACACGCATGTAGAAATTGATAAAAACACTTTAAATCATACACATCAGCTATGTAAATTCAGTTCATGTTGTACAAGTGGTTGAATATTTTAATACAAACGTAAAGAGAGCCAGCAGTATTGTCCTATTGCACAGTGATTGCTGCATTGGCAATTTTAAAATGAAGCTTCTTTAATGTGAGAAGAATCAGAATGATTCAGAAAACGTTGATTTGAATGAGAACACGACTCTTTCTTTAGACTAAGAAGCACAAATGCAGGTGCACACATTCAATAAAGCAGCCGTTCAATATAGTAAACTTGATATAGAAAGAAGTTACAGAGCAGTTTCTGTCTTTGCGTCCAGCTGAGGCTGTAAAGTGTGACGTAAAGTCTGTGATGAAGAACAGATGCTTGGTTTTGTCTGAGGCACAGAGAACATTCAGATGAAGCTCCCTTCCTGTTCATTCACAAGCATGCAACCTGTTACATCTCTCTCCACACAATAGCAGATGGTGGCTGATGGGAAAAGTATTGTTGAAGCTCTATACTTGTTTAACACGGTTCTCATTTGGTATTTGCATTTATGTCACTCTGACCCTGATTTATTTTCTTCATGGAGGGAATTAGTTTTTTGGGGGTAAATTGGCTTATAATAAGAAGAAAGTGTACGATTTGAATCTATTCTTTAACTCTAGGTTCATGAAATGATATTCACAGACATAAACAGATGTATGTCTATTAAAAGACACGATCGACTTTTTCCGTTGAGTTTTCCCATTTGACACTGACCTCCTGCTGCTGTGGCGTACGGAACATACATGTTAAAAATCTCTCAATGGATGGTTTCGCTGTGGTCATCCCTGATATTTGTGGGCCAAGGCATACTATTTTTATTGCAATAATCATGCAAAAAACAACCGAAAAGAAATAAAAAAAATAAACTCTATAGCCTATATTAACAATGTAAAGACGTTCTCATTAAAGTGTCTTAAATAGCAATTAAATGTATTGTATAGCCTTTCCCATTTCTACTCATGTGGAACCAAATGAAACAGTTTGATTTAGACCAATTAGTAGTCACGATCTCGCACAGAGCAGCTGGTAATTAAAGGCTTAATTGAACTTAAGTGCAGGAGCAGGAGTTTTCTTCAACAGGTTTTTATAAAAACAAAACAAATAAAAAACCTCCATTGATAGGGAAAAATGCTAGGGACTAGCCGAGAACTAAAAACACAAAGTAACATGGCTCAATGCCTAAATGCATAGGACAACAACAGAAGACTAGCCCTTGCTCAGACGTGTTAATGTTGACGACAACATGGAGATACATGAAAATATGTACAAAATCCCGAGAGGCGGTGAGAAAGAAACACGATAATTAAAGAAAAGACGCAACTGGCGCAACACAGTTGGAAGCCCATAAGAATTTGGAAAACAAACAATGGAGCATGATCAAGACCTAGAACAATTTAGAACAAAAACACAATAAATTGATATGAGAAATTGTATAATTTCCTACGGCACACCAGAGAGTTGGCACAGTATTCAGGAAATCCGGAATAAATGCTATCTAAATATAAAGGTGCAACCGTGGAAACGTTTTATGAAATTTCCATAATTGTCACTTTTATGAAATGTAGTGCGGCAGGTTCATCAGCAGAGATCTACTCATGTGGATTTCCGTAACAAATAACGGGAAGAACTTTGTCTATATATACTCCAAGGATTTGAATTCATTTATGTCACACAGGTACAAATTTTTCAATGGATGCTATTATTGATGCTATTATTTATCAAACTATTTTTGCTATTGCACAGCCGGCTTTTAAAGGAAATGTTTTGCTAAACCATAACCAAACAAACAATGTTCCGATGATCAAGATTGTTAAAGTCTATTTCTGACAGTTGTTCTCTGATCTGCAGCAAGTGGTGTTTGCGATCCGGGCTGGGGTCAGCCCATCAGGTCACCCCTCGAATGAGAGCAGCATGTGGGACCTCAGCAGCTCCTTCTTCTTTGCAGGGACCGTCATCACTACCATAGGTGAGCGCTAGACTTGGTGACAATACCAGGATCACATTTATTTGATGTCTTTTAGTCAATAACTGGTTAAATTTGTAAATTTTTTGAAACCTTCAGATTACATCACTGAGAGTTTTCCCTTTTTTTGCAGTTTATTAGTCAGCAAATATTTGTTAACATGAGGTGTCACCAATCCGTGTTTCATTTCTTTGTGTTTGAGCTTGACCTTTCCTTCCTCTAATTTCATCAATAGATGAATAAATAACCTGCATGAACACATTTTATGATCTGAATAAAAGCCTGTAGCTCCCCCTGTGCAGCTTTATTATCAGCTCACACACAGACACTCTCTATCGGAAAGATCTTTATGTGCTTGTCTGTGGCTGAGAGCAACAATTTCCCTTTTACTTGGGTTTTCCACACAAGTGGTGGGTGCGTTCTGGGGTTTAAGCCTCACAAGCCTTACACAGGGGCTCATTATGCTCGGTGGTACATCAGGATTGTGTCATCTGTAATGTAGCTGGTGCAGGTGCTCTAATGAGGATGACATGACATCTTATTCTCCTTGTGTCAAAATGACTCGCACTGAAAGACAGCACATCATGTTCGTTTTTGACAAATGAACTGAGAGAGTTGATGTTGGTTTTTCAACTCATGATAAAGTTAAGCTCAAACGTTTTTACTGAGGTGCTTTATTTGCATATCTTTTCAATGATATTTTGGACATGTATATACTTCTATTGCCAATGTGGATCTTAATTATTAAACCGACTGAGAGGATGGCATAAGCCACAGTGAAAGTGCACTTTTTTTATTTCTAAAGGTGGAAGACCTATAATCAACGGTAGGCATCTATGGTCTTGGAGGACGCTGAACTGTACAGTTTAGCTTCAGCCTTCATGAAACACACCAGGTCACACTGGTAAATAATTGCTCACCAGAGCATAATCCAAATGATTCGCTCTGACACCCTAGACTCACAGCAAAGGGTGTAACAGGACTGGCTTGAGTACCATCTCAAGTTCACACAGTTCACCCCAAATCAAATTTTTTTTTTTGCCATAAACGTCCTGTTTCATGATTTGTTCATGAAGGGCTCAATTTCAATTTTTCAAATGCGTCCCAGTCAAATATGTATTTACCTACATATTTGATCAAGAAATTATTAATTACTAAACATTGCTTGTCACCATTTTAAGTCCGATGCATAAAAAAACTGAGATTCTCATTCTCTTTAAAATGTTTAGTCCGGCCAATGAGATCAATCCCAGATGTGTTTATTTGACAACAATAAAATACAGGTAATTGTTATGAACATGTCATCTAGAGTCTTAAATGAGATACAGTGGTCAAAAAATCTGGCAAAATAGTCCAGGATGCCAATATTGAAAAGTTTCAAGAAATCAGAACAAAGTAGACTTCACAGACTTTGGTGAGTTTTGAGATAACAAGGGGATTGGAAACAGCATGAGCAGCTGATTTGGAAATGAAGACCGAGTTCTAGAAAATAGCTTCTCTGGTATCTGGTGTTGCAATATGTAACATATTTGTCATAATGTGAACTGTTCTTAGTTGAAACTCTTTCCTGCTCTTTGTCTCATTTGAGCCACATCATGCATAAACGCGTGTGAACCAGTTGTATAGCCCTTCAGAGTTTTTTTTTTATCTTGTCAGATGTCACAGAGGACAGGTTACAGGGAAAGTGATTGAGGCCGGCTATTGAACTGCAGTACTGTAATTGGATGGAGACTCAGACCGCTGGGCTGAGCTTTTCGCTCATGTAATTGCTTAAATTCCAGCTGTGATTGAAATACTGCCATAAACACTGGTTATTTTACTTCCTTTCCTCCACCAGCTCTTTAAAGCCGTTTGCTTGTTTGCTTGTTGCATGCCTGCGTAAGTAATCCATCTTAAATAACTAATTTAAATGTTTTATAATTCAAAGACTGGTGCCGTTTTTTTTTTCTTGTTACTAACCCTCTTTCATGTTTTATTTAGGTTTTTGCAGATAATTAGCAAATGCATGCTAAATAGACACGTGGTGCACATGATTTTTGAAACAAGAAATTCATAAAATTCATTTATTTACCAAATTTGTGCATTTATTAAATATCTTAAATAATATTAACAAGATAGTGTTTTTTTTTAATTACGCTTCAAGATAGTTCACAAATCATCACATATGTAAATAAGTAATTGATAGAACTTACCTTTGCTATTACCATGGCCTTTGACAGATCCAAGTGATGCAACTTCCTGCAGAAAAACTGGCTCAGGGAAATTCCCCAGTTTGATCTTAGAACTTTTAAAGAGTGTAGTTTTATTTTGGTGTTAAGATGGAATAAAATGATAATGTTTGATCTGTTTATTCTGAAACAGTGCTGTATTTTAATTGCATTCAATGTTCTATGCTAAGCTAGTGCAAAAAGTATTTGTGTGGGGAAGGTTCTTTAAGTTTATTCTTAGTTTTTTGTTGATAATTTCAGTACCACCAGCTGTAAATGATAATAAATCACATTTTATTGAATATGGGAATAAACAGAGGTCAAAAGTGTAATCCAAAACGGAAACGTCTGACACATAAGCAGTACATGTTCAACCATGGCAGTCATTGGATGATCCAAGGATGAAAATCAAATGTACTTTCTTAGTTTGTCTGCGCAGTCTTAATGGGTCTGTAAACTCAGGAGCTAACGAGCCGAGAAAGACACCTGGTGAACTTCATTAGGAATTGAGTGAGGGAGTTTGTGCAAGTGCCAGCAGGAGCTGTACAGACTTGCTCTCGTCCATCTGTGCATTAATCTTATCTTGATTACAGCATCTGGAAGACATTGCTTGTGTTGGGGAGGGGGATGTTTTTCAATAACTACGAGATCATTGGAGTCTTCCTGATGAAACGGTGCTTGTCTTTCTCCAGGGTTTGGAAATGTTTCTCCGCACACTGAAGGTGGCAGGATATTCTGCATCATCTATGCCTTGCTTGGGATCCCTCTCTTTGGTTTTCTCTTGGCCGGGGTGGGCGATCAGCTAGGAACCATATTTGGGAAAGGAATTGCCAAAGTGGAAAAGATTTTTGTGGTGAGTTTTTTTTTTTTGTGGAATTTGGTCTACAGTAGGCCCTTTAAGTCTTCAACAGGCTTTTAATAGCAAGTAACTTGAATATATAATTTTTAAAGGTCTTTTCACTGCCTTAATGTGGCTTGTTCATGTTTAGACACACAAATTTGTTTTCTTTAGGATTAATGATACGAGAAAACATGCAACATTACACTTAGATCATGTTTATATGAATATCTTTTAGTAAATAATGTGTTAAATTTATATTTTTTAACTTTTATCACAGACGTTTTTAAATATGCAAAATTTACAAGTCTAAAAATACCTTTGTAATTGTGACCAAAACTGCCAAAGCATTAAAAAACACCAACAAATTAACGAAGAGTTGAGAAAAAATATGGTTATTGGATCTCAAAGCATCAGCTAATTTATTGGAAAAGTATTTTGTTTTTAGTGTCAAAAGTTCATGACAACGTTAAGCTGCAAAAATACAGTGGTGTGCAAAAGTTTGGGCCCCCCTGTACATTTTCATGTTTTCTTCTAAAAACCATTGGTTGTTTGGATAAAAAAAATTCTGTTAAATGTATAATATAGGAGACAAACACTGAGAATGCAAATGTGATTAATGGAAAATGTGCAAATAATATTTAAACAAAGTTAAGCATCTGCATAGATTTAGGCACCCATGTCATTTTATTCAAGTTATTTATCAAAGAAAATGGCTGTTCCTGAGTAGAATAAAGTCTGTGTTGAATGGAAAATGGGTGAAGTGCAGTACTACGTTAACCCGAGAAAGAAAACACCGCCTCTCTGCTCATCCATGTGGGAATGCTGGGGCAGCAGAATGAAGAGTTTGTGGTGTAGGAAACTCAGAATCGAAGATTATCAGAAGAAGTTTGATGTCCAAAGCTGCAGTCATCCAAAGTCTTTCACACTTTGAAACATAATTTGTATCTTATACACTGGCTGTCCTCAAAAGAAGAGGTCAATACACAGTGTGATAAGATAACAGAATGTTGTAAATAAAGTATGCTATTATGTAAAAATGGGTAGCTATATCTTTTATCTGTTTTAATGCCAATTCTGCAGCAAAAGTCTTAACAGTATTTATAGAAAAACAGTCCGGCTACCTCATTCACAAATGCGTTTTCACTCAATAAATCCCCAGTGGCTCTAAAATAATGTGCATTTTGCAGAAATGCTTGCTGACCCCTATTAATCGTGTACTTTGCTGCAGTCCCTCATGTTTGATGATGTGCTTTATTTGTTTCTCTGGTGACCATCAGGTTCTCACTTTTAGGGCTGTTCTGAGGTGGTGCAGTTTAGTTAAAACTGAAATGAAGAGCACAATGCTTCCGTTTGTTTGTCAGAAGTCAATGCGGCTAAGTGAATTATTTATCGCTGCGGCACTCATTTATTTATTACATAGTAATAGCGAATAGAAAAATACATCTTTTCTTCAGATCAAGTGATTCTTTTTTTTTTCTCAAAGTCTGTTGGAGTAAAATGAATGAAATTGAATGATTTATATTAAAAATCATACTGTTAGTTAAAATTATACTATCTCCTGTTAACTTGGTTGTTTTCATTTCCTTGTCTTATTTTTTTTTTAGTAGTAATTTTAAAGGGGATAATATTTGAAGATTCAGAATCAGAATGAGCTTTATTGCCAGCTATGTTCGCACATACGAGGAATGTGTTTTTGTGCAGAGGCACCACAGTGCAGCAGATTCACAAGACAAGACAAGAGACAGGTAATAAAAAATAAAATATAAATACAAATTTAGAAAAAAAGACATTCTAAGTTTACAAAAAGACATTCTAACACAGTGTAAAAATAAAAAATTGACATAATATATAAAATCAAAAATAGACATTAAGTACTGCAAGTGGAAATGGAAATATGTGCAAAAAGGAGAATATTTTTTGACAAATTTAAAATCTCAAAGAATAAATTTCAGTTACCAATTCAATCTTCTTCAGATAATTAGTGATTAACGGAAATGATATGAATGCAGTTTTTAGTGTCTGAGCTCAGCCCTGAATGTTTCCAGTCCCAAGAAATGGCACTCTTCACCACAGATTGTGTTTCACTGTGGTATATAAACTTCAATTGTTAACGTTATACATTTGAGTGTCGCTAGCTCCATCTTTGCCTCTGTTTGACTCTTGCATGTTTGTTTCTGGATATCACAAGAGAAGGTGTTGCTTTGTGGATCGTGCCCCCTTCTAGGGGAGGGAAATCGGGCTTTTCGTGTTCAGCCTTGACATAACCATTTGACTCGTGTGACTGTCGTGGCAATGGCATGAAAAAAAAACAGAAACAAACTAGTTTTTCATTCTGGAATGTTCATGTTTTAAACAACTCTTATAGATAACTATAAAAGCCACTTAAAGGCTCAACATGACTCCTTTAAATCCTAGTAGGCAGAACTCTTCTATCTTTGGGTTCTAGAAACCAATTGTTTCATTATATTCTTGCTCGTGTTTAACAGAGAACACTTATATCAACCATAGAAGGCTTGTTTTCAGACAGTCTGGTCAAGTGTTGTGACCTGCTCACTGCAGTGATTACACCCAGCTTAATTGTCCTTCCCACGCTGCATTCTTCTCACCTCCCTTCCTGTTTTTTTTTTTATTCTGCTCTGTTTCTCGCCTCAGAAATGGAACGTGAGCCAAACTAAAATCCGGGTGACATCCACTGTGCTGTTCATCCTATTTGGCTGCCTGCTGTTTGTGGCCCTCCCGGCCCTCATCTTCCAGCACATTGAGGGCTGGAGCACTCTGGAGTCCATCTACTTTGTAGTCATCACTTTAACCACCATTGGTTTTGGAGACTTTGTTGCAGGTGAATGCACTTGCCAGTTTGCTCCTTGAGAGATTGAAATGATGCTAGAAAGCAGCGATAAGCGTGGGCTGATCTAGGTTCATTTGTATTTTTCAGGAGGATCTGAGATTGAGTATCTGGACTATTACAAGCCTATCGTGTGGTTCTGGATCCTGGTGGGCCTGGCCTACTTTGCAGCAGTTCTCAGTATGATTGGAGACTGGCTTCGGGTCATTTCCAAGAAGACCAAAGAGGAGGTACAATACCGTTTGGTACACTTGCAGACATATGGAGGGGGCATCTAGATTGTTGCTATTTTCTCTAGTCTGGATGTGGAACAGGAATAGAGACGGGGGTAAGATGTGTACTTCAGAAGCATTTTAACACAATTAAATAATAGAGGACTTATTTGTCCAAAAATTTAATTCAACAACTAAAGTAGTCGAGAATTCCTTGTATAATCAGAGTTGGACCATTCAAGCTACAGTCACCAAACTTTCCCAAGACACCCAAACTAGTCTGACTCTGATAATTATATCTTTGACTAGGGTTGATATATCTTTTCAAATTGTTACCACTAAAGTAATTCTGGGAAATGGCTGAGAATGCTGGGAAGTTTTCGATTGACTAACATGGAGTCAAACTTTGTAAAACTGTAACTCAAACTGAGAACCTCATGGAAACTTCAAACTGACCAAACTTATGGAGGTGATAAGCGTGTTCAAGAACATATCAGCCACTAGGAAAAACCTATTTGCTGATTAAATGTTAATCATAGTAGTAATGAAAATGTTATCTCCCAAGCAACCAAACTGTTTACCCTAACAACTTACATAGCGCCATCTCAGCTTAGACAGTTCATTGTGGTATGGGTTTTTTTTTAAATGATTTTTCACTAAAAGTGGCATGAGGGACATTATAAGATTTCATTGATCTCTCCATAGCAACCAGACTGCTTACCACAGCAACCAATTTGCCGTATTTCTATCTCAGCTTAGAAAAGAGACACGGGGGTTGGTTTATGATGCATTAAGAACATTTTTTTTTAAATACACATTTAAACTACGCTTTTACAAGCCAACATCAAAGTTTATGTGTTGGAGTTTATAATCTAATATATTATAATATTTAATTAAAATGATTAAAAATTAGTTAATTGAATATAGTTCATGAAGAAACTGTAATTTGAGGAAATGCACTCCTTAATAAAAATATAAATTGTCAACCTCTTTAGCCATTTTTGTGGCCATTATCTGTTGCCATGTTGTTACATTTACATTTATGTATTTAGCGGACGCTTTTATCCAAAGCGACTTACATTGGGAGTAAACATCAAGCAGTTTGGTACAAAGTGGATTGATCAGAAGATATACACATAGAACACTTTCAAACTAGTACAGAAAATGAATTCAAATCAGTGCTTCAGAGGTTTTTTTTTATTTTTTTATTTTTATTAAGTTAAGTTAGTAAGTTCAGCTGCTGGCAGCACTGAGTCCTATCATGCTATTACATAGAAAGAATAAGTTTTACATCCACTAGGGTTGATGATTTTTTTTTTCTTCAATTGACTGAACATTGATTTGCTGGTCAAGGAGCGACTTATTTTTGCATTTATAAATGTTGTGCATGTATTCTTCATTAGCCTACCAATTTGAATCAAGAATAACACTAATTAAAATTTTTGTAAAATAGCAACCCTTGACACTTTGTCTATTTCAATAGAAAACACTTGAGGTTGAAGCTTTTCTAAAAATGATCAAAATGGAAAAGCATGTTGACACTCTTGATCCCAATGTTCTCTGAATGAGTTCATCTAAATAGTTAAGGCCATAATAATGAAAAGTAGCGTGCTTTTTACTTCTCCACCTAAAACTCATAGTATTTGGTGGGTTTTGCAATAAAGAGTAAGCATTCAGCATATTTCCCATTTGTCCATCTTGGTTACCGTATAAATCATACATAGGCAGCATATCAGCATCAAGATCTGCAGTGGCATAGGTACCACTCCCAGAGTCCAGAGGCTGAATCATGAATCCTGCCCCCCCCCCTGAGTCTTTTGATGCATTTATAGCTTTTAAGAAGTGCTAATCACAACATGTTCCATCTCACTGCATTTTGTCCTACTGACCATTGCTCCGTTCCAGGTGGGAGAGTTTCGTGCTCACGCTGCAGAATGGACCGCAAACGTGTCTGCAGAATTCAAAGAAACTCGCCGAAGACTCAGCGTGGAAATCTATGACAAGTTCCAGCGAGCGGCATACATCAAGCGTAAGCTGTCATCAGAATTAGGACAGAACCCCGGTCAGGACATGATGCCCTGCAAGAGGACACTGTCTGTCAACTTCACAGACGAAATGGAGAAAGAAGCTCTCCCTACGCTGAGCAAAAATGGAAGTCTATACCTGAACGGTCTGAGTCCAGACTATGCAGAGCACGGGGAGATTTCCATCATTGAACATCTTAAATGAACATCTGTAATGATCACATAGATAGATACCGTACGATTGTGTCTGTGCTTCACAGAGCTGGATCTAAGACTTTCACATCTTTTCTGAGTGCAAAGATGTGCTGTGGTCACGGATTCTGAAAGTGGGAGACCCCATGTGCCAGTAACTTGAAAAGTTTTCTGAAAGATGACAGAAAGGTTTGTGTTCTTGAGCAAAGTACCACTCTAATGAATAATATCTGTGCCTTAAACCACTAGGAATGGACTTTCCAGAAGCTGCTACACTGAATCCTATGGAGAAATTTAATGTATTGTTTATTTTTGAAACAACCACCAGATTTGTCGACTCGGTGAGTGCAGTATTTTTCATGAGACCACCTTCCTTGATCTAAACATTTAGCAACTTCTTAACAGTGTACACTCTTTGCCATCAACTCAGAATGCACTCCTTTAAAACACAAAGTGTCCGTTTTTATAACGTTGCTATCATGTAAATGATTAATGGCTATATGTTGGGTAGTGCAGACTCATCATGCGAGCACATCCGTTCATAAATGATCTCACAGCAGGGATCACTTGCTCCACAGCTCCCTTTACATCTTGCATTCGCACATTTGTGAAAAAGCTACAAACAGAGCCTTTATAAAAGCTGCTGTCAGTAAAAGTGGTTATAAAATGCAGGCAGTTGTTTAAAAGAGTACTATTAAATGCGTTTTGCACCAATTGCATGTTTTTTTAGAATTAAAATTGCACATGTGTTTTAAAAAAATGCATTTATCATTAGACTTAGATGTTTACATAATTAATAAAAATTGGCTAATTAAATGTATAAAAACCTTCCAAAAATCTATTGGAATTTAGCATTTGTGTGATTTAAAGTTGTCCCTTAATGCCTTTACCTAAATAAATATTTATAATCTGAGCTAAAATCAAAAGTATAAATTTACTTTTATATGTATATAATACAGTTTATTTCAACCGTTCAATACAGGTCAACGAAATACAGAAAAATGCTCCTAAATGAGTGAAATAAGTATTCATTAAAAGATGGCTGACACTGACTTTGATGTTGGCTTGTAAAAGTGCAGTTTAAAAGCCAAGTGACAAGCCAACCAAACGCCATTTCTCAATAATTTTTCTATTCGTTATATGCCGAATTTGTTACTATGGTAAACAGTCTGGTTGCTATGGAGGAGTCTGTGACATGATATAATGTTGCCCTAGTCACTATATGTTATTTTAACCAACCCCCATGTCTCTAACGTTTACCAAAGCTTTGGATGCTAGGATAAACAGTTTTTTAGTTTTTTAGGGTGCCGTCATTGAGGTCATAAAAATGTAAGTTGTTACTATGCACCAAATCCACATTTCTCTATTTTGATCTTGAATATATTTTGCTGCCGTTTCCCATTTATTTACAATGAATGTTATACGTAAATGGTAAATTTTTGACTCCTTCTAGAGTCTAGGGTTCAAATACTTTTTGTACTGTGCTTGGTATGTACGTACGTTCACAGACTGAGATCCTCCAAGTGTGTGACCTGTTTGAAGTTTCTATGAGGTTCTCAGTTTGAGTTGTAGTTCTACAGAGTTTGACCGCATGTCAATGGAAAATTTCCCAGCATTCCCAGCCATTTCCCAGATTTCCTTTAGTGGTAACAATCTGAAAAGATATTTGAACTCGAGTCAGACTAGTTTGGATGTTTTGGCAAAGTTAGTGTGCCTCAGGAAAAGCGCATTAACGCCCAGTTATCGGCAAGACCTTAACCCCATAGAAAACCTCAAGAGATAGAGGATATACAAAGAGGAAAAGGTGGAATAACCCTTTTTTATGGAATTTTTTTAACAATATTTGAATACGTTTTCAGGATTTATAGAAATAAGCCCAGTTTTAGTTTTGTTCATAATCAGCAGGGGGTCAAATACTTCTTTCCCTCACAGCATAACACATTTTTCATCACTATAATGCAAAATCAATCTAATATCCAAACAATTGTGGTTAATATTTGATTAGTCAGTTAAATGCACAGCATAAAAATATGTTGATATTTGGTGAACATCGTCAATGAGTTAATGTTGTTTTAAACCAAAGCTAAGGAGCACTCTGGCCAAAGAGAAACACGTGTTTCTATTACTTTTAAGAAAATATGTCTTTGTTTCAGTTCATTTTGTTGTCATTTTTTTATGTATATAAACTGTCCACTATTTATGTTTGGAAAATGAATGTTTGTTTCTGAATGTTTCACTCAATCCACGTAGAGAAGTTAATGTAAAGTAGCAGAAGGCTGACGACTAGTGCAATAGACACGTACTTTAATAAAAAAAAAGCATGAACTCAAACCTAGCTTGTAGCATCTCCTATAATATTGATCGATTAATAAAGCACATGCTTTATTACACTCTTCAAATGGAACAAATAGGAAAAATTCAAGTACGCTTTTCAGTGAGATGGTTTCTGTTTTAAGAACTCTGTGAAACTGGAAAATTAACGCTATTTTCTTGCCTTTGTCATGTTTAATGAATGTGTCATCTGATTGTCAGAAGAGCAGTGCCATATTAACTGCAGTAACTGCAGCGTTCATCTTGCCTTTGCTCTGTCTTCATCACGGATCTGCTAAAAGCCTTGTTAAGCTGATCATTATGCTAATGTCTTTGTATTTTTTCAAATGCATTTTTACGAGCACTTCCTGGGCATTGATAGTGATGTTTTACATCCCAGTGCTTTGCTTTTAAATAAACAAACCAACGTTCTTGTTTTTTTACAGACCGTGTCTATTTCTGCGTATTGTTCTGTTTTCTGAAATCCTGTCGGTCTTGAATTGAATGCTTCTAATCTGGGCGTTTGGAACACGTCCTTGTGGGAAAGACCAATGTTTCGATTACCATTTGGCACACAGAATCTGGGTCTTCTCTCGTAACCCTCCACTCGTACGGTCGAAACGCTGAGGGTAAGTCTTGCCGTCATCAGGAGCCAATCAGAGTGTTTCACTTCCAGCGTGAGTAGATGTTATGTAAGCATGTTTGATTATCCAAAGAAAACACGAGCTGCGATGTGAAAGAAGATTTGCTCTCATTAAATCCTCCTGCCATTCCACTAGCTTCATCAGGACTTCCTGCGCAAATACAACAGCTGACTTTTTATCTCCAAACACAACCTGTGTGAACTAGAACAAACTCTCCTCGCTTACAGATCTGAGACTGTCCATGTACTGTACGTTCTGTGTATTTACAGTTGTTCAACCCTGCCAGGCCTTGACTTATCCTTATCTCTCAGGATTTCGTTCTCTGCAGAAAATGTTCCATTGACACTAGATTTGCTAAGAGTCACAGTAGTTTAATGCTGGGTAAACTCTCATTTCAGACATAAGAAGGAATATAACAATGTTTTATATTGAGCTGTAAACTTTTAATGAGAAACAAAAGGAACTTTTTGAAACTCAAGAGCTCTTGCTGCTCCGGTTTTCCACATTCTTGCTACTCTCACCGTCATCAGACTTTGTGGTTTCCTGGCGCTCAGCTGTGTCTCTCAGATCATCTCTTGGGAACTGCTCCCATTAATGACCATATGTAAAAAAAAAGTTGGTAATTGTGTCGCTTCTCCATCCTTCCATCCACCCTGACATTTAGACAGTTATAAATCCTAAAAGCATTATTACAGTCCGTAACATTTAAAGCACAATCCTGTAAATACACTCCCAATAACAGTGCTACCATATATTTGACAGTAAAGTTTTGCCAAACGTATCAATTAGACAGTTCTGAACTGGGAAAAAAATGTTAATAACCAGTATTTGTTATAACACAAATCTTAAAACAAGACATTTCTGAGCTGTAAAAAAACTATGGTGATTATTACAACTTAAACCTTTAAATTTGACATTTCTGGGCTTTGAACTAAATGGTAATTAAAAGTAATTATTATAACACAAACCTTTAAGTTACTTCTGAATTGTATAAAAGATGAACTGTACAAATTACAATTTAAATTCTTGAATTTTACTAGTATAAACTGTTTTTGTAGCAACAAAAATATGATAATTAGACACCAAAACTAGTGAAATTTACTGTAAAATCCCAGCTATATTTCAGGGCAAAATTCTGACAACCACAGATTTAATTCGTAGAGTCCACTGCGAATTGCATTTGCTTTATATATCATCAGCTGTGTACATAAAATTGTTTGTTAACATGTTTAATACATAATAGTTTCTGACTTTTGAAAAAACATATGTATATTTTCTGACTACTGTGCTCTGTTTTTAAGTATGTTTAATCTTCATTTAGGCCATTTAAAACTGTTTCCATTGATTTTAAATAATTGGATTGGTTTCAGAAAGTATTTTGATTTTTTTTACAATCCTCTACTCATATCTCTCTTAACAACAGAATTCTCAGACTATTTTGGTACAGGCAATATATATCTGAATCATCACAAATCTTAGCTACAAACTAATTTATGAAACTTAATGACTTTCAGAATTGAATAAATGGTTAATTTCTTCCTGACTGTCCATCTGTTCATGACATTTCCTGAAATGTCAAGTTGAATGCTTGTTTGTTCTCATTTATAATTCAAATGCAGTGCAAGCAAATGTCTCTATATATTATTTAGTAAATGGTTGTCGTATCAGTGTTCATTGTATCTGAAAGTAATAACCAGCTCCAAAACTTTTAAATGATTTCAGTGTACAATAACTGTAAATTTATCATATAGCAAACAATCTGCAGCAAAAAAAACCCCATTTGCTTGAAAACGACGACAGTGAGAAGGAAAGTCATCTAAAAAATCTGGAATAAAAGACCTGTAGAGATGACATCATGATACACTCTGGAAAATATCTTCTAAGTTTGACATCTTGTAGACTAGTTCAACTGGAAGTTCTGTGAGAATCTATTGAAGCTGCTTCTTCTACTGGTGCACTCCAGTTATGGACTCTCTGTTGTTAGGGTAGTTATCTTTGTGGAAATCTGACTTTTTGTTGTGGATCTAAAGTATCAGGAAACATTTGTGTGAAATCAAAAAAGCAGTGCCAACATGTATCATCTTCACATAAATAGCCTCAGCAGTTTTTACAGTAGTTAAGTCAGAAGATTTAATGTTTCCTCATCTTTGCTTCACATTATCAGAAATAAGAATAAATGTAATTAAAAGAAATCTCTAAGGCCCTTTTCACAGTGCCAGTTAAATGTGACCCAGTTTTTTTGCTCATATGAGACCCAGATCAGATCTGCTTGATAGAAAAAAAACCTTATAATAATAATAATATATTATTATTGGTATTATATTATCCAATATTGGGTAGTACTGTGGCCTTAGGGTGTGATGGTCACTGGTTTGAGAAGGGTTTCCATGTTCTCGCCGTACATGCATGGGTTTCATCCATATCCTCAGGTTTCCCCCAAAAGAGTAATAACATGATACGACACAACAAGACATGAAACAGTACTATAAGCGATAAAATACCATAAGCTATGATATGATGCAGTACAATAAGATATGAAACGACACGATACGTTAAGATACAATAAGATAAGATCCGATAATAAGGAATGGTACCATATGGCACTATACGTTAACATACAATACGATATGTTACGTTAAGATAAGGTATGATATGATGCGATATCTTTATTTATTAAAGGAAATTGCAACACAAACAGATCAGAACACATACACATAAAAATATTTACATATTTATTTATATTTAACTAAAAAGCTACGGAATGTGCAAATATGTGCATAACTGACTCTTGGTGTAATTTAAGAGCATGTTATGGCACACATAAAATATATTGAATATTCATTCATCTTCTGCCCCGCTTATTCGCTTTCAGGGTCACGGGGGGTCTGCTGGTGCCTCTCTCCAGTGCTCATCGGGCGAGAGGCAGGGGTACACCCTGGACAGGTTGCCAGTCCATCAGAGGGCTATACTGAACATGATTTGCATTTTATAGCATAATTAGTTGTTACATTTGTTCTTGTAACTATGATATCAATATTTTTATTGTCATTAAGACAATTTTGACATTTTTTTGTTAAAAAAAATTAAGACAATTTAGATTTTTTTTTTTTTTATAAAAAAAAAGAAGACAATTTTGAATTTTTTTTTTTTGCAGGTCAACGAGGAAACACGACAGCATCCAATCAGAATGTGAAACCTGACATTCACAGAGTGGTGCCCCGACTAAATGTGTTGCTGGAAAAGAGGAAAATGGATGAATGTTAAAACAGCAAAACAAAGGTTGGTTTGGTCATCTTAATATATCTGCTCCAATATGCTTCCACCAATCCTGAGATCTCTCACGCAACCACATGTTCCTCTGAATGGTCAAATCCATATTAAAAGAAACATGTGCAGACTGAAATAATAGCCCTGTGCCTTCTCCCCCTAAACACGAACAATGCGTGATGCTACAGTATTTGGGTTGCCATGTTGTAAAAATTGAGCATCTTTGATAATATGTTTTCATTTTCAATATGCATGGCTTTTCTATGACTTCAACATTTAGCAAATAAAGTCAAGACTAGGCAAATAAAATGAAGAAACCCGTTTTGGATTGGCAGAACATATATGCACACACCATGTCGATCGATCTTGAGACAATCCCCTGCAGAAATCACGAGCGCTTGGTTAATGAGAGGCCTGAGAATGCTGAGTACCTGCAGATCTCAGAGGTGTGTCGATCTCTTCATCAGCCATGCGGTTCTCAGGGGAGCTGTGTGAGCAGCCCAGTGAGGCAGAGAGCTGGGACAAAGACTTCCCATGATGCACCATACCTCTGTGGACAGTTAATCCAGAGTCTGAGTGACAGCCAAGTGACACACTTTCTCAAAGAAAAACACAGAGCTTCCCAAAGGTGAGGTGTGGAGAGAAAGCAAAACATTCTCACTGAATGCCTCAGTCAGACGGAGCTACTCCGACAACAGACGTACAAACATAATTAAATCAAATCTAACGCAACAAAAAGAAATGATGGTAAATTAATTATTTGTAAAAACTAGAGCCACTTTCTGGTCGCCATTATTTGAAATTGTAGCAGCTTTATTGTTTTGAAGCCCGGCCCCTTGTCACATCAGTTGTAAAAACGTGTTTTCCAGGTTATGGCTGTTAATCAGCTTGTCGGGGATGCCTATAATAAAGCCAGCCACATGGAGATGAAGGGACTATCCCCAAGTTTACCTGGCTTGATTCCCCCTGTGAGGCAACTGCCGCACTGGCCACACCTCTTTGTGTGTAGTATCTTCCCCATGTAGCTCCCCAAATGAATTTGAATGGCTAGTGCGGGTTTTTCCTCTGGGTAGTGTGATTTCCACTGCTTTAAGTGGGGCGGAACTAACCCGATACTCAGTTCCACCTCTTCTAAAAACAGCTCTTTAGAGTACCACCCCTTCTCCGAGTGCTGAGAATGTACCAGTATGCTCATTAATGTGTTCGTTTTAATCGTTCCCATCTCAACCTTTCAGAACTCTTGATCCCTGTCTAACCCTTGTGCCGGGTGATTTTTTTTTGTCTAAATTTGGGCACACATTTTTCTGCGTTGCATGAAATTTAATGATTTTTGGTGAAAAATCTTATTTTTGCATATATTTTATGAACATTCTTTGAAATTTTTTTTAAATTACAAAAATAACTAAATAAACCTTGGCTCTAATCAAAATATAGAGATTTTTAGCCTTTACTTGCCAAGATATACATGATGTCACTGATTTCTGAAAAAGATACAAACAAAATGTTTTTGTTTTTCAATAAGAAAAATGATTGTGCCCTGGATATTTTTTGTCAAACATTAGTTTAAACCATTAACATTACATTTTTGCGTAGCCCCAGATTTTTTTCCCCTTATTTATTGTTTGTGCCCCATTGACTTCCATTATAACGACATTTTTCCATTGTAAAGCCACGACACAAAATAATCATGCATTCTTGATTCTTGGTGGTTATTCTTGTTGGGAAGAGGTAAAATTTAAGATTTTTAAAAACAACTTTTATGTAGATGGTCAATATATGGCAATGTATTTATATATGAGATTTGAGCTCCCTCTCTTAATTTTTTCAGGATTCTCTGCATTTTTGCTGCAAAAAGTAACGTTGTCTGCTTAAAGCTTTAAAAAGATCCTAAAAGTTAACCTCATATACCCATGGCATGAGATCACTCTGAGAAACATGTCTTTATGTTCATGCAGCTCAAAGACGGCGAGAAAATGGAGGCATGGAGTACAGAAGGCCTGTTCACAACAGTCACAACACACATCATCTTCATGCTCTACTTATCACTGGTACTTCCTTCCCTTTGCTGATGGACACGAGTGCCTCAGAGCCTTCCAAAACAGATCCGCCGACTGCAACATAGTCATCACATTAAAAGAGCACAATCTGTGTACAGCACATAAAACCAAGCCATTTCTTTATAATGTGATAAAATGCATTTTAGCGGAAAAGGGAAAGTGTAAAACGCATGCAAAAATAAATGTATTATTAAACTCTCAGAATTGTTCTTGGTAGCATTTAGTGGAGGCAGCTTGAAGAAACACACAAACGTAAAAAAAGGTCTAAGTTGTGATGTAAAAAGACTCGTGTTCCAGGTAAACCGCAAAGATTTTTTTATGTGGGTGATCGATCAAAATGTGTTTGTGGCAAAGACTAAGCGGACAGCAGCAAGTCCACATGAATAAAGATGATTTCCCATCACACCGTCCTGCAGGCTTCTGCACTAGCCCAGAGAACGTCATTGAAATAAATGAGGACGCTAATGGTTTGCTGTCTTCGGGAAACGTTACCCTCCCGTTTCACCCTGTTAACTTTGAGCTAATTGATGATTTGTCATTGACTTGCGTATATCTAAATATGTTTCACTCATCTCAACCAAACATATGAAATCATTCATTTTCTTTACCCACTTCTACCTTTTTTCAGGGTCACAAGGTTGTGCTGGTTTCTACCTCCAGCGTACTTTGGGCAAACGTGGGGATACGCCCTGAACATGTTGCCAGCCTATCAGAGGGCAATACACACAATTACTCCATAGCAGCGGTCACATGTCAGGAACTTCAGGTAATATATTTCTATTCATAGAGGGTATGATATCCAAATAATTACAATGAATTCATGACTAACACATATACAAAAATCTGGGTTGCTATTTTCTTTAAAAACACAGTTCTGGGACCAGTGTGGCATATGCTTGAAAGAATCCCGTCGATCCATTTCAAGTAACAAAAAATACAAACTAGTCACACATTCACTCAGTTCAATAATACAGGAAGAAAACCTAAATGATTATAACATGGTACATAAATCGCTAAAGATTAACCCTTTCAACCCTGACTATGCCGTGCGATTCTGGATTCCGCCCTGACAGAAAGTTCAGCTGGGTGGAACTTTTACCTGGTATCTGAGCCACCGGATTAGAGAGGTCACATGCCAGGGCTTTTTGATAACTTAATATGGAGCAAATATCAGTTTTTAGGACATAAGTATTGCTGTAAAGTAGACCCTGTTATAATTTAGATTACTTGTATTGGGAATTTTAAAGAGGCACTCTTTTGTGGATGGGATTTTAACTTGTGCAGCTGCATACAATGATATTTGCACAGTTGAATTTTCAGTGTTTTGCCGGGCCTTTAAGATAATTTAGAGAATTCAATTAACCTGATGCATGTCTTTGGTCTTGTGGGGGAAACCGAAGAACCTGGAAGAAACCCAAGCAAGTACAGGGAGAATATGCAAATCTTAGAAAGGCTTCTGGCTGTAATGTCACTAAATAACTGATGCTGCAGTTGTTCCAACATTATAAGTTACTGCAATTTTGATGTGTTTTCTTGGAAAGAAATGAGCACAGTTTATTTCAGAATCTATTTTCACTAAACAGTTTTGGAGTTTAATGGAAAAAAAAATATTGATGCAAGTCAAAGCTAAATATAAGTTATTTTTATTAGCATAATTCGAATTGATATTTTGTAAATGTATTCATTTAAATTGAATTAACCAAATAAAAAAAAGTATTCCCAATATACAACATTGAATAATTTGTAGTGCATTACAGTATTTATGTAAATTAATTGTTGTTGTGTGTTTTGAATTTTACAGTTTTAAAAAAATAAACTTTTTTCCATTTAAGCCTAAAAGTTCAGATTTAATCATTCATTTTAATCCTTCGCAGAAGGGAATTTCTGCTATTGATATGATGAATCTTATCAGGTTGAGGCAGAGCAAGTTTATTTATACACGTTTAGAAAATCATACAGAATATAACGCTCGATTCATGTTCTGGATTAGCAGGATTTAGCACAAAACTGTTGCTAATATTTGTAAAAGCAAAATAGCATTTTGGCTGAACTCTGGGTCTGGCAGACAAGAGAGAACAGATGGTTCTCTCGCACAAAGCCACGCACACACAACTGTAAAACCAACAAACACACACTTGTGAGATTTACATGTGAATTCTCTGATAAGGGAAAGCTGATCGATTTGTTATCTTGCATATAAACATACACAGCGAATCAGTGAAAAAACAAGTGTATCGCTTACATTTTACATCTATGGATTTAAATTAATGCGTATTAATGAGATTCAAAAGCCCCGACGAAAAAAACTACGCAACATAAACATAACAATGTGTTTCTCAAGGACAACCTCCAACCCCCACAGATCAACGGAGAGCATGATGTACAATGAAAAGAAATATTCAATCTCCATTAAATTTAACTCGGAAGGCAGGAATTGATTTTTTTTTTTTACCATAGTCTAGGTTCATCTGCACTTTGATTTTATCATTAACTGGTAAATCAATTATTTCACTGATTCTTGGGTGGCTTTTACCACTGGTTTGGTTTTTATGGTCTAAGAAGGAAGTTGTTTTGTGTTTATGTGGTTTATCACGCAATGGCTTTCGCCGTTTAGAAATTAAATATGGGTGGAAAGAAAAAAAATGGGTGTATGTGACAATAGTGCTGTAAACAAAGAATGCTTTCAGAAATATAATAATTTGTTTTTGTAAATGTACAAAATGCAAAGTAAGTGTACAAAAAAAAATCTAAATCAAATCAATATTTGGTGTTATTTGATATTTGTAGGAGTATAGTAAGGTTAATCAGCTCGTAAGAGTATCAGGTGTTGATCATAAATCCCAGTCATGAACTGACACAGAAACAACTGTGTAGGAGGCTGCGAAACTCTGCTACCAATGTTATAGTTGGTAGACATTTTCTTGTAATGGCAAGATTTAACACAGCTACAAGACACAAGGTAGTTTTCTGAATGAATAAGGTCTTTCCCAGACAAAGATTTCAAAGCAGACTGGAGTTTCAAGATGTGCTGCAATGATGAGGGAAATGTTGAGGGTCTTAGACACAGTGGTTGTACGTGGAAGATGGTCAGCACTGCCATGAGCTCATAATTGGCAGAAACCAGTGCTGTCTAGCTACTCCCATCTACTGTCCAGAAAAGTCTGGCCAGAAGTGATCTTCGTTGAAGAAATGCAGGCAAAATGATGGCTGCAGGCATGTAGAGGAAGGCATGGGTGGAGGCACCTTGATTGTTTGGGGATACAAATGTATGTGGATTGGCCAGGATTAATACTGTCCTCAATGCTGAAAAATACAGACAGATACTTTTTAATCATGAAACAGGTATGATTGCCCCCAAACCTATTCTGCAACAGGACAATGGCCCAAACATACAGCCAAAGTTACCGGTATTAAGAGCTGTCTTCAGCGATAAGTGCTGGAAGTTATGGAATGGCCTCCACAGAGCCCTGATCTCAACATTACTACTCAGCTATATATAAGTTCTGTGCAATACCACTCAACTATTTATTTATTTAAATCTATTTATTTCTCGTGTTAAATGTTTGTTGATGTCTCCAAGATGTTTGGAACATCCTACAAAAACTGTGCAAATGCAGCCAGAATAATTCAAAAGGGTAGTCACATTAAACATAGATTTGATTCCACTGCATTTTGTTCATCCTAAATGCTACTTTTGCTTTATCGGTGCACGCCATCTAGCGGTTAGATTGTGAATTGCTAGAACCGTTGTCCGACTCCGAGAATTGGACGCCGACGCAACTGCGTAACTTTAGCGAGCTTTGGATAATAATTGACCCTTGCTTCCAAGTGTTATTTAAATACAGGATTCGTCCAGGAACAGATAAGAAACTGTACGCTCTCTGTAATGCGTGGGCGGACCGTTAACTGACACAGCACGAGGATAGAAGGCGGAATATGAAGATGTCGAGGTGGAGTTGACGTTATTCGGGGCACGACACGTCTTCGGAGTCCACGTGTAGCTCCGGATCGGTTGCCGACGGACAGACAAACCGCCTCGCATCCGCCGCGGTGGAGTCATCATGAAGGCAGCACAGACTGACGGAGAGAGCGGTAACTTGCCGTTTCTTATAATGGTTGATTCTTTTACACCATCTTTGTTTTTGTCAGCTGACGTCATATCTGAACGAATCGTTTACTATTTGATGCGGTCAATGAGTTGAGGTCTTTATGTGGCTGTGTTAGTCGTGTTTGTGCTTGCATTTTTAAATGAATCGTTCTTTTTTTGTTGTCTGATGGTGACAGGGGCAATGTTACCAGATCGTACCAGTGGAGCGGTAAAGATGATGTCGATCCGGCTCGTGTTCTGGATCTTTCTTCCTGCGCTGAGTCTCTGCGCTCCTCCTCAGGAGACTGTTAGGTAGCCTACTGTAAAGCCGACTGTACCAGAGGAGGCCGCATGAAGGCTACTCTACCAACTGCATGCCACGTGTATCTTGATATTAATTACAAATGAACCTGAAATTAAAAGCTTTATTTAAAAACTTAATACCAATCAGGAAAAATATTTTGTATAACTTTTGCATGCTCTCACAAAATTGTGATTTTTTTTTTTTGCATTTCCTCGCAAACATTTTTGGTATTTTTGGTAACCTCAAAGGATGAGTGCCCTCACAAAATATTTTGCATGCCTTCCTAAAACATGCATGCCCTCACAAAACGTCTTGCATGCTTAAAGTTTGTTTGCCCTCCCAAAAATTGTGTGCCCGTTCTCTCACAAAGGATACATGCCTTCACTAATAGTGCATTCCTCGCAAGTTATCTTGTATGCTCAAAGTGCAAAACTTTGAGAAAAATGCAAAACATTTAGCATTTTTCTCAAAGTTTGTGTGTCCTCGCAAAACATTTAGCATTTTTCTCAAAGTTTGTGTGTCCTCGCAAAACATTCAGCGTTTTTCTAAAAGTTTGTGTGTCCTCGCAAAACATTTAGCATTTTTCTCAAAGTTTGTGTGTCCTCGCAAAACATTTAGCATTTTTCTCAAAGTTTGTGTGTCCTCACAAAACATTTAGCATTTTTCTCAAAGTTTGTGTGTCCTCGCAAAACATTTTTGCATTCCTTCACATGGGTTGTGCCCCCTCTCGAAGTATGCATGCCCTCGCAAAGTTACAGAAGGTTTATATGTCCTTCATCTTGCCCTGGGACTATGTATTACACAGTGATAAGATGAAATCCACTAACAACTGTGACTTTTTATAGTGAAATTACTAAATATTTACTAACTGAGGTAAAATGATTTATTTAAATGCAAATAATTTCAAACACATTATTTATTCTTGGTGATGTTAATGAGTGTTCTTTGAATTACATTGATTATTTAAACACCTGAAATGAGCATTTACGTCTTTTTCTTTTTAGTGATGATAGTCTTCCATCGGATCTTGCGAATCCTTTCAGCTCCAGGGAAGACAACCGCAGGTTACAGTTTTCTGATGTTGGTTATCTTGAAACCAGCTGATCAAACATGATACAGCTGCTCAAAGTTCACAGTTAAATATCTTTTTAGAGATAATGGTGAGGGCTTTAACAGCTGATATTTTGTGCCTTCAAACGTTTTAAACTTATAAATGACCATAAACTAAACTAACCTCTTAGCTGTAGAAAAAGGTAAGGATATAACTGTGTGTTGTTGTTACAGGTTATTGCACAACTTCATCAAAAGCAACCTGAAAGAACAGAACAGCCCCGAGTTGAACACTAGAGAACAAGGTTTGTGTTCTTCATTTCATCTGATCATTTTGTACACTGACAAAAATTTAAGTCCCCACCAGCACAGTTGTTAGCCTAACTTAAAATTAAAACCATTATCTTTGCATTTACATGATTGTGCTCTTTTTGTTGTCCTTTAGAGGTGTTCTTCCTTTTCTCCTTGTATGACTATGACAGAAGTGGGCAGATGGATGGTTTAGAACTGATGCAGCTTCTGACAGATTTCTTGACTCATCAAGACCTGATGCCAAAATCAACAGATCTTGTGAGATATGTCTAGAGTCATCATAATTCATTTCAAGATTTCACACACTTTTGCATGACTTAAAGTCCATTAATAATATGGGAAGTATTCTAAGAATAAAAAATGGTTTGCACTAGACAGCTTTGATTACATTAGCATTCATAGCTGGGTTGGATTTCAAACTGTTAATATATTGCTTTGAATTAGATATATTTTCTCCTTGAACAAAAAAAAAAAGTTATTGATTAGTAATTAATAAGCAATCTTGAAATTAAATAAAATGCATCTTTAACAATTCAACCTTGTTCTGCACAAAATCAAACACGGAATTTATGCTTAAAGTTGGTGACAGAGGTGCGATATTTGTTTCTGACTGTATCTAGTGATTTGGGGCTAAAGTCCCACCGTATTCTACTTTTGATTGGCTGAATGAGCTGAAAGTGCGCTCTATCAAGGGTTGATTCAGTCTGAATCAAACCAGTGCTTCCAATATGATTATATCTCATCATCATTCTGCTATTAATTGATGTCTGTATAATCTGGCGGACATTATCCTAAGTCTATGGACGTGAAAGTGACTGAAGTTTAGAGTAAAGTGCTTATAAATTAAACAAATTCAATATTTTTCAGGTTGTTTCCATGGTGGACTACCTTCTGCAAACTCAAGATCTAAATCAAGATGGATTACTAGCTCCTTCTGATCTGTTATCAACAGAAGTTCAGGACAAAAACATTACTATTCCCATTGATAGAGCAACGGAGGAGGGTTTAAACCTAGAAGACACCAATCAGCAATCGGAGGATGTAGATCCTAAAATTCAAGAAGCTGAACTCAAAGGTGTCCCTGAGACACATGACCCAGCTGAGGAGGAACAAGAACAGATCCTGGAGCAAACTCAGGAGAAAGAGCTGCAAGATGACAATCAGGAACGAAATACACTAGAACAAATGCAGCCATTAGAGAAGTAGTACCCAATTACTCTTACATCTCAGCATTATTCACTGTTTTTAAAAGCAAATGTATGCTACAAAGTTTTTTGTAATTCTTGCCAAGTGAATTTAGACCTTTTAAAGTCTTGCAACCTTTAAGACATTTTTCATTTTATAATTAATTAATAAAATTTCAGTTTATATATACTATATATTGATTCACACTGTTAAGTATTTTATAATTGTGCACCAGTTTAAAATCAGACTTAAATCAATTAAGTAAAATTGGATCATTTCAGACCGCGAACCAGACATTAGCTCATGGCAAACTGGTTGAAAAACACAAATTTATACCAATAATAATAATAATAAGAAGAATGAAAAGCTTCAACTATGCAATGTCAGTGCAAATACAAATAAAATACCATGAAGCAACTGTAATGGCTACTGTAATAGTTAAGAAAAAAAAACTAGAAATGAGTTGTAATGCAAATAAAACAATTTAATCTAGGACAATAAATAAATAAAAATAATAAATCTGACAATCCATTTGCTTTTGTTGCCACCCACATAAGGGTACATTTCTAAGTGTGGTTAACACCTTAACCAATACACAGGTAGCTCAAAAAAATGAATTAGCTTTATTTTTTTCCTGCTAGAATACATTCTTTTAGCATGTAATAAAAGACAAACAAATCATTATTGGATTTAGTATTTATTTAACCACAATTAGGACAGAAAAAAAAAACACAATCTGATAAAACAAGAACACTTATAAAAAAAAAAAAAAAATCCTTGAAACATTGAGGAATCAAGGTGTGCTAAAACATTTTAGACAATAGTTTAAAACTAATAAGAACTTTTTTGATTCATGATCTTCACTAAAACATCTGACCCTTGCCTTAAAAGACTGCATAAAACGTAATCAACAATACTTCAAGTCCAAAGAAGACTGCTTAATTTGTGGGCTATGACTTTGATCATGGTGCTTACTTTAGCTCCACTCTTCCCTTACGGCATTGGGATTCCAGCCACAATTTCAGATTCAATGCCACAGTGGTCCTCACCTCTGAGTATCTTGAAAAGTCCTAACAAAATAAATAAGAATAAACAAACCCATATAATCTTTTCATTTCCAACAAGACAAAAACAAAAGGGAGCCTCACCATTATCACCCCAGTCAGTGTTCCAGGAGTTAACGGCTAGCCAGTAGGGAACACCACCTTCCTCCCCCCAGCCAATGATCTTAATGGCATGACCTCCTAAAGGAGATCCACTTAAATGCTGATACACACCTGCAACAATTTGATGCTTTGAGTGGTTGACCAAAAAAAAAAAAATAATAATAATAATAATACATTTCAAACACTTGGGTACATGAACGAATACCAACCAGACTTGTACATCAGGAAATCTTCATATACAGTGAAGGCAGCCTCAACAGGACCGTTCTTGTAGAGCTCCTTCATTATAGACCTCTCATTAGATGGCACACTGTAGGATGATTTTCCTGCAATGGACAATTGGGAAATATTTAATCTATAAAATCAGCAAGTTCAAAAAGAACATAGATTAAGGGCTAGTTTATCAAGCATGGATGCAAGACTACAGTCATGCATTAATGAACGTTCTTATAGCTCTAAATTCACATTGCTGAATCCCCTTTTCCGCACATTCCAAGAAATCAAAAATGTAATTATCTATCGACTAAACCATCCTTTCTATGAAAAGGTCGATCCCTTACAGATCCACAAGAAACATCAAGATAAATGTGGTTTGTAAAGCAATCCACTGTGTAAAAGTGCAGTAAAGACTTCCATTTAGTATTGGGAATGGATTGTAGCATACCAAACATCAACCCCTACCACAAAGCATCTCCTAATAACCCATAGTTGGATGCCTATTTAAGTTTGGTGGTTTAATCTAAACTTCGTACCAATCACACTGGAGTCTTGGGACCCATTCAATGGGACATTGATGTATTGTCAAAAATACAGTTCTCAAGCTGAACTATCAGAATTGGAATCAAACTTTCCAAACATAGTCTTGAATTTCTATCCAACGTTCCCATATGCATTTGAATGGACTACACACATTTGCTTATTGTAAGTCAACCATGTTTGTGTGTGATTAGATGTAGCTGGAGAGGGCAAGACAAACTTGAGTCACATTTATTTACCAAATCTGGTAAATAAAAAAAAAAAAAAGAGGAGTTCTAAAACTAAAGTAAAAACTTTAATGACCCCTTTAATGTTAACACATGTACAAACAACTTACCAAAGTGTTTGTCCTGCTTATAATTGGGACTGTAGCCAGATTCGCAAGACATCTCGCAGTTTGGAGTATCTCCTCCTTCTCCAGAACATGGAGGACGACTGCCATTCACATGATGCTCACAGGGCTCTATGGTGTATGGACGACAGCCTAGAAACAGGTATTGGGTGAGCCTCAAAGGTCAATATCTAGTAATGATTAGTAATAAACGAGGTAGTCACACACCAATGTGGGAATTATAGAGTCCACCAGAGACGAGGCCTTCTTTGGTCCAGAAGTCCCAAGCAGCAGAGGGGTATCCACCATTACACCTGTTAATGAAAGTATGTTGACAATGTTTTGCAAAGACATCACTCCCAAACAAATAATTTTGCAGCCAAGGGTAGGAACATGTTAACAGTGGGCATAAACTACACTAGAAGCAATGTTGGTACTGTCTCAAACATTTCAAGTAGCATGTGAAGTACCATTGACTTGGTAGACTAGTGAACGGACCACTAGCTTCCTGTAGAAGTGTCCTCTTGCGGCTGAAGTCATGCAGAAGTGAAAGCATCTGTAGCCCAACCCCTTCTATAAAACCTAATTTCCCCCAAACCTTTTAAAGTTTAACAGGAAGTTTGTGGATAAGGCAGTCAAAAATGTAAAGGTTCTGTAGAAAAACAAAAAAAACAAAACATTGCCTATGCAGACTTCTGAAGTCAAGTTATACCAACTCTGGGTAAGATTCTATAAATTTTCCATGTTTTCATTGAGATAACACCCTCGTCTATTGGAACTTGTCCAACCATGTTTTAATTATGCTTGAACTTACCCCATGCCACAACTGCTACAGCAGGTCAGCAGATCCTGTGAGGAGATCTCCACACTAACTTTGGCATTACTGTGGATACACACTCTATCTGAGATGGCTTCTGCAGCTCCAAATGCCTGCATTGGAAACAGATTCAGGAATCACCTACAGGTTGGTAGCATTTGTATAGTTTAAAGAGAGGAGAAACTTACCCAGCATGAACCGCATGAGCCCTGGTCTCTTATCTCTTTTAGAGTGGGGCAGTTGGGCCACTGTTCTCTTGAATCAAAGTTTTTGGGGAGCTTGACATCATCAGCATATTGTATCCTAGATGTTAGGAGTTGAAAAGAGAAAATTTGAGGAACATTGACCAGCATAATCTCACAACATCTGCAAAGATAAGTTTTACTTCCCCTGATACATGCAACCAATTTCCCCAATCTCAAAATAACTCACAAGACGGGGAGTTTGGGTCCTTTCAGTAAAGTCCCACACAACCGCTTGACATAGCTGTAGTCCACATCACGGAAGTTATGCCCAGCCTGACAATGAGAAATTCACACATTTTTTTAAACCTCACAAAAATTAAGCAAGCATAATACTGAAGAATGTCATACCTTCCAAGTACTGTTGGCTTTGTTAATAAAGTTGACCATTTCGGGGGACAAGGGAGCCAAGCGGGGTCTGGCCCAGCCAACTGAAAGAACAGAGACAACACAGAGCAAAGCCAGCCGCCACATTCTGGAATAAGGAAGAAAGTACAATTAGGATTACACAAACGTTGTTTATTTCATAGAGCTCCTGAAAGAGAGCAATGACATTTGTTGGAGTCTGAACCCAACAACTGTTATAAAACACCATTACAGGTGGCTAGCTGATTGTTTCGGTGTTCATATTCCCGTTTGAAATTAGAAACCAAATTTGCTGTGTGTTCTAATGTGTTTCATATGAGCTCTGATTTCCACATTTTACTTTCGTTTTGAGTCTAGGGCCTTTAGATCACAGAACTCAACAAATAACACACATTTAAAATGATAAATCTGACAAGACACGTAGCTTTGAACACATTGAAGTCAGTGGCGTTTATTTAAAAAAGATTTATTTGACATGTTTTTTTTATCCAATCTTAAAACTACGTTAAATCACAATTACTTTTCAAATCAACTCAGAACACATTAAATGAAACACACACCTCGATCAGGATTTAAATAAACATCTAAGTGACCCCCCCCAATCTTACCTGTAGTTTAGCCTTGACACTCGTTTTGAAATAGTGACTCCCCTTCCCCGAACTCGATTCCTGCGCGGAAATAAACAACAACCGTCAAGCACGCTGCTGCCTTTATAGAAAAGCAGCTGATCACGTGATTAGTCATGTGCGCTGGGATCTGATGACTCTCACGTGATCAAATCTCAGTTTGAGTAATCGCTCTGTTGCACTTAGACTAAACTAATCAGAAGTTAATTTCATTATTGCATATAAGCATTTTTTGCGTTTGTACTATACCGAATATAAAAAAACTATTTTTTTAAATATACATTTTCAGAATTTGATTCTATGACTTAAATTCATAACAAATACATTCACCTCACAAAAAAATAATAATTTCAAGTAAATTCTGCAGCGAATCATTTTAAATAATTATTTATTTTTACAAACTTTAAAACTTTGATAGGTTTGCTATCAGTAACCTTTTTAAAATTGGTAATCTTATGTTATTCTGTATGGCTCTCTAAAAATGTCAACATGATAATTTTATAAAAACGCACTGAACAGTGAATGACTCAGATGTAGATATTTTGCAGGCCCAATGATGTTCTTTTGTTAGTGATTTTTGTTAGTGCTCTTTTGTTAGTGATTTTATTTTTCCAATATTGTTATTATGTATGAAGGTCTGTCTGTGTGGCCCAAAATAATAAATGAAATTCATTAATCTACAAAGTGAAGTGTACAGTAATCTACAATGTAATGAAATTTGTATTAGAGATTTGTAATAGAGTTCTAATGTACATTCTACATTTTTAATGATTTTGTATTGTAAAACACACACTCAAACATACAATCATGACAATCAAGAATGAAGGTTACAAATATACAAATGCATGTAAAAAAAAACAAAAGCAACAACAATAGTACAAATTCAACAAATAAATAAAATATTATAAAGCATAGCACTTACATTGATAAAGTCATTACAGACGTCATCACAGGATAGAAAAGAATTAATAGTTATATTTATTATGGTGTGCGTGTGTGTGTGTGTGTGTGTGTGTGTGTGTGTGTGTGTGTGTGTGTGTATATATATATATATATAATTTTTTTGTAGTCTAAAATTTTATGTTTTCTAAGAGACATTAAAATGATTTTCCCCAATCTTTACTGAACACGAATGAAGACGGAAAGAGGCGATGTAAACAGTATGACGTCACAGCATCTCGCCGTGTGTGTGACGTCACAATGAGCGGCAGCCTCCAAAACTGTTCCGACCGCTTCCGAGACAAAAGAAGTGGAAGCGAAGGAGCTTCTATTTCCCCCAAAGCCACACATTTCTACGTATTCTTAGGGCAAAACAAGAAATTATGAAGGATAGAAAGAGATGTGTGATTCCATGGAGCAACGTTTTTCTGTATTGTTTTTCGGCAGGGGTTGTTTTGTTGGAGAAAGCGGCATGTGAGTGAACCTCTTGTATTTGTTCAACCGCGCTCATCATACACGTCCGAATTGGCGTGAGGATGTGCTTTTGGATGTTTAGTCAAATACAATGTTAATGCGAGATTTATCCTCTATTCCCTTTTTAACGCCCACAGGTTCTAGTTAACTTTGAGCGCCTTTTTCGTGAATGGAGAGCAGGGGGCGTGTTTTGCTTTGTCACACACATGCTTTACATTATACCAGACTAGAAACCCATGAAATTTAATGAATGGTTGTATTTTTTTACGAATATAATAGAAAATATAATAGAAAATATCAATGTTTTGCCTCTATTTCACTATTGCACTTCTGTCGTTGTGACGTTACTGAAGTAGCAATTGTTTCATAAATGTTAGATATGATAAGATGGGGAAATGCATTTGTAAATGTCTGCACTAATAAACTTTCTAGGAAATGTTTTGTCCAAAACTCCACAACAAAATGTTCTCCCGCATGAATACACACACAAAGAAAAAAATCTAATAAATCAATCATTGATTTAATACTTTATGTATAATACATGTCATTTTTTATGATTAGTAAATTAATTCAGTTTCATTAGATCCGACTGGCTTTAACTCAGTTTTGTGTTCTTAATTTGGTTGTATCTTTGGGGTCTTTCTCTTGCAGCAGAATAAATGTGGGCTTGTAGGCCAAAAGTAGTAAAACCTATTGATTTGATTTAGATTTGTTTAGTTTATGCACCTTGCTTTTAGTAAATGTACACATAAACAATCATTATTCATATTTTTTTTCTGCATTTTTCACACCTGTTTAAAACTGGCACATTTCCGTAGAAAACTTCTGAATATTCCGTTGCAGTTGTGCTGTGTTTCATCCAATACCTATGGACCGGACAGGATCTGTTGTGCTGGCTGACAGGAGCACTTTGTCTGCCTCTCACTGCGGTGCAGTTACTCAGTCTCCAGTGGTACATTACTAATGAAGAGAAACCCAAGCCTTCACTCATCCTTCTGCACTGCCTGCATCTGGGCACTTATCACAGGTCAGATACATAACATTAATAGCATTTACAGCTGGAATTATTTAAAAAAATATAAACAGATTTAACAAAAACAGTGTCCCAAATTAGGAACAGGAGAATTTATAGTCGGAATATACTGTAATGTGTGGTGTTTATCTAATGATACTGTATGTGTTTGATCTCAGAATGTGGTGCTGCATCCGATCTGGAGCTCAGTCGTTGAAGTTTGGAGCATCTCTGATGCAGCAGGCAGAGGTGTCAGCTCTTGGTTTGATTGAGACCCTGACTGTCAGTCTTCCTCAAAGTCTCTTGCACACCTACAGCTTATTCACCCTTCACCCTGGCCTTGTTTCACCAGGTACATAATGTTTTCCCTGCACCAAAACCCTCGCGTTTTTAACTATAGTTGCTTATATATTCACCAATTCATTCGCAGCCAGACCATTCCTGGTTTGAGTTCCACTCCTCCCTCAGAGATGTATTAAGTCAGCTTTCCCGATTAATTTTAAAGAGCCTCTGAAGTCTCTAGCAAGTCTTGCGTTAGCTGATTGGGTTGGTAGAATTGGGTAGCTGTAAGCAGTCAAAACATCACTGAGGATGGATCAGAGTCTGTTTACCTGAAAGAAGAGTAAAACATTGGGAGAATTCGTGGGCAGTAGCATGCTTGATAGCATTTGTTTGGAAATTAACAAATGTTGTGTTCATCACTGTGCCTGAATGGTACCTTATGGGGCTACTCCGCTTAAAACAATTGGTGAACATGTTGTCACCATCTGGGAGTCGACTGTACCTCATCGTATTCATACAAGATGGTTAAGGGCACAGTTAAATTCTCAGTGATTGCACACACTAGATCTGATTCCTAAATAGTACTGAAATATCACACTCAAGTAAAAGTACAATTACTTGCCAAAAAAGTAAAGAAAGTAGAGTAAAAGTATCTGTTCTAAATACGACTAAAAGTTCAAGTAAAACAGAGAGGAAGGGAGGAAAGAAACAAATAGAAAGAGCAAGAGGGAGAGAGGAGGAAAAAGGAGAGCATGAAAGAGGCGAGATATAGATAGCATGAGGAAACAGAGAGAGAGTGAGCTGGAAGAAAAAGAGAGGAGTAAAAAAATAAAGGAGGGAGAGAGAAAGTGAAATAGAAGTGAGACTGATAGATTGAAAAGAGAGAAAGTGAGAGACAGAAAGAGTGAGAAAACAAATGATTGAAATAAAAGAGAATTTGAGAGCCAAAGTAAAGAAAGAAACAAATATATAGTGAAAGAGAGAGGGAGAAAAAGAGCAGCAAGAGAGAGCGATAGAGTGAATTTATAGAGATATCGAGAAAAAAGAGCATGAGCGAGAATAACTGCTACATAATTATATAATCCACTATTTTCCTGCTGAAAACTGAAACAATAAAAGAAAATAAATTAGCTGTAGAATTTCTATTTCTACTGATTGTATCAAATCGCATTGGATTGGTTACATTCGCTAAATCTCATTTTTGGGGGATCGTTTCTTTTCATGCAATTTGATTGGATGGGATAGGTGTCAATCACTGCAGACAAAAATACATAAAAAAGTACAGATACAGAACCAGAAATGTACTCAAGTAAAAGTATATATGTTTAAATGTACATTTTCAAAGAAAACTTCTCAATTACAGTAATGTGAGTGGAGTGTTTGTAAAAAGTTACTTTACACCACCGGGAACTACGGCTTTTTTTCCTGAATCTAGTGTTCGTCTGTGTGGGGCTGAGCTTGCTCAATTTTTCCTGGTTCCTGGTGTTGTTCAGCCGCTCCTGCATCTTGCTACGACCTGGTCATCTCCAAATGACTCCAGCGGCTCTGCTGTGCCAGCTCTTGTGGAGAGCAGGCATGCTTGGGGCCCGGGTAGCCACCATCATGTTCTTCTGCAGCTCTTTTCACTGGTGGACCTGTGGCGTCCTTGGTAGGTGTTCACAAAGAAACCCTGATAGTTCCTTTGTGTGATGGCCTTACTTACTTTGGGATGGCCTCCTCATGTCTGGGCAGGTTTTCACTGGCTCGTCATGACAATCTGGCACGTGTACCAGCAGACTGATATCTATGGTAATCGAGGCTTCTGGCACTTCTTCAACCTCACCTTGGGAGCTGTCCATGTTTTCATCTTCCTTAACGTCAAAGATGGCCCCTCGCGGTACCGCATGACTGGCTTCTACTTGGTAGGTTCCTTTGAACGCTGTGTTTAAAGACCTGGGTGGTCCATCGGATATTTTATAGATAACATTTAGAACATTTCAGATACTTTCACAATAAAATCCAAATGTTCTTTGTGTATTTTCCTCTGAAACCATAGCTGTTTAAATAATCAGTAGGCGATCGATATTTATTGACAAAAAGCAGGGATTGCTGTCAATTCCAGGAAGAACTAACTCATCCCAGTATGTAATGTGTCTGTTGCTATGATTATGTGATGTGGAAAGTTGACTGATAGACAGCTTCTCTGTTTTTGTAGTTGATGTTGGTGGAGAACACGATTCTTCTACTTCTTGCTTCTGACTTGTTCAGTGGAGCTTCGTGGCAGAGCATGAGCGTCCCAGTGTCTGTCTTATCCAGCTTCCTCATTGGTAAACTTTAGTGCACTCATGTTATGCTTTATGCACTCACCGGCCACTTTATTAGGTACACCAGTAAATCTCTAATCAGCCAATCACACGGTAACAAGACATTGTCAAGAAGACCTACTGCAGTTCAAACTGAGCATGGTTCATAGTTGTCAAATAACATCACAGCCTTGAACGCAAGCATGGAGGTCACCAGTTTTCCTTATCCTTTGTGTAGTTCCGCTTACAAATTATAGCTGCAAGCAGCGATCAAAGGCCTCAAGATCTTCAGGCACGATCACCTTTTCGGCAGTTTGTCGCATTATCCATTACGACCAATCCTAAATTAGGAGATGTATTCAAGCAAGAACTGTTAACAATTGGCTTTGAATGAGAACAAAAACATTTCTGTTATTATTTTGCACCATTTTACCGCCAAATTTGGTGAAATGTGGTACCCCGAGATACGAATTAATCTGTTTGAGGGTGTACCTTGGGGTACCACTGTACTTTATTGATGTTAATTGCCGTGTTTCTTGTGGCCACCTGGTGGCACTATTAGCGATGCTATAGTGGTCTGTAGAAGTAACATACTTGGTGACTTTGGGACTGATCTGATTTTATTTGGCTGAGATAAGACACCTTGCTGTTTAGGGTACAATTTTGTGTTTTGAAGGCGCCGTTTGCTCATAGTTTAATAAAGTAAAAAAAAAAAAAGCATCACAATTTAACATCCCATATGCCTTAAGATCAGACTCATGTATTTTGGAGATGAACAGATCAAATTTCAAAGAAGAGTTTGCTAAAGTATGAGGCATGGGAAAGTACGATTTTAGAGGTCCTTGCAAAATAACCGACATCCTGTCATTTTTGGAAACGCAATCCATGTTAGTTATATTTAAGTCTTAATACGTATGTGTGCGTATATTTTATTTGTGTACGACAAACTGTGGTTCTATCGAGCAATTTTACCACACCTTATTATTTGACTTATTATTTGTAATGTGTGCAAATCTGTGACTTTTTGAGCACATTTAGGCCCTCAAAATGAACAAAAAACAATCCTTTGATGCTCGAGCCCTATATAACAGATATATGGTCAAATAAAACGAATCATAATCCTCTCTTTGTTGATCTAGGTATCATTTTTGTTGTTCTTTACTACCGCTTTCTTCATCCAAAATCCACCGAGATACTCCAAAGTCTGAGGCTGGAAATGAGCATGAGAGCTGTTGAGAAAGCCGACACAGGCTGCAAAGATGCTGCCATTGAATCACACACTCACGGAACCTTTTCAGTGACTGGTTTTCCACCTGAGAAGGTTGTTCAGCCTCTAGAGGGAGACAGGAACCATCACCAACTGATAATCCACCTGGCTCTCAAAACAGGAAATCCGGAGAAAATCAACTGCATCTATGGTGATAGAGGGATCTCTGTCTTCTTGGACAAAGACAAAACTCCTGATGAAGACTTTAAAGTAAACCGGAGTTATACTGGTTCAACAGAAGGAGGTGACCCATCAGAAAAGTGCCCAGTTGAAAGCAGAGAGAGGTCTTCTAGTGCTGAAGTGGGGCCGAGATCCATAGAGGATGTAGTTTACAACACATGCAACACTGCAGACGGCAGCAGTACGGTTTACTTCAGCGCAGAGGCCCCGAGCTTTTACAGTGCCACTGATTCTGTGTTAGAGAGAGAGAAAATGCCGGCTCTCAGTCCCATCCCTAAAGGAGATGCAGTGCAGTTGACTGGAAAATCAATCTTAAACAGAAACCTGTGTTACACTTCCACTCCACTAGCAGAGCTCAAAACTGGCGGTAGTACTACAAACCCTCAGTTTGGGTGGGCTAGAAGACAGGTGCACTTTTAGCATGAAAAAGGGCATGCATTTACTGAAGGGGTGATTTTAAATTAAGCTGCGTAATATTACTAAAATAGCTGTTTATTCTAAACTTTTATTGTAACCACTTTAGCTGCTACAATGCAAAAGTCATCAATTATTTTGGTACTTTAAACCAATGGGTTTACGTTTATTATTTACTTTAACAATCAGTTGTGAGAGATTTGCTTGTTGTAACTTTTAAAAATGTTTTTTTTTTGCTTGATTTTAAATAGCATACAAACTAAAAGAATTTCAAGTGGTATTGGTCCATCTTAAGTAACTTATTTAAATGTTTTATTAGATTATAATCAAAAGATGGGTGCCTTTTGTTATTGTTATTATAAGTAACAGGACTGAGTTTTTGCAAAGAATTAGCAAATACGTATTTGCTAATTCATTTATTTACCAAATATGTGCATTTTTACACTAAACTAATTAAATATGTTTAATAATTTGAGTAACAGGATAGTTTTTATTCATCAAATGTGTAAATAGAAAATTGAGAGAGCTTACCTTTGCTCTTCCCATGGACTTCTAAAGATCTGAGTGATGCAACTTCTTGCTGAAAAAACACCTTATGGAAATTCTCCAGTTTTTCAGGACGGGATTTTAAGGGATGAGTAACAGAATGAGTAAAACACTTTAAACCAATGCTCCATAGCAACCTGACTATTTACACTTCCAACCAACTATCTCAGCTATGGAAATACATTAGAGACATAGGGGTTGGTTTGATGTCACTGGTTACTCTTTAGCATCAAAAAAATTCTCCCTTGGCAAACAATCCTTTTTGTATCAAAAATTACTTTTAAACGGCACATTTACAAGTCATCTATTTACACTTTTAAAGTTCTTAAAAAGAGCCCTCTCTGTAAAGTGAAAGCAGCAGCTCTTTGAGTACAGTTTAAAACATTGTCAACAAAGCAAAGCTGGGACATATTTAGGAGTTGTCACGTGAGAAAAATTAATTCAATTATTAAAAATATTTCAAGTTGTGTTTAGAATATTTAACTGGTTGTGTATCTTAAGTTCATCATTGGAAATGTGAAATGTCAAATAGCATTTCCCTTTCATCATAAAATGTGATAAAAAGATGTTTGCAATTGTAAATTAATTTATTTATACCATCATATGTTATTTTTTTATGTTTAAATAGTTTCTATTGAGTTTATTTAAAAATTGCATGCATTATGTTAACAATGTGTTTGTTTTTTTTGCTGTAACAATCCATTGGTAATTGGTTTAATATCATATAAACTATATTGAACAACTATTTAGTCCTCTGTTGTGAGGTTTATAATAGTTTTAGAAATTCTGAAAGTTTCAAATGGTTTCATTTTATACAAATTTCCTGATATGCATTTCTTAATTTGTTACTCTTATTTCACCAACCAACTGGTCTCACATAATAAGAGACAAATAATAGTTTCAAGTAACTATCTTGATAAATGGGTCAGTTTCGATTCTTCTTGTTGTGAAATGAGCAATTCTGGAAGTATTCTAGAGTATTGTGTCATGAAAGATGTCCTCAGCACTTTCAGTGGGTTTGAGAATGGCACCAAACTGTTTCTGAAACATAATCACTCTACTCCTTTATTGAAATACTTCATGTGGTAAACACCAAGGGGTGAACATACAGTAATTGAAATTCGTGAACCATAACTTAATTGCTTGTGCACACGCACGGATGGGTTTATCTGTAGCACCATGGTTTATATTGTTCTGAGAAAAACAGCACAGAGAGGTGATTGTCCATGCATTATGAATATTGTCTATCACAGAGTTGAATTAAGTCATTTCTCTGATCAGCAAACAGCATTTTTCAACTCTCTACTTTTTTTCTAAAATGAAGGCACTACGAGAGTCAGACCATTGTTAAGTACCTTACAAACAGAAATAAATCCCACACTAAGGTCATGAAAAGCCTGAGCTTATGGTGGTTGACATAAAATTGTTTAAAACAGACATTAGATGGGATTTCACTAAAATGATGTATCTGAATTGTCTGTGTGATTAAAAGTCAAGTTATGCACCTTAAAAACTCAAAACACGTGGAATCATGTTAAAGGTAATTTACAACAGAAATTTCTGTCCTTGTAAAATCATAAAACTTCCAACTAAACTGAGAGAGAATAACTGGGGGAAACAAAAGTGTGGGAATCTGGCTTCTGATAAACTCTTTTACAGTGAGGGGTACACAATTCAAATATAGATGCATACACATAATTACTTTCATTTTGCTCTGCAGCAGACTTCAATTGTGCATTGCGTGAATGTAAAACTGATTTAATTGTGCGTTCTCTGTAACTATATATGTCATTGGAATTTAAATACAGATCACTAGCATTGTTTAACCTTTTTGCCCTTTGATTGTGTCACGCAGATATGTAAGCCCCGCCCACTAACCGTCAACATGCTTCATCATTGGTTGTCAGTTTTTTTTTTAATTGGAACGTTTTCACAGATACATAGAAGATTACAAAACTACTACAAAACAAAGTCATTAAAAAAGAGGGATTATCACACTGGTTATGAATAAAATAGTATTTTTCTTTATGTATTATTATTGTTGTTTATTTTTAAAGGCTAGAAACTTAAGTAGGATAAGTAAGTTCATTGCATTACATTTTATATCCATATTAAATAATAATAATGCTTAATATCTGAAATTTTAACGGCATTTTTGTTCTTTTTAACATTTGTTTAATGACTCAAAAAGATGTTTAAGTCATAACAAATCATTGGTAGATGACGTCGTAAATTGTGATATATACAACCAATGAGACGGCACGTAGGCGGGGCTCCGAATTCAATGGGTGGGGCTTAGCAGATAGCCCTCTCACTTTTTTATTGAAACGAATGTGTTTTTACTTCCACCTCACCAGGTGTCGCTGTTGGTCGATAATTTGTAGTTTATATTAATGTGACTGTTTCGAATATCAAAAGATTTTCCAAAGCAGTGGTAGACACCTAAAGATATTCTCCAGTTTGTTTTGTAAGTCCCTTAATCTATCCCAGACAAATAAAGTTTTATCCCAGAACCCCATGCCTCCTCAGTAGTAACGGTTGAGGCTGCGCGTGCCCGGTATGTCCGGTTGTCCGTTCATCCAGATCTCTCTTATAATCCGTTCCCGTTCCTCCAGTCGCTGTGCGCGCTCCAGCTCCTCGGCGGATGTGAACACGTTACCGAGCGTCCTTTCAAAGCGCCGGTGGCGGCGGGCCGATAGGTCGGAGGCATTGTCCCAGTCCGAGTCGCTGTCGCTCGTGTCACTGGTGTTCTCCGCAGTTCTTGGTGTTTTCTTGGGCACATGCTGCGCCTTGCAGTCGGTACGACAGGAAATCTGCACCACCAACGCCACGAGGGTGAGAACCAGTCCCAAACAAACCCCACACACAAAGTAAAGAGCCGCCCGCTCCGGGTGATCTGCGGAAAGAGTTATGGTGGAAAGTTTGAGCTCAACATTCGATTCAACTGTTGGGTTTCTTAAACTTGAACTCCTGAATTTACTATAACGTTATAGTATATTATTTAGCCCATCACTAATCTTCAGCCAATCTTCAGTAAATTTGACAATTTCTACAAACATGATGACACCACGTGGCATAAACAATTCAATTAAGTGGTGAGCTGTAGATTAATTGGGGGAAATGACTCATCATTAGGATTTTTTAACTAGAATATAACACTTAAGCAAAAATAGTATATATTGTCAAAAAAATATATTGTGATTGACTTGCTGGCTGTGCACCTAAACAAGTGTAAAGGCAGGGTAGGGGATTTCTGGGAGCCAGTGTTTATATTGGAATTATCCTAAGAAATCCCACCTCTATTCGTGTATTTCATGTGGCAGAAAATGTAAGAATGATGCCGGGGGAGACCAACAGATACGAGCAGCGACAGAGTGATGCAAACCCATTCATTTTCAATGAAGAACTGTGAGTGACCGCTGGCGACAGCTAATGGGCGTGGCCAGCAGTGAGCACGTGATTTTTTTCACGCGATTTCTCAACTGCTAAAATTGGACTCCCTCGCCAGCCAGTGGTACTCAGCCAGTGGCTTAGCTGACTCCATAAAAGGTTTATTTCACAAACCCTCTGTGTTTACGCATTCACTGCACATACAAAGCCACATTTCAAATAGCACATGCTGTTCCTTCTTCATGACTTATAATGCATGAAGTTCAATTGCAGTATTTATACAGATGTACTTTCCCCTCATTATTTGAATTGGGAAAATATCAGATTTGTTGTTGATCACATGCGTCACATTGCTTGTCAACCAACCACTCACTCAACAGTGGTTTGTCTACTAGCGTCCTCTGGGCGACGAGCTGCGACGTTGTCTCTTTTGGACTGTACAGGGCTTGAAAGAGAGGGTCCGGGGAAAAATCCATAAAACGGATGTTTTACTGTTTTTTTTTTCTAAGGTCGGACTTTGACAATGTAAGTCATTATCTGACCAATAATTTATTTAACATTACTTTCTACAAAGGGGATGTAGCTAGGGCTGGGCGATATGAAGCAAAAAATATATCTCGATATATTTTGCTATATCTCGATATACGATATATCTCGATATCGACAGGATTTAACCCCCCCCCCCCAAAAAAAAAAAAACTACTGCAAAAACAAATATTACAAATTTCAAAGTCGTTTTTTATTGACGCTCAGAGGTGCTTCTGCAAATTTTCTTTCAGAAATCCTTGTATACATATTATAAAACAATAAAGAAATACATATTGCCTTTTCATTCAAAAATAAAACAACTAAAAAACAGGCAGTGCATAGGAACAAAGTGCTCCTGTAACATTTAGGATATAAACAAAATCCCTGATAACATAAATAATAATTTAACTGTAAAATAATACACATTGCCTTCTTTTCATTCAAAAATAAAACAACTCAACTCAACTCATCTTTGCAGGACCTCTGTTGTAAGTATCCTTTTCCAATTCAGGAGCAAGCCGCGCTCTCTCTGTAGTGTACAGTCGCGGGAGTTCCTGTCTCGAAAAGTAATGCCGACTCGGTAAACTGTATCTGACTGGGATCAAGTGTTTTTAGCATACGTTTAAAGCCACGTTGTTCAACGACGGATATGGGTGCCATGTCCACCGCTTTGCGAAATGCCATGAACTCTGTGACGCTACACCACCTTGCGCTCTCCGCTCTGTCTTTCATATTCTACACTCCGCGTTATAGAATTGTGGAGATTAGTTGCGCTTTGGTTGGCAGAAACTTTCACGGCATTCACGGCAGTAGACATCTGTCTGTTGTTCGTCTGACGACTTAAAACCGAAGTATTTCCATATAATGGAGCCAGCTGTTCATTTTTTGCAACAAGTAGCCTCCGGGCTGGTTGCGGGCGCCGCCATGTTGAATGAGACGACAGGTAAAGGGGAGGGGAACAAAAGCAAGGAGGCGCGGACGAGCGCAGCGCAGAGAAGGCACACAAGCAAAGTGGCGAAAATTAAAAATAAGACATTATATCGATATATACGATATGCCAGAATTCATATCGAGTTTAAAAATTTCTCGATATATTTAAAATATCGAGATATCGCCCACCCCTAGATGTAGCCTTCAATATAACAGCCCGTGGGACTCAACATTTAATTTCAGCCCAATTTACAATATAAACGATTAAATACCTTGGCACTAGTTTCAGGTTTATCAATGGCATGGTTGTTTACATCCACTTGGCTGCGTAAAATAATCAAATACCAAAAAGGCCTACTCTTATTCCTCTGCTAAACATGCTTACTGACCCCATAGTCATTGATCATAGTGGGATCTACCATGTTTTCCAAAAACAAGTATAAACCTGATAGATGCCTGAAGACTTGGAGCATGTATAATCAAAAATGTAAATCACTCCAAGCAAGTTTTACCACAGATTATGAAATTCAGTTGATCATGTCGCAATCTATTAATGCTTCCTTGTTCCTTCTTACCACTCGTATGATAGAACCATGTTTTGGTCTCTTATCCCTTATTTTGTGGAAACACAGCTCAAAATTAAAACACAGCACACCCAGCCTTTAAGGAAGATAAGCTGTGACTAATTTCAAGCATTCATTAGAGCTCAATTGCACAACTTTTCATAACAGTTTTGTTGTGCTGTTGGGGTGCCCATCCCTTGCTATGATGCACTAACTGACCAAAAATTAAAATCTGTCAGACATCCATTGAAAGAACATCCCTAAAAGGTAGGTCACTAGCCTAGTTATTCCTTTTAAAGAAAGTAAAACGTGCATTTGTACACTTGTACCTGCAATGTAGGAGTAAGCAGCCAGTGCATTGCTGACTAAAGCCATCTCCTCAGAAGAGGCCCGCCTTTCATTGAGGAAAGCCGTAACCATTTCATCCATGGACACTCTGTGGATCACTTACTGTGTGGTTCTGAAAGACAATCATAGAGACCTCAAGAGAAAACCTGACATGGAACCCACCATTATTTTTCCACATCCCCAGAAGTCCTGAATCACAGCATATAATCATGATGTTTTAAGCAGGCCGATTACAGTATGATTTCTCTCTACATTTAGCCTGTTCCAGAGTCTTGTTTGGAGACAACTGTTTTCACAGACAGGCTGGAAATTTCCAAAAAGAAATAACGCTTTATCTCACTGTAAACCACAGACGTTGAAACAAGCTACAGTTTAATTTTTCACATAAGTACAGGCCTAAAAGAAATTCTTATCCACCCCATTAATCATTATTCTCCTACGAGGTGATTGATGGCTCCTGTTGAGCAATTATTATAGAAATTCTAACTTTTCATAATGACAAGATTTTTATGAACTGTTATCCCACCCATCTTTCTCATTTTGCCATCTTTAAACAATTCTTGCAATTGAGGAAATTTTACTTTGTAAGCTACCATTGTTTAAAGCTCTATTCCAGCCATTCACCTGGAATCTAAGGAATATCTCACTTTAACTAGCGTTTTAATCTTACATATATTACATTATACACATGTAGGTATTTTAGTGGTCCACCACTCCATAACTCCACCACTATGACACTTGCTGCCCCCAATATGCTGCCACTAATGCAAGACTATCAACCATAAAAACTGTGGACTTGGGCTCCGTTTCACCTGCCAGTCGAATTTCACCAAATTTTGATTTTTTTTTTGCTCATATGGGACTCCTATCGAATCTTATCTATTGTTCATCCAGAAAAAAACACATATCGCCAGATTTTTTGAGATTGGAATCAAACAGAGCCCCAAAGGGTCTTGATGGTAGGGGAAAAAAATGTTGCTTTTTTTTCGCTCAGAATTCCCTAGCGGTTCCTTGGGTTCTCATACAAATGCACTATATTATATCTATACTATATAGTCTTACCTGGATTGTGAAGATAGTTGTCCATCGATACAAACTTTCCTTCACTCTGAAAAAACAAAAAAAGGGAAAAATAATCGACACCATCATTTGGGCTCTACAAAGAGGATAAAGCAGAAAAAAAGTACAGGGACCCTCCTCAGCTCCCGATGATATGTGCATCTATATTTGTCCTCTTCCAGAACACGCACTCCTCTATTTACTCAGTGCTTAGTCAAGACCAAAACCTCCCTAAACCCAAAAACAAAACTTAGGCATGTGTGAACAGGCCTTCAAAACTCCAACAACTCTTCTTGTTACACTTGGCCACAGCTTTTGAAGGAAATTGGCTGGTAGGTTGTTCCAAACGAACTAACTACAGATCTCCTGTGTATGTGGGCTTTTTCTAATCCTTCTTTTTTGCACCCTAGTTCCTGTTTGCATACTTGAGTCTCTTGGCCTTTTCCTCAGGACATACTTATGGCTTCATACTCTTCCATGAAGACCACTTCTGGCTAGACTTCTATAGATAACTGTATCTCTTTCCTACTGAATCCTTTAGTTCTGAGCTTATGGCACTGCTGTGCATCTTTTTTGGACATCTGCAAAACTTAAAAAGCATATCTTGGAATTCCAGTTTGCTTTGAAATCTTTGGGAGAGACCTTGCTGATGCAGCATAACTACCTTGTGTCTTGTTGCTGTGTTCAATTTTGCCATGAATAGGAACTGTTTTTTTTTAACCTCAGTTTGATAGCAACTTTTAGCTACCAAAGCAGCAAAATGATAATACCCTGTGCAATTCCAATAGAGTTCTTCGCACCTTCATTGCTCTAATGAACTGCATACGTAATAAATAACAGTTTCCGTCCTGAGCAAATCAGTGTTGTAAAATGTAACCATATTGTAATTATTTTGAAACTCAATGAGAATCCAACCCACTTGCTCACATTGATAGTAGGTTGAACACCTGATAATGGCCATAGAATGGCTTGATGACATCAAGTGAGCATTGGAATCTATTTGAAGCCACAACAAAGCTAGATTTGTGTAAGAGCATTTCTGAAGACAACAGTTTACTATGTGTTTATGCACTGATCATCAACAGAGCCTGGTTTTAATCAAACCCTTAGCACAGTCCAAACTTCAAAGCTAGCACGAGCCATTTATCTTCAGCAATAGATCTCAAAGCAGAGTGGCTCCAAAATAATACTCTCTCTCCCTGAACAAAAGCTGCTCGACCATTCACTTGTTTGAGCTACAGTCACAAATAGCAAACCTTTGCAGGCTCTAATGGTTTTAACTGGAATCTGAACACCTGTTTCTCTGCCAGAACATCTGATATTCCAGTTGAGACAATAATGGGCTGAGGCAACAACTGCTGTCATTAGTATTCACGAGCAGGGTTCACAAGAGTCAAAGTCGCATGGACCCCCCACAAACATGCCAACCAGCCATTGAGGGGCAGGCAGGTCAGTTTTAGCTTGAACAGGAATTTTCTTACAGACGTTCACGTGAATTCATTTAGATCAAACACTCAAACAGGTGCATCTACAAGTGTCTTTTTTTTTTTTTCTTCGTCAAAATCCTGTACTTTATTCAGCTTTGCCACATTCTGTGTTATACAAGTGTTTGCCAACGAAAAGATTTGATTAGGCCACTAATCTGGTAAAGTTGTAATTTTCATTTGTTTAATTAGTCTATGACCTCTTCCATGTCTGTTGCTGTATTCACTGACTTTTGCAACGCTGACTTGATTTTTTGTTTTGTCCATTTGAATAGATCATGTGAATGTAAAATATGTGCACATTTGCTCTTTTTATCATAGAAAAACAAGAAATCATCCAGTAGTGGCAACTTTTAATAAGGGTTTTATTCATTTAGAGGACAAATTGGCCACATTACCAGTGAAAAGTTTGAACTTCCCAGATCAGATCACACTCCCACCTTAATTTCTATGAACTATGAACAAACATGTTTGGAATTGTGTAGTGAACCAAAATTTTTTTTTTGTATTCCTCAATGAGCCTCATGATGCAAATTTCACTTCATATATTTGGCTTGTCTGGGTTTATTTGGGGGATGGGGCCATCCGATGTTCTGTCTAGAGTTTTAGTAAAAAGTGACCAAATATTATTGCGGCAGACCACCATTGCTTTAGGAAATTTTTACATCCTGAAAATTGGAAGAGCGTTTAAGGGATCCCTATTTTGCAAAACCAGTCAAATGATTAGATTTTATCACATAAGTGCCCCTGGGAAAGCGGACCAAGAGTTACCTCATGATAAGTTCATCGCCAGCATCAGAAATCACAAGTTAACAACAGCATGAAAGCCTCAGATTTCTAGTAGCTGATACAGCTGTTAGAAATACCATAAAAAGCAACAAGTGGAGATTCGTCTAGGCTAAGAAACATGAATAATTGTTGTTTGGCAAGTGCAAAGTATGGTTAGCCCAAATTTAAAATCTGCCGAAGTGCCCAAGTTCTGATGAGCTGACCTTTACAGTCACCTGAGTGTGGAGGGTTTGTGAAAAGATGGAAAGTGTAATAAATGCAGGGCAACCAAATGCTCAGCATCTTTGGGAATTCTTTTACCACCGACAACCAGATCTAAATATCAAATATGTTTTGAGTTATTTAACCTCTTTTTGATCACTACATTATACTCTCATGGGTCACTTTATTAGGTACACCTACCCAACAGCAGAAGTCCCTTGCAACCCATCTCAGCTAAGAACAGGAAACTGAGGCTACAATTGCCACAGGCTCACCAATAGAAGATTGGAAAAATGTTACACTCCCACCTTACAAGGATCCATACTGCCTTGTTTCAATGGTTCAAAAGGCAACGTAAACCTAATAAAGTGGCCGATGAGTGTATGTGTTGTATGCCTTCAGTGAGAATCTAAACGAACCAGTTCTTTGAAACATCAAAACAAACAGAAACCATGTCGTGGGAGAAAAAAAAAAACATTACATAAATGTGCCTTGGGATATGAGCGGAATCTAAAGACCTTTTATATCCCTAAATATCTGAAGCAGCCTCAGACTGTCCTTATAAAGTGACCTTATAAAAATATGCCTTCTCACAGAGGTCTGTTTATTCTAAACTCAAGGAATCCAGTAAAGAAATGAAAGAGCGTAAGGGAATTAGTCTGACCTCACTATTGTTTTTATTGGCACGCAATATTAGTACAAAACTAGTTTTTTGGGGGGGAGATTCAGATTTTATTTATAGAAGAAATATTTATAAAGAGAAGACTGCATGCTTTTTTAACATCTGCTTCTGATCTGATCTTCTGACAACATTGGGTTTTGATCACAGGGCTCCTCACAGAATCATGTTTTGCTAAATGCACCAAAACTAGTGATGCATGAGACATTAGTTCAGGTTTAAACAGAGCTGAATCCCCACCAATAATGACTGTTTTGAAGAGTTTGCTGTTACCACAAGCCACTCTTTGCTCCTCACAAAGAAACATAAAGTGACAGACTAAATTCTTTCTCATGATGTCTAAATCTGATCTGAACACGTAATCCCATAGGTACACTTATCTCTGTCTAATAATTCATGTCTCCTAATGCAGTGTGAGTCTGGGAGGTTTGTGGGTTTAAGAAGTCAGTGATTTTGCAAAAAACCTCTAAAAATGGCCACTTTTCCTTGTCAACTTTAACAAACTCCTTGAGAATTTATCTGTTCATCTAGAAAATGCTTTAGTCTTAGGGATATGGGATGTTAAATTGTGAAGCTTTTTCGACTTCGTTTAACTATGTGCGCATGGCCTCCATTGAAATTCGAAATTTCTATACAGGAACTTGTTGATAATTCACCATACAGCGGCCGATCGGGTTCAAATCTGCTATGCGTGTTGAGTACATGTCTGAACAGATCTATATAGCTATATACAGTCAGTTATAGCGCCACCTAGTGACAACATGGAATATGGAATGGAATATAGAACATGCAGTTCTATGCTGCTATTATAACGGTGTCGGAGACGCGTTTAAAATTTCCAACACTTATTTAAGTGTCAAAAACCTACAAAAAAAGTCAATTGGGGCGAGTTTCCAAAGCAAGTCAGTTGTTTCGTAACAAGGTGGTACTTTTGCATAGTTCATACTTGCATTACAAACTCATTTTTGTAAACAAACTCAAAGGCATCTGTGATGTTAAATTGCTAAGCTTTTTATTTCGCTCAACTATGAGCATGTGGCAGCCATCCAAAAATGAAATTATATAAAAATTATAAGTAGTTACAACTGTTCCATACAATGTCCAATTTGAAACTTGCAGCGCATGTGACGATGCCATGACTGAAACGCATCTCTATGGCAACCTACAGTGTCAGTTATAGCGCCACCAGGTGGACACATTTAACATTGATAAGGTACTTCACATTTATGATTAGTCCAATAGAACATTTTTTATTCACTCTTGTGTATTTAGTGGTTTTTATGATTTATTTAACTGGTTGTAGCGCTTGGTGCAAACAATTAGCAACTGCCCTTGGATTGCTGCTTACAGCTTTTATTTACATCTTTTTTTTGTTTAGAATTGTATCATCTTTTTCTCTTCTAGTGATACTTGATTTGCTTCAAATACGTTCCTTCTCCATCACTAAAAGTTTTATTCTAGAGCTTGTGATCCTAAACAAGGCCATGATTTATTTCAGTCTTATTTGCTTGCACTGCACCGGTTCACCCTCATTATAATCACAAAACATGACTTTGGGCAGATTCATTTGCCAACCTTAATACTACACTTCCTCTCTGCCTCGTTTTCCCCCTTTTTCTTTCTCCTTTGCTTTTTTTTCTTCTCTAATATTAGGTTTCAGAATGCAGGGCCAGTCTCGGTTCTCTCCGGCTCAGCCTGTGTTAGCTCAGTGAAGCAGAACAGTGAAGTTAGGGGAGCAAAATGTACTTAACCCTACACAGATGCGGATCCAGAGCATTTCCATAAATTGCCTCAACTGCCCCAACCAGAACAGAGACGGGACAGAATGTTACTCTTATTTAAAATCACTCTAGCCAGAGCTGCTATTATAACACCACATATAACTCCTTCACATCATGATGATAGATTTACTTGGAGTGCGCCGTTTTGTACTGATTTAGCACCACTTTCTATGACCCTAAACCACTGTGAGGAAAGAAAAGCCAATCTTGGAGACAGAGAAGAGCCATATTTAACATGGGGTTTCAGCAAGAAAAACCCCATGAGCTCGTTTATGGCTCTCTTTTTGGAAAAGGAATGAACAAAGTTCTCCACTAAAGAGATTTTTGTTTGTACTGTCAGAACTATGCTCAAGCTTGACCCAAGGGGGGACGGTGGAGACGGCTCTGTTTAGCTTGATTCCTAAGTTTTAAAGTTTGCACATATGCCGATATGTCCACTTTATTAGCTACACCTGTCCAACTGCTTGCTAACGTAGATTTCTAATCAGCCAATCACGTGGCAGAAATGGACAAGAATATCTGCTGCAGTTTAAAGAATGGGTAAGAACTGTGATTAAGGTGACTATAAATGCTGCTTGGTTGTTGTTGGCTGTTTCAGAAACTGGTGATCTTTGTTGGTTTGAAAATAAAAAATGATCAAGTGAGTGGAAATTCAGTGGGCCTTGTAAATGTCCAGGGTGTTTGCTTTCCCCTTTTAGCCAGGATTTTTCATTTAGACATTTTAGGCCATGTCCGCAGGAATGTTCTTAAGTGAGAACGATGCTGAAATAATGATTTCAGTGCCAACGAGTTTTACATTGGCATAGACAATAAACATAGACGCAATAATCTCGGGGCAGTTTACCAAAATACATATACATTTATCAGGATCATTAGTTGAACTAAAATCAACAGGTTATCACACAGATGTGTAACCTGAAAAAAATGAATTTGAGCACAATCTTTAAAAATGCCTGTTACGTTTTCTACTTCCACTATTTTTTTTAACAGCACTCAGATTGTCTCGTGAACAAATCTACTTTTTTCTGCTGTGAATAGACTTGTCTTTTCAGTTGGTTAGTCTATTATTGATGTTTAATGAATTCCAAATAATCTTCTAAAAGTGTTTCCTGACAACTTTTCCAGAAGAATCCATCAGTGACGATTTCATAAAAAAAGGTTTACTGCCCACTTTGGCATATAATATACATCTTTGGTTAAGGCTGAAATGAAACCAGAGGCTATTGAACAAAGGTGCTGTTTCTGAGAAAACTGACCAGCTTTACCACGCAAGCACTCCGGAGACCAGATTGAGATCTTACTGACAGAAAGCACTGATTTGCTCCATTCACCTCCATTCAAAATTCTGGTGGACTCTGTTTAAAATCTCAATGGCAGGCTATTTCTAACTCGCCATAAATCATTCAAACTTTCTCACAGCTTCACAAAATTTACACCATTCTCTTCCTTAAAATCTTGTGATTCTAACAGTAAAGGAAATATTTTAATGTGTCTTGTCCTTCTTTCATAATCCTTATTTGTTTGGAGGTATGGATTTCTCAGAAATGAGCAGTTGCACAGAATCAAATGAATGACAAAATTTATAATAAAGTAGTAGAGAAATTTGTCCTCTTTCCAAAGATGCAGTTGTTCCTTTCATATGACCTACGGTTTTTAAACTAGGAGGGCTAAACCTTAACGAGGGAAGCAAATTGCTCCATTAAGATCAATGCATTTCACCCAGAAAATGATGCTTCAAAGTTTTAAATTAAGGCTTTTTCTAACTCGCCATAACTCCTAGAATTTTCCACGTATCGTTAAAAAATTTACATCAAAATCTTTATTGAGGTCTTCTGCTTCTCACAAAGAAAGAATCATCTCGATATGTCTTACGGTTCTTCTATAATGTTTAATTGTTTAGGCATAGTCAAAACTGAGAAATGTCTCCTCGATTCAAAAAGTGGCAGTTGGAGGCAGCTGCTTAATTACCTAATTTGAATAACGAAATTTGATTGGCGTAGCCAATGGGCCATAGAGATGCATTGCTTCCATTCATTTCAATGGGGCAATTGATTCCCATATGATCCTATTGTAAAAGAGCTTTTGTAATTGGTTCACAATGGAGAGTCATAGCAACATTGAGGATGCATATAACTAATCCAGCCAATCATTCCTATGTGAAGGACGGCAGCGCTACCACTATACTATACTATACTATTCTTGGATTGGTTTGGATGTCTTGGCATACTATATGTAGGATATAGTATAGTGGTGAAGCTGCTGTCCTTCATATGGGAGACTGGGGTTCGAATCCTGGATGGGACATACAACAACACGAATGCTATGGCAAGCATTTTGGTGTCGTTTAAAAATGGTCATACATATAAGTATAGTGGTAATATATGTATAGTATGGTGGGATATACTATATGTAGGATATGGTATAGTGGTGATGCTGCTGTCCTTCACATGGGAGACCGGGGTTCGAATCCTGGATGGGGCATACGACAACATGAATGCTATGGCAAGCATTTTGGTGTCGTTTAAAAATGGTCATACATATAAGTATAGTGGTAATATATGTATAGTATGGTGGGATATACTATATGTAGGATATGGTATAGTGGTGTTGCTGCCGTCCTTCACATGGGAGACCGGGGTTCGAATCCTGGATGGGGCATACGACAACATGAATGCTATGGCAAGCATTTTATTGTTGCTTAAAATGGTCATACATATAGTGGTAATATATGTATAGTATGGTGGGATTTTCTAAATGTAGGATATAGTGCAGTTGTTTTGCTGTCGTCCTTCACATGGGAGACCGGGGTTCGAATCCTGGTTGAGACATACGATAACACGAATGCTGTGGCAAGCATTTTATTGTTGCTTAATAATTATTTTAATAATTATATTCATATATAATTATATGGCCCCCTGCCCCCTGGCCCCTGCCCACTGCCCCCTGCTCCCTGCCCACTCACCTACGGCTCCCCCTTGCCGTAGCATTTGTGTTGTCATGTCGTAGGATTCGAACCTCGGTCTCCCATGTGAAGGACAGCAGCATTACCACTGTACTATCCTACGTATGGTATATCCAACCATACTATACATATATTCCCACTATACGTATATGTATGACCATTTTTAAACGAAACCAAAATGCTTGCCATAGCATTCGTGTTGTTGTATGTCCCAACCAAGATTCGAACCCCAGTCTCCCATGTGAAGGACAGCAGCGCTACCACTATACTATCCTTGGATTGGTTTGTGTGTTTATATTATAATTATATTGTTCAAATATAATTTGAACTAGTTATTTAAAATACATTAATTTTATGCTTTTATTTGTTGACTATAAAGGCAGCAGTAACAAAAAAAAATCCTTAAAGACCATCCTAACAACAATCTTTGCCAAGACATCCAGTCCAATCCAAGGATAGTGTAGTGGTAGCGCTGCTGTCCTTCACATGGGAGAATGGGGTTCGAATCTTGGTTGGGACATACGACAACACGAATGCAATGGCAAGCATTTTGGTTTCGTTTAAAAATGGTCGTACATATACGTATAGTGGGAATATATGTGTAGTATGGTTGGATATACCATACGTAGGATAGTACAGTGGTAATGCTGCTGTCCTTCACATGGGAGACCAAGGTTCGAATCCTACAACATGACAACACAAATGCTATGGCAAGGGGGAGCCGTAGGTGAGTGGGCAGGGTGCAAGGGGGCAGGGTGCAAGGGGGCAGGGTGCAAGGGGGCAGGGGGCAGGCCGCTGACCTATATAATTATTAATATAATTATTAAGCAACAATAAAATGCTTGCCACAGCATTCGTGTTATCGTATGTCTCAACCAGGATTCGAACCCCGGTCTCCCATGTGAAGGACGACAGCAAAACAACTGCACTATATCCTACATTTAGAAAATCCCACCATACTATACATATATTACCACTATATGTATGACCATTTTAAGCAACAATAAAATGCTTGCCATAGCATTCATGTTGTCGTATGCCCCATCCAGGATTCGAACCCCGGTCTCCCATGTGAAGGACGGCAGCATCACCACTATACCATATCCTACATATAGTATATCCCACCACACTATACATATATTACCACTATACTTATATGTATGACCATTTTTAAACGACACCAAAAGGCTTACCATAGCATTCATGTTGTCGCATGCCCCATCCAGGATTCGAACCCCGGTCTCCCATGTGAAGGACGGCAGCATCACCACTATACCATATCCTACATATAGTAAATTCCACCATACTATACATATATTACCACTATACGTATATGTATGACCATTTTAAGCAACAATAAAATGCTTTCCATAGCATTCGTGTTGTCATATGCCCCAACAAAGATTTGAACCCTGGTCTCCCTTGTGAAGGACAGCAGCATTACCACTATACTATATCCTACATATAGTATATACTTGGACGTACACGGGTTCATACCAAACCCCACAGGATAAGCAAACAAACACTCTGGACTGTTGCTACCATAATTCACACGGTACACAGTATCCTCTTTTATCAACTACTTGAAAGGCCGTTTAAAGAACAGAGTCATTTGTTTCATTTGAAAATTTTCATCTTTTAAATGTGCTGCAATTATTTTTTGATGAAACAAAATAACAACGATGCATTTTATTTCAGGTATCTTTCTCTGCAATGAAGGACACTAAGCAACAAAAAAAGCAGAACATTCAAATGAAAATGAGACAATGATCCAAAATAATGAAGTAAAATTGGTACAAATCAACAACAACATTAACTATTGAATGCAAGCTTGAGCATGTAAGAAATAGGCAAAAACTGAACCAATATTACAACTTGGTTAGAAGGAAATCGCTTTTGTTTTCATGGTGTTTTCTGCAATGAAGGCAAGACCAGCATCAATCAGAAGGGGCTCCACCAATAGCAAACCGCAACCATTCAAACAGTACAGATGGTTTTAATCAAGTCCCAGTCTACATTTTTCTCCAAGAAGCTTGTTGTTCAATCAAGACAGGTCAAAAATTGGTTCAGTACTTCTGTTTCATCCTAGAGGAATGCGGAACAAATAAAACCGCTGTTCTTTGTTTCATTTGTTCATCGCTAAACCAATTAAAGGGAATACTGAAGTTAATGGAAAGTGTGGTGGTGTGGCTACCATACAGACAGCAGCTGAAAAATTACCTCCTCACTTCTAGCTGATCTGCTGGAGGCGACACACACCTGGCTCACACTTTTCTAATTAGCTATTGCATAATTATAGGTCTAAGTGTTAGCTCTATTAACATTAACTGACCTGCAGTTCAGCTGAAAAAGAAAGGACCTTCTATAAAGTAGATCGTGATCTGCTCATGAGAGTTGTAATTTGGCAAAAAAGTTTATTTTTCACTGGTTTTGGGAAATGGATGAATTTGTTTTCTGCATTAGAAAAGCTCTGTCTTGATTATAGTGTTTTATTGACTATTCTACTCTCGGAGAGAAGACTGTTTCGATTTCATGTGCAAAAACAATTATTGATTTATCGTATGTTTTCCATTTTCCAGATATTTCAAAATTTAAAATTGGCCTTGAAAATTGTCAAACTGCCCTTGAACGAGCAGTGGGATCTTTGCTACCTCCGCAAGCAGCCTCTGTGTTTCCTTTCTCAATTATCATTATCCCACCGTGAAACCGTACTATAGCTGACTAGATGTGAGCCAACTGCCATTTATCACCCATGGGTGATGCATTTACTAAAATCGTTTTGTTGTACAGAACATTAAACACTGCTCTTGTTTAATTAAAGTTGTGTTCATTTAAATTGCCCAAGTTATTTATATAATACAAATAAGTGGCATGCCACAAACCCTTTTTACAAGGTTGGGACGCGGGCAACTTCTTATTGAATTTGACTTTCAAGTTTGTGCTTTAAACAAGTAAACATGTTCTCTGAAGTCTCCGGAAGGATCTTTGAAGGTTCTGTGCTCAAATGGTATATATAAGAAAAGTTGGAAATTCAAAAAAGGTAATAAGCTCAAACAGCGTTTGTAAAGAAGCAATGTAAATTGATTTTTAAAATTGGTAAGTCCTTACACCTTGCTTTATAAACAATGGGATCCCTATATTGCACAAAACAAAGGGACTTTGTTTCAGTTCTATCTGATTTTCTTGAACATTTCATTTTAACCACAGCCACTTGTTCTTTTTTCTCTTTTTAATCACTGAACTGCAGCCCCTTGGCAGCGATGATGTATGCTGAATCATGAAGGCATATGATTGGCTGGCTGAGCTGCGGAGCAAAACCCATACCTCAAACAAACTCTTGGCAAATCCTTGAGTTTGTGGCACAGGGGCTCATAAAATGCCACATGATCCCTGCCAGGGCCTGTATGTCCTAGTGCCAGATTCATAATGACAGAAGTCTTCTTTCCAGTTTGTAGAGTTGCGTTTCAGTAATGTATTTAGTGAATTTCGGCTGCCCAAATAAGAAGGGAAAAATCACTTTTAGAACAGTTAAATGGAAGAAAACAAGAAGCAGAGAGAATATTAAACAGAGTCACTAATGGAGGAAAAATCTCTGGGAAACCCGGCCATTCCTTATTTTTAGGGCTCGAGCACCAAAGATGCATAGAACCCTATTTTAATTTCTCTGAGTTAGATTGTTTTTGTTTTGGATGGATTTTTGAGGGCCTAAACATGCTCAAAGTCACTGAATTTCACACACACATAAGGTGAAAATGTTAGTCTAAATGTGGTTTGAAAAGTGGGTGTGGCAAAATGGCTCTACAGCACCACCTAACGTTACAGCGTATGTTGTGCTCTCACATCATATTTAGTTTATTTTAATTATGATCAGGTGGGATTTTTACATTAACAGCATTTAATACATGACACAATGAAATAATTTAGCAAGGTGAAAATGATTTTGTCAGGACTGCTTTTTGTTTTTGTGCAAATATGTTTTTTTTGTGTAAACCCTTCTCATATTACGCCTCTTCATCAACTTTACTGGCTCACTGACAATTCAATACGACATTCTGTTCCTCACCTACAAAGCATTACATGGTCTTGCCCTTGCATATCTAACTGATCTCATTCTCCCCTACACTCCTGTCCACACTCTCAGATCTTCCACACTATGGAATTCTATTCCCTGTCAGCATCGTCAACTTACCTCCATTTAAAAGTTCTTTTCACGACCTGTTTTTCCAAATTGTGATTAATATTTATATATATTTATTATTCCTGCTACTTTTGTTCAGTTATGTTCATATCCCATTGGCTTACTCTGTTATCCTTGTAACTATTGTCGCTTTGCAACAATGAACACTTTGGATTTAATTGTCAGATCAGAAAAGGCTTAGCAATTTCCACAAGAAATTTGGTAATCCGTTTAATGAATGTGAACATTCTTCTAAATATAATTTTTGCTGTTCCACAGGTGAAAGAAGGTCACACAGGTTCAGAGCAGCATGCCTGAACTGGTTTTCTGAACAATGGTGCCCAGTGTGTGTTCAGGGCCACTGCTCCCAGAGCGCGAACGGGACCCAAGACAACCGCTGACATAAAGCAGCTGTCGGGGAGCAACATCTGGTGCTTCTATCACTGACCCTCGGGAACAGCAGAGTCCAGACGTCAGACCAACTCTTAAGGTGAGTGAAAGTATTGTTTGTTGTCATGAGGTCTGCTGGCACACAGACCTCACACTCTAACAATTGTCCTGGTCGCTGATAGTTTGGCTGTTCTGGAGACATTGGGGTCTTTGTATGTGTGTAGGGGTTGGAGGTATAAATAAGAAAAGTAGCATGAGGTCACTTCCTCTCCATTGCCGCACAGAGAATCTCCTGTTTGTTATCCCAGTAGAAGAACACAGTATGCTGGAGGTGAATATAATATTAGTATTGTAAGAGGGATGTACATTTAGCAATTGCACGCACATTTGAGTCGAAAGTGAACTCTAGTTTATGTATTAAATGGAGCATTTTAAAATATAATGTGAAGCCAATGATTTGTGCTATGTAGTTACACTACAAGTCACATGACCATCATAACAAGGAGGTTGCGTGGCACTAGCAAATTTTTTTAAATGTGATTAAACCCCCCTCCTTGTGATCTGTAACACAACTCAAGTGGATTTCAGATGCTGAGTTAAACAAAATCGTTGCTTCACGTTCATCTGCAGCCAGTGAATGCATTGAAACTCGTGCTGCACATGTGGAAAATGTCATTATTTTTTCATACATGATAGCTAAAGGTTACACCCAGTCAAAGGTTATGATCTGCAAACGGTGGTAGTGATTACTTAGTTGTCTGAGTCCTCATTGGATGTCTGCTTGTGTTTGGGGGGCTCATGTTGACCCTGTCCATTCTTCCTGAAAGAGCAAAGCTATTCATCTAGAGTGAAGTATTAAAGACCTGCAAGCACGCTGCTGTTCAAATAGAGTCCATAGCCCTAGAGAGTCATTCAACAACTTTTATTGAACAAAGAAGAAAGGTTAGCCATTTCAACTAGACCGTGGTGCCCTCACATAACCTACCCATTTTGGATGTTATGTAGCAACTTTATCAAACCATTAACATGAGTCAGTAGGTACGTGCCCCACCTACTGGGAGCAACTGTAGGATACATTTCTAAATTCCAAACTGGAAACAAAAGTTTCTGTAACGAGGCCAACACACATTTTTGCTTAATGTGTTTTTGTTGCCCCTCCAAAAAAAAGCCAAGTTCAGAATAGAATTACTATAAAAATATAGAGTAAAATATTCTTACATTTTTAATTCTGACTGTCAATAATACTTACTATAATGATGTAAACAGTTTTTAAATGTATTGCGAATGAACCAAAATTCGGGATATAATAACTCAAAAATACTTTAATTTTGGATTCTGGTAGTCAATCGTACTTACTATAATGATGTACAGAGTTTTTGAACTCAATTGTAATGTATTATTAATACAAATATAACTGCTAACATTCTTTATTCTTAACACTTTTGGTCTTGTGAGCAAATGGAGTAATGGTGCCCCCTCTGGCAGTTGGTGCACTATGCAGATTGCGTATCTGGCAATTGGGGAATGGCGTTACTGTCAAACAGTAGCTGGGTTGGGTTAGGGTTATATTTGGAAAGGGTTTTCAATAGCATATTCAATAGCATATCTGCGTTTTCTTTGAACAATAGGGCCCTTTGTACCCTCGTTTTGGTGCTAGTAGCTAGAGTAGGTAACAAATCATATGAATGGGGTGACGGGATGATTTATGATGGTTGATAATTGCTATAGATTGCCATGATAAAAGCCAAAGCAGCTGCACAAAACCCTCCCTAGACTGCATGAGCGTCTTAGTGTTTTGTCATGTAGTAGAATATGCTCAAGTCTGTTTGAGTTGATCCATTTATTAAAAAAAAAAACATGTATTTGATGCTTGAAAAAATATTTATTCTGATGCTTTGGTGAAACATTTTGATTGGTTGCTTGTAGTCCGGCCCGTTGTATAGTGGACTGTGCTCCGGCAGTTGTGTGGTAAAATCTTGAACCCGCTGTCATTTCCCAACCGCCCCCCTCTCTCTACCCACATCTCTTCCAGTCATCAAAACCGTCCTATCTGTTGTGAATAAGGCTAAAAAAAATAAAATAATAATAATATGCAAATTAATGGTCATGGATTATGAAAACTTGTATGCTTTATAAATCATCCTATTTTGTATTATGATCATTTATTATAAAATATAACACAAAAATTCATAAATGCTTTCATGCAAACAGCAATTTATAATTTAGTTCAGAGTTTTTATATAACTACTATAGTAACCATTGTTTGATAAGTAATTTTTCACACAGAATATATTCACACAGCTTTTTTGAAAACTGGAAATAACTCAATATGATGATCATCATAGAGTTCTGCTCAAACTCACCCAGTGTTATCGCTCCTCTCTCTAGTCCATGCACACGCATCTGAGCTGAAGCCGCCAAACCGTCTTGACTAATCCTGATCTTCAGCCATTGTTCCAATCCATACAAGTCTCCAAATGTCTCAAAAATACAAAAGTGTGAAGGAAGCTCTCCCAGAGGATCTTTTTCGCTATTCAAAAAAAACTATGAAAAGTCACCAGAGGTAGGAGGCGTTCACAAGGGCGAGTACAGATGCATTCTCTTTATAACTCGTGTCAAGAGGACGCTGAGCTCTGGAAGCTCTGGAAGCTGGAATGTGACATGGAGAAGCAGGAGGCAGTAGGACGCACTAGAATAGAGCTTCATAGAGCTGCAAGTTTGAAAGAGAGTGAAAGGGAGGTCTGAGAGATAGAGAGAGGGAGTGAGCAAGGGAGGGAGTCTGCAAATGAAGGAGAAGGAGGGGGAGGGTTGGACGACTAGTAGAGAACACGACTTGACACGGGAATTTCATTCAGCCAGGACTTGGAATTTGCCTTACTAACATTTGCCGGGAATTCTGCCCTCAGGCTTTCTGGGTGAAAACCTTTTTGGACACAAACATGAAAGAGTGCATTTGTCCATAAAATATGTATATTAAAATCCATGAGCATCAGATGTACGAGGTATGGAACATATAGAGTAAATATATTTGTACAGGTACAAGGCAGTTTGGTTTAGAACATTGGAATAATGCAACAGCATTTAGAACATTTCTAGGAATTTAAAGTGGTCAGTTTTCTACCAAAAAACAAACAAAAACAAAACGACAAGCAATTCCTTTTAAATTTGTAAAATGAAATCTGAAACAACTTTTTTGTTGCAATGCGCAGACGAAAAGGTTAAGCCTTGGAATCAAATAGTTTGAACAACATAAAGTCAAATTCCATTGTTTCCATGTAAATAGTAAGAAGCACTGATTTTGTTTGTTCTTTTCTTTCTGCTACTACCATTTCCTACTACAATTATTCACAGGGTCCCTTTAAAGAAAGAGATATAAATATATAAACCATGGAGGGGTCTAGAATTTTCAGCACATTTCAACTGTGACTAATTGAAAACCCTAGAAATCCAATTGTGTGACTTAAAAAAAAAACTATTTATTTGTAAATTACTGTCATAAGTGTTTCATCCCTGGGTCAAATTTTGGTACCGAGGCCTTTAACAGAGACAGGCTCAAACAGTTCCTGTAGTTATTTACCAGGTTGGCACAAACTGGAGGAGGGATTTTGGTCCACTGCTTTACAGATCGTCTCTAGATCTCTCAGGTTTCAGGGTGGTGGTGGTGGAGGTTCAGATCCTTCCAAAGATATTCTATTGGATTTAGGTCTGGAAACTGGCTAGGCCACTCCGGAACCTTGAACCTTCATACGAACTATGACCCATTCTAGTTTTTCCCAATTTTTCCCAATACATGGCCCCATTCACTCTCTCTTTAATACAATGTAGTTGTCCTGTCCCCCAGAGCATGATGCTTCACTGTAGGTATGGCATCATTGGGAATATGCTTCTTCTTGCTTCAAAAATGGCAAATTAATGACCAAAAGTTCTAATTTTGTCTCATCCGACAACAAAATTTTCTCTGATTACTCATCTGGATCTCGTCTGGATCCCCCTGGGAAACCTCAGATAGGCATTCAGATGCCACAGTGACAGAAAAAGGGTTTGGAACATTATTGTGTAAGGTTTAGGAAATGCCTGTTTTTTTTAACACAATTTTCACATTGTTTGGACCTGGTCTTTTCTTTTTTGTCTGTTTCAAAGATAATTAATTAGAGCAAATTGTAAAGAAGCACAAAATCTCAGAAAGGTCACAGAAGTGTTAAACGTTTTTATTAAATAACTGTGAGGTCTATGAATTAAATCTGTTTAAATGTTTACCATGCCAAAGCATTTGTTTTATATATCCAGACTACATCTAAGGTAATTTTCTACCTCAGACATCTCAAATCTCCCAAAATACCAGGCTTGAAGCTGGTGAACCCTAGTTTGTCTATATAAACAATGTGCTTCCCATGACCCCTGTGCAAAACTCTTTAACCTGAGTTTGTCACTTTTATAGACCATAAAAGCCTGAGATAGTCTCTGCTCAGTGCCCACCCAGAGAGGCCATCATCCCCTAATCTGAAAGCAGCCATTGGAGCTGTCTGTCTGTGTCTGCGAGCTGAGGGTTTGATCACTCAACCTGATCCTGTAACCAGTTTACCATCACCATTCATGCAGTGATCAAAGTCAGCTTCTGTGATTAGAACAGGAAGTTGTTCAAATGAAGGAAATGCTATAAAATAATTAACAAACAATGTGTGTCTGGAATCAGTCTATTTAGAAAAGAGTGTCGAATTTCATTCTAAACCATAACAAAAGCCAAAATCTTGATAACTTGGTAATTGCACAGAACTTTTTATGATGAGCATGTTCAAAGGGACTAAATGTTTGCTTATCTGCTGTGAACTGCTTGTTGATGACCTGACAAGATAATGGAGGAACAAAACTGGTACTGATTAGTTTAATTGTGTTGTGCATCTTTTAGTCAGGTTCAGAGAACCATCCAGTTAAATTGTGGGCTTGATTTTCTCTGAAGGTAATTAATCACGAGACCACGTGAGTGAACAAAGTCAGTGAGTCAGAGCCGAGTTTCTCGCAGATTCACAGATTCAGAGGTTGCATTATGAAGCAGATTGCAGAGCTACTGAAGAGAAAACTCACTCATGGACATGATTCGATTAGCAGGATTGTGCATAAGCTTTATGTAATACTGGAGCATCTCCGGAACAAATAAAGAGGAAATCTGTTCGCAGGCCACTGATAGCATCCATGGCACAGTTTATGATCAGTACGCACGAAAAGCAAAACGAAGAGTTTATTTGAACTGGCTTTTAATTTGATCATCTGATTCAACTTTAAATGAATCTTCTTCCAAATAAATATCTATTTGAAGAAAAGCAGGACAGTTCAGCATGGGTTCTGGTACCCCACTCCCCAGGCCACACGTGCTGTTGGCTTTCAACAACAAACCAGGTCTGGTGGAGTAAGCCAAAAAGAGCGTTCGTTGGTCTATGTTAGTTTAATACACAAACTTTGAAGTTCGTTTGTAAAAGTGTCATTTAAAAGTATTATATAGCAATAAAATGTTTGACTTTTTGGTTGCTATGGAGGGGTCACTGATATCAAACAAAGTTCCCCATGCCAATATAAATTATACAAACAAACCCCCCACGTGTCTAAGATTTTCCTAAGCTGAGATAGATATTATGGTTGCTATGGTTACCAGTAGGGTTGTTATGGAGAAGTCAGTGACATCTGTCATGTTCCCGTTGTCACTCAAAGTTGCATACACCAACCCCCAAGTTTTTATCATTCATCAAAGCTGAGATAAGAGTTAAGGGAAAATTGGTTGCTAGGGTAAACAGTTTGGTAACTAAGAGCCGTCAGTGATGTCATATTGATTTATATATTTTAATTTTTTACTAAGATTAACATTAAAAAAACCCCGTTTGACTATGAGGATTCATCTTGAAGACATTTTCGTTGCCGTTCCCCATTTATTTTTAATGTTAACTCAAGGGTAGATATTTAACCCCCTCTAGAGTGATTTACACAAGATGCAGAGTCAGACACTCAAAACTCAGCATGTTTTACTAATGAGAGATTATCCTGAAAAGTATTGCATGTTCTGAAGTAGTGTTGTTTGTTCTTGGAAGCTCGGTCTGATTAAAAACTTTACCTGGCAGAGACTTGGTTGATCCAGTATAAATACATTTTCTCTTGTTGCTGTGCAAACCTGCCATGACAAAAAATGAATTCTCAACCTCAGCTTGGTAGCAGAGTTTGACTGTTCCTTATCCATTTTAAGCCTCCTACACTGCTGTTTGTGTTTCAACATTTGCGTGGCATTGATGATCAATAGTACACCTGTATGGTATAACATATGGATTATACACCTAACTATATTCCTACAAAACCCTTGAATTTGTGCAAGAGTACCTTTAAATTGCAGGTTATTTGAATCATGCACGCATCAATCAGTTTTTACTTTGTTTTTATTGCAATGATCAGTGAAGAGAATTGATTTATTAAGATGCAAATAAAAATCAGATGGAAGCTAAGGTGCATACCCAAGTACTTAGATCAGGGTTGCTCACACTTTTTCAGCTTGCGAGCTACTTTTAAAATGACCATTAAGTGATCTACGCTACAAAAATGTAAAATGTCAATCAACAAACAATTATTTTCAACTTTATTGAGAATTGACAAAACACGCATAATAATTAATTATTTACATTTTTTGTAATAACGTGAGTTTAATTTGATGACACTGAATTGAATCATTAGAACAGTTGTGTGTGACCTGAATTGATGGTAATAGAGTGATTTTTATGGGAGCAATTGATCCAAATAATCAAGAATAACAATGATGCTCTAATAAATATTTCAAGTCGTGCAGTACAATATACAGGTGAGGAGTGGCGTGTTGCTTGATTTTGGTTGTAATAGAGCAATTTAGAATGAAGTTATGAAGCATATTCTGGGTAAAACATATTTTGGATCTGGTAATTTGCAGACGGTCCCTAAGCGATTCCATGTCAGCGGGTTGTTCATAGACGGTAATGTGTTTCTGCGAATGCCGAGGGAAACTTGTTTTGATAAAAAACGTTTTGTAGTTTGTCCGCTACATAACACAGATTAAAAATAGGTATTATTTGTTTACTAAGAACATTCTGGTCTCGAGCTATTGAGCAGAGAAAACCGAATCCGTGAATCTGCAGCTAACTTTTCTGAACTGTGAAGGGATGGATGATCGGCTGATATTGTTTCAATTTCACGCCGCGATCGACCAGCAGCACCTCCGGGATTTACCGGTCGATCGCGATCAACGTAATGAGCACCCCTGGCTTAAATCATTTAATCTATATATCTTTATGAGCATTGGTACTGTTCTTGGGAAATAGGGACTCTAAATATTCGAGCAGCCTTTTAGGTAACATTTCTAAAAGGAAAATGATCGTAAAGAAGGTGGTTACAAAAACAAAGTATCTTTAGCTGTGCATGAAACTCTGTCTTTGTTCTTGCAATCAACATCAAAAGAGCTTTCAAGAGAGAGGATGCTATTCTGGTCTCATGACTCTTTGCCTTAACAATGTCCAGTCAAGCATCATATGGCCTAATTTCTACTTTTCCTGCAGGCTGTCTGCATCCACATGAGATGCTCTGCCAAAGCTTGCACTGATGTTACATTAGCAGAACATCTTCACTTCTTGTGATTTTATAATATGTGGAAACATACACCATGACTTGTTTTTGAATAATAATAATAATAATAATAATAATAATAATAGGATGAGGGATGTAGCATGTGCATGGACTTTACACCAAGGTTACTGCATCAAAATAGCAAATGGCAGTTGTTTTTACGTTGAAGCAATTTAAAAAAAAAACAAGAATGAGATTATTTGAATCATGTGACCTAAAGCATTTTCCTCATGAGTGCATAAGATGTTCACTGTGGCCTTAAAAGGACAGATATGAACAGAAATGATTCTCAGAAAGCTTTGAAAATGTTCAGCTGGAAGTTGAAATCTACTCTCTTTTGAACGGAGCTTGAATCTGTGGAATTCATTCAGACCAAACTTAAAAAAAACTAACTTCATTCAATTTAGTCTATTGTCTTTGTGTAAATGTGCAAGACATTTGGAATTTCGTATGCTGGGGTGCAATTATTCTGTGTACCAAAAATACCAGTTTACAAATGTCTTTTCAGGGCTAGACTCAGGCTTTTGTAGGGAAAACAAATCTGAGTAGTCATCTAACTAGTTTTGAAAGCTTGGGAAAGAGCTAGTGTTTTCTTGACTGGTTGTGATGCCAAAATGGCTTGAACCCAAAAAAATAAAAGATATTTATTTTGCATTTTCAATATTTAGTCTCCACTGAAATTAAAAGAGCCCATGTCGTCATTTTGAAAATGTAATTATTATTTTTTTTTAAATTGTATTTTCACAGCATTTTTTCATACATAAATAGCTACAGTAGTTATTGAAATAGTAATCATAGCCCATTACAGAAGACTCTGGTTTAAGAAGATTCAACATAAAACACGGCTTTATTTAACTTTAAACACTGAAGATGCTAACAGCTAAAAAGACATGCTGCATTAAGGAAAGAGAAAGACAAAGTAGCTCTGAAGTATCTCAGACAATACGCTTCTAAATCAATAGAAAATCTCTAAAAAAAGATTTAATACATTTATACATAATGAAAGAACTTCTTGGTAAACCTCAATCTGTGATATTTGAGTACGGGATCAAATTGTTTTGTGCGGATGAGATTGTTATTGGTATGTATGTGTGCATGAACGGAATTATTAGTTGTCTGCGGGTGTATCACATATGCTTCACTATTTGATTTTGACACACGTTGTCTTTGAATTGATTTGGGTTAAAACCAACATATGAGTTATTTTCAATGGCATCAAATGGATATTTTGCAGAGCTTTAATGAAGCAAACAGCCCAAAGCTTTTTATTTCCCCAATAAAGTTGCCATTATAAAACCAAAACAATAAACCTGTTGCTTTGTTTCGCTTAACGTACGAGTGTTAAAATTAAAGCATTGTGTCTGGCCATGACTGGAGTTTCTCTAACTGCACTTGACATTTGCCTTCTTCCCCTGGTTGCTTCCAGAAAGTGAATGTTAGTTGACCATGTAGTTAGTAGCGTTAGACCCAAGTGCCTTTTTACTCTCATTCCTAAAAGCTTTGCCAGAAGTGAATCATGTCCATATACACAAGACAAAATCTGGACTTTGCAGAGGTAATGGACAATAAACCATTATTTTATTGTCCTAAATGAACCCAAATAAACCCCAGAGTGAAAACAAACGTTGAACCCAGAAATAAAACTATTCATTATTTATGGGTTACATTATGCAGAAGGTAGAATTCATAAAAATCAGTGAAGTAAATCATGAGGGGAGACAAAATAGATGTTTTCAGAGGCACCCTTTGAAATGTTCAGTCAGTGTTTTTACAGAAGTCAAACCGTGTGTCTGGGAAAGTCATTAGGATGTTTTTTTCACCACCACCCTTCTCCCTTCCAATCGCAATCTGAACCCATTTAATGTAACTAAACAGAAGTGAACGATCAGCAAGAGGGGTCTGCCTCGGATCAAGGGAAGAAGTGAAATGAAAATATTGCAGTTTTATGAGAAAAGCGGTTTGGATTCACCTCAGGAATGAAAGGCTGCTGCTAGGAATGAGTGTAGCTCATAGATGTAGTTCAAAGATGCGTAGTTGATGTCAGAAATACATTGAATCAGTCCGTGTGGTTCAACCATACATGAGCGCTAGTTAAATTGAATCCTAACCATTTCTTTTTGAACATTTGATTGCTAGGTGTATCAAAACCAACCAAGTCGCCTGGATCAAACTGGAATCTCACAATCACCGGCCACTTTATTAGGTACACCTTATTACTACCAGGTTGGACTGTGGAATATATTCAACAAGATACAGGAAGCATTTATCTGAGGACTTGGTCCATATCTCCCATCCCACCACATCCCAAAGGTGATCTATTGGATTAAGATCTGGTGCCTGTGGAGGCCATTTGAGTAAAGTGAACTAACTGTCACGATTAAGAAACCAGTCTGAGTTGACAGGCACATCCTGCAGGAAGTAGCCATCAGATGATGGGTACACTGTGGAAATATAGGGATGGATATGGTCGACAACAATCGGCAGATAGACTGTGGTGGATGCTCAATTGGTATTAAGTGTGACAAGAAAATATTCCCCTCACCATTAAACCACCAGCATGAACTGTTCATACAAGATGGTTGAAGATCCATGCTTTCATGCTGTCGACGCCAAATTGTGACCCTGTCCTCCAAGAAATCGAGATTCCTCAGACCAGGCAACGTTTTTCCAATCTTCTATTGTCCAATTTTGGGGAGTCTGAGCCTGTTCTTAGCTGACAGGAGTGGCACCTTGTGTGGCCTTCTGCTGCTGTAGCCCATCCGCCTCCAGGCTCAACATTTTCTGCGTTCAGAGATTCTCTACTGCATAACTTTCTATCAGCTCAAACCAGTCTGGCCATTCTCTGTAAACCCTAGAGATGGTTGTTCGTGAAAATCAGTTTCTGAAATACTCAGATCGGTACAACTACCATGACACGTTCAAAGTCACTTAAATTAACAGTTTGAACCTTGTCTGTATGCTTAAATGCATTGAAATGCAATGTTGCCATGTGATTGGCTGATTAGACATTAACATGGTGTACCTAATAAAGTGGCCGGTGAGTGTACATTTTACATAAGAGAAGAGCCTTGTTGAGTTCACGTTTGCACATGAAATTCAATTATTTTCAGTTAGTAACTTCTGTAAGTATTTCGTATTTTACACAATACAATGTACTTTTTGTTTGATTATATGAACTCCAGAACTGTTTCTGAGAATGTAAAGGAAGACAACAGGATCTTGTGTATCCATATAAAACAACTCCCTTCACTGAAACGCAGTCACAAAATAGTGACTATTGTTACAGTGTGGATTTGGGGAGAAGATGTGGTGAATAAGTTTCTCTTAGAAACGTTAAGATGCAAAAATAACAACAATCTGAGATGATTTGGGGCTAAATATTAGAACATCTGTAAGTCATTGTTACAAATGTGTAACCAAAGAGACTGGAGTGGAAATGTAAATATTGGAGCCCAAGAAGTTATTTTTTGAGTCATTTTTAATATTTTATTTTGCTTTTCTCTTTGTATCGTTGACTATTATGTCATTATACACATGCAGACGTTATGGTTGTTTCCTGACTACGATTACGATTTTTTTTCCCTCCTACAATTGTTCATTTTTAAAAACAAACGCTAACATTTTTTGAAAATCTATCATTTAAAGGATTTGGAAATAACATAAATGTATGTAAGATCCACTTAGGCGTCTCAACCTACTGTTTAATTAGTTAGAAACTAGACATTTTTAGAAATCTTTTTTTGCTCACCACTTCCACTGTTTTCAGTCACATTAACAGTAAAAGAAAAGCCAAACAAACACAGATTTTTTCATGACAATGGATTGTTTTAAGCTACTAAATAATATACATTTATAGCTTTTTTTACAAACACCAATGATGTCTGTGATCCTTGTGGCTAAAATGCTGAATAGAAATTGACATACCATCTAAAATCCTTAGTTTGACATTCACAGGAATCCTCCTGAATTAAGGGTGCGTGGATTCTGGGTTCTACGTTCTCATTTGATCACTTTTAAAATTGTTTAATTAAATTACCACAAAACGAATGAGTCATTAAATAAAATGGTCAAAGGCAACACTTTAGAGAACATAAATGCATATCACCAGTTACAAAAAAAGGTCTTCGAATGTAAAGCATTAACCACGAATAAATTATTCAGTGTGAACTTTTGATCTTTCCCAACACTGCATTTAATCCTCCTTTAGAACTGCTAATCTATTATTAAATGGGCAAAGCTCCACTTAAGGGGTCAAAGGATAAAATAGTAAATATTGCACAGCAGGAAGATTATCTTTAAAGGGAATACACTCAAATAAACATGTTTTCATGGAGAAGGTGTAAAAACATGCAGTAATCCTCCAGAGCAGCGCAGATCTCACTGCAGCAATAGGTGAAGATTCACCTATGAACCATTCTCAGATTTACCAACAGTATCCAAAAAACCCTCATCTCCGGCGGCTTTACTTTGACCTATTACACGAACAAAAAATAGTCATATTTTAACGTTTGCAGAAATGTTCAAGCTGTGTTCTAAAATGTGTATATCTATTTAAAGTTCTTGTGAAACTGAAAGTCTTTTGTTAAATTTGATTGTAGTATTTAAATTTGTTTATGTGACTCAAACTTTCACGTCCATCACCAATTAACTACACATTTTCACATTTAGAGTAATTCAAAGCTCTTTCCATTACAGCAAAAATCTTTTTAAAACTACTACTACACACACAAACACACGTGTTTACGTATAAGCCACCAAATATCTATTTTTTTTTACTTCAAATATCATGCCTGCACTATTATTTGTGTAGTTCCGACTCATACATTTGCAAAAATATGTATGTACTGCACCAATATCTTAAATTGCAGAGGTGGAAAGAGTAATAAAATATGCTACTCAAGTAAAAGTACTGTTACTTCAATAAAATTTTACTCAAGTACAAGTAAAATTACTGACCAAAAAATCTACTCAAGTAAAAGTAAAAAGTTTTACAATTTTACTCTGAGTAAAATTTACTGAGTACATTTTTTTAACAACAGTGATGGGTGGATGATTCTTTTGTAGTTAAAAAAAAGTAAAAGATGGGGATATAAATTTAAGCTGGGTGTTTTTAATTAAGGAAACAACTTTACAATTTAAAGTGATATAAATAAATAAAATAACCATATAAAACATTTAGGGAAGTAATTTTAGGGCAAATAATCCCATAAAACATCACAACCCCTGAATATGACATAAACTGTGACTCAGCAGAGCAAACACTAAACCAGTAGAGCAAGAGTAAGTCATAATGAGTCAGAGACATTCAAGCATTTATGAAAAAACTGTGCCATTGTCAGATAACAGACCATTCTGTCTACTGATGATAAAAAATATTGTTTAATGGCCTTTACTGATCATAAAAATAAAAACATTGTTTATTTCAGTATCAGTCAATGACTTGAGTCTACTGCAGGATATCCACTTTCACAGCCAAAAAAAATCTATTACAATTTGTCATTTAACTTACGATAATGAGAGAAATCGTAAATGCAGAGTCAGCTCACGTGTTGAACTCAGTGACGAATCAAAACACTTTGATTGGACACCGCATCTCAACAAAAGTGTTTGATTGGTTATACAGTGATGCTCAATTCTAACACGACATCTGCTGCAGATCAATTCAAACTCTTTTCATAGACTTTAAGTAAATCGTGACACTGGTAATAGCTTAACGGTAATTGTGCATTGACAATTTTGTCCTAAGTTCCTGTTCATTTCTAAACCTAGTGCTAACCAACATTAGCAATGTCACGCGCTGATGCAGCGCAACAGAACAATAATTACGTAAAAAAAGTAGTATTTAACTTACCTCAACATGCTCGCGCAGGTTGGATGTTTAGCTTTTGTAAGCTGCCAATTCAGTCGTCTTGAGCAAACAAAGTTTACACCGCATAATAAAGCTGTTGCCTTTCTTGCGCTTAAATTCAAAGTGTTCTTGTAAATATGGCCATGGGTTTGTTTCTGAAGAATTCAAATTTAGCAGCATTTCACTTTCTTCTGGGTTTACATCATGTGTGTCTGTCTTATCCGTCTCACTCTTTCTGGAGTTAGCGCACTGCGTTTGTTCTCCCGCACATCAAGCAGAAGTTTCCGGTGCGCACTCCCCTCCTTCCTTCCACGCACAATTATTATTTTTTTAATTTTACTTATTTTTTATTTTTACTCAGTAACGGATAGGATTTAAAATGTAGTAAAGTACAAAACGTACTTAAGTAAAAGTACAATTACAAAATGTAAAAGTTGAAAAAAAAGTAGAAATAAACAAAAACCTACTCAATTACAGTAACGTGAGTAAATGTAATTCGTTACTTTCCACCTCTGTTAAATTGTCATATGGTGTGATGTGAAAGCTGCACTTTATATTTTCAAATAGAGTGAAAAAGGAGTCTGTGTTTACCACAATTGTGAATGTCATACTATTTAATTTATTCCATTAAATATATATATATATATATATATATATATATATATATATATATATATATATATATATATATATATATTTTATTTTTTTTATTTTTATTTTTTTTTTTTATTTTGACACACAATCAGTTTTTTTTTCGCATGCACCGATTTGCTCATGATTTTGCCAGTTGTCTACAGTTTCTCAAAACCAGTCAGCGACTCATCACAAGTAAAATAATTTAAACATTTTCTTTGGTTACAAACCTGTTCCAACCTCCCATAAAAAAGGAAACGGACACCAATTGCTCCAAATATAGAATTTTATTCACATAGATAAACAACTGTACACCTTGCTGATGCTACTGCAGAGCATTCACCAGATCATCACAGTCATATTTCTCCATTAAAATCCTAATACTGTCATTAGCATCTATTTTCTTAAGAACCGACAGCACGTCTGATAAAAGTGATCTGAGGAGAAGACAAAAATATGCATTACTTTCAATAACATGTTTATAATCTATAAAAGCTGCACCGGTCAGTCAGTATACATTACCTCGAGTCACTGTTGTCCTTGAATATAGCATGGATAGTCTGCAGAAGGTGTTTGCTCAAATTCAGCAGCTGCGGTAACGATGCTCCGTAATAAGAATCAACAAACCACGATTCTGGAAAAAAATCTGCAATCTTTACAGAAAGTACAAGTTAGTTTCACACAGAGCTACGTGTTGATCACATAAAGTGGAAGCATAAGCACCTTTTTGCATTTCTGGACGGTGTGTTTGGGATCCGGATCGTTAAGTATGTTCATCATCAAGTAGCGACCGAGAAGCTTCTCTAGCATCAGTTCTTTAAGAATCTGCTCTGGTACCAAACCATCCCATAATGCCATGTTGCCAAGCAGCTGTGGGGAAAAAAAGCTACAGGTTAAATAAAGTGCATGATACTAAACCATCACCTCGTGCAGGTCTAGCACTGCTTTTTTAGCCCGCTTCTAGAGTTCGGTTGCTGCTTTCATAAATGCCCAAATGAACTGTAGGGAAAACACACTTTAAACAAGTCATGTGTGAGCACCCTAATATTAACAAAACGATATATTATCACACTGGTCATTATTCACAATAAATTAAACACAGTAGGGTTGCTCTGGTAGTGAGATGCATTTTATTAATTTCAAAACCAACTTTTATGCAATTGTGACGTAAAACATTTTTAGTGTATCTTTACTTTTTTTTTTTTTTTTGGTAAATAGTGGGGTTTATGAATTTACTCAAAAACTTTATACAAAATAATTTTTCAAATGGTAAATAATTCATTTTGTTAAGTTTTTTTTTTTTTCAGACATCATGCAGGATTTTCGCAATTATTGGGTTAAAACTCCCGGACTTGAAAACAGATGAGATAAAGATATTTATGCGAGAAAAATGGATCTGATTTAGAGGTTGTTTACAGTCACGAACACAACAAAAAGGGTAGTGAATGCAGAGTGCATTTTTAAGTATTTTTCTTTAAAAAGTATTTTTAGTTTAAGTATTTTCCAAAATTCACCCTGAAGTGGCTAAAACTATCCCCATCACATAATGGTTAAGGGAAAAAAAGACAGTTGTAAACAAGAATTACTTTCTATTTGAAAAATGATAATCATCTTTAAACGTTGGTAAATGTTTCTCTTTCTTTTTACGAGAAAAGAGCTTTTAGCTTCCTATGTCTAAATATTAAATAAAATGTACTTTAGCAATAGTAAGAAGTAGAGTCGTCAAACCTTGACTGCAGACCAAAACTGTTTGTTCTGGAACTGGAACTGTTGGGAGTGCTTATCCTCTAAAAACCTACAAACATAGATATGTAATCAAACTTGATTATAAGCACAAATATAACCAATATTAAAAAGCAGCTAACTTTTTGGGGTAGATGGGGATGTAGACGTCATCATTCACTGAACTCTGTAATCTCTGAATTACTGCTTCTACAAAACCCTGCAGAATAAAAGCACACGTTTACTACCATCGCATGCATCGCTGCTTAGGTTCCATGCACCGCAGAACTATACCTTGACGGGTTTGCTTTGATCACCTTCAAACACAGAATAATCGTCCTGTATTTTTCTGCACAGCGCAGTGAGCGTTTGAGACTGCTGAGTAGACAGAGGGTCCCAGACCAGCTCAACAAAACCTGACACAAATACAGCCTTCGTTGACGAGAAGCAGAAAGTCAAGAGAAGACGTTAAATATTATTTCCTAAATGAATCATTCACCCTGAACTTTAGGAAGGATTGTTTTCTCGATGATTGAGGGCAGGGTGGTTCTATCCATGTTCTCCAATTCCTCATAGCCTTGACCGTGACAGAAGTGCTCCACCGCTGAATACCAGGGAAATGCCTCAAAGTCCTCAGCTCCTGCCTGAAGTAAACACAGCACATTTAGTTCCTGTTAGGATCTACACTGAAAATAATAAGTAGCAAAAGATGCGTATGACTAATAAGACAGAAGTAACCAATCCTGGCTTAGACTGAAGTTAGGACCACTCACATAATTCACATATGGACCAATTGATTTAGAATAAATGCAAAATATTGATAAATTGGATAAATTCGAAGTAAACTTTGTAAAAATTACACAAATTTGTGACAAACTACCATTTTGCTATTATTTTCCTAAGCTGATAGTAATATGTCAAGTTGGTTGCTAACATCATTTAAACCAACTTCCATGTCTCCATCATATACCAAAACTGAGAGTTGGTTGCTAGGGTAAACTGTTTGATTGCTAGGGAGTTGTCAGTGATGTCATAAAAAATGTAAGTTGCTGATATGATTAACAATCAAATCCACATTTCTGGATGTTTCATCTAAATAATATTTGTGTTGCCTTTTCCCATTTTTTCTCAAAGGCCATAAGTCGATCAATGGTAAAAATCTAATCCCTTCTAGAGGGTTCAAATACTTGTGCACAGATGTTGGAATGTTATTCCACGGGCTGATAATCTCCGCAAGTGCGGTCACTTTGAAATTTCTTAAAGATTCTTAGTTTGAGTTACAATATGTACAACAAAAATACATATGTGTTGAAATATTATTTATTCTTATATTTAAGCAATTATTTGTTTATAAATATATTTATTCATACATGTATTTATTTAATCATTCTTTTATACATTTGTACTTAAATAATATTTGGTCCTCCATAACTTGCTCATTTGAATATTGTTTTTCCGGCACAACATTGAACCAGTTTTTAAGATTTTTAAAAGATGCATTTAATTAAGACTCGTAAATGTTTTTAATGCCTTATTTTAGTATTGTGCAATGAGGATACGCCGCATACATAGTTTTAGCTTCAAATCTGAGTATGTCCAGCTGAAGTCCATTCATTCTGTAGAGATCCAGATTCTATTCTAATGGAATCTTTCAAAAATAATTGTGAAATTGGATGAAGTAGCCATAAGTCATTTTAGAAAACCAATATATAATCCCTGGATCACCTGAAGTGGGTTCCAGCCAATGAGCTGGTGTCGAATCAGAGGAGCCAGGAGTTTTGGGAGGCAGAGGCCAACATAGGCATTAGTATATGACTCCGGAAAAGAAACGCGCCACTCATCAAATCTGGAGAGGATTTTCTTCACGTCCCAGAATTCTGTCTGAACATCTGCAAAAACCATCTGTGCCTGTTTCAGTAGATCATCTGAAATATAGAGGGACAAATGCGCCATGTGCAGCGAAAAACAAAAACTAGATCCAGGCTTTAAAATGTGAAAAGGTTCGGAGACCTCTTTTCCTCCGTAGCTCGGTGCACTGCTCGGCTGTTGGCTCCCAGTCACACGGTTCACACCCAATGTCTCCTTCAGACAAGCTTAGACAGGAAAACACAGATTTGACACATCTCCGTCAACCGTAATTTAAAGATTATAAGCATCTTAGAAAGCCTCAAAAGGCTGTAATCTGTAGAGTTTCGTAATGTAAGGTTTGATGACTCGGGTGGAGAAATCATCTCACCTCTGCTGGTTTGGGTTGGAGCCTCCAGTGGTGTCCCCATTGCTGTGCGATCCAGAGTTATCTAGAACCAGCACACAAAATACACAAGAGAATCAACTGAATCAGCCTCAACATTGCACATCCACAAAGATTTGTTTTGTCTCAATGTGAGCACAATTGGATTTTGAATCTCATAGACTAAAACCACAATGCTTTACACGTTAACTTCTGAATCTGTGACGACTCCTGCTGAAGTGCTTCTCTTCTTCGGCTCAACAACGCCTCCGCCTGGTCGATATAGAGAGTGTGCATTTCCAGCTCCGTTGAGTTTATTCCTGCCATCTGAAAATAAATTTAAAAACCCACATCTCATCACGGGGGAATGAATATAGGCGTAGTCAACTGATATTATGAAATGTCAAAAAATTAATTCCATTTTAATCTAAAACCTAATGTATTTAGCATCTGTACCCAAGCTCAACAGCACTCGACTTTGACAGTGGTCATATTGTAACATCTGTAATGCTACAACCACACGCTAGCATTAGCCGAACACTGGTGAACTGATAAGCGTGGCCACTCCCTCAGAACAGGTCAAAGAACTTCATTCACCAGTCAGAAACTAAGCCTTTTTTTCAAGGGTTAATGGTCAACAGTAAGAATCTGGTGCTACAAAAATAAATAAATAAAATATATATATATATATATATATATATATATATATATGTGTGTGTATAAATAAAATCAACGATAATGTTGTAACTAATCTTTGACATGTCCAAGGAACATAAGTATTTTTGTTTTGTTGTATTTAGTAAGATTTGTCAGCAAAAATCATTAAATTTGACGAAACAGAGAAAAAGTTTGAAAGCCAAATTTGAAAATTCACCCTGAAGTGGCTGAAAACGTCACCAAAGGGTTAATTGAACAGTTCTACGTGTTTATGCATCAAGTATCTTTTTATATCTATAATATTTACCAAACATATTTTATGAAAAATCTAATAATTGTTTTAAATAGCCATAATTTCAATAATGATCAAAATAGTAATTTTCCCCGGAATTGAGCATCTCTAACCCCATCTTACCTTCTCAGACAGGCATTCCAGTAGATTCTGTGAGAATACGTTCATGCTACGGTAGAACCGGAGCTGCTCATCTGCACTGTGCCTTTCAAGATTCTCTGAAGCACTTTTAGCCATTTCCAGATCCAGCTGCATCTTCCTTAGCTCCGCCTCCCGCGCTCTGTGCACTTCCCTCAGCGAATCCAATCTGCACATTTATATTTGAGAAAGGCACACTTGCAGGATCCAATTCCAAAAGTGTTCAGAAAATGAATAAAACAACTCCCTATTTTGTAATTGTGGAGCAATCGATCAAAAACACGTCCTTGCTTACTTCCCAGTGATTCTCTTCTTAATGACGTCAATGCTGGCAGCTGGAAGTGTTGCAGGGATTTCCATTTTCTTCTGTCGTACTCTAGACTCTTGGAATCCCTTCTGGGAATGCAAGGAAACATGTAGATCCGCAATCCCAAGAGAGTTAAGATCCCAACAGATTGCTCTCACTTGGTGTCTTTTGACTCCTTTTCCTATCTGTTGTTCTTCCCACATCTGCTGGTCTTCCTCTTCTTGGCTGTCGGGCACACTCTCATCATCATCATCATCACTTCCTGCTGCAAACAAACACACTTTAAACCTCCAAGTCTTTTAACTCACTCGCGTGTAATACAAGGGTCTCACCCATCTTCTCAGCCATTCGCTCCCGCAGAGTTCTGGGTTTGGGAGCAAACTCAATCCTGCGCTCGTGATCATCCAGCTGGTTGTCGCTGTCTTGCTCTTCGTTGCTCAGATGGTCGTCCTTCAGGCTTCCAGGAGTTCGAGGGGAGTCCAGAGAGATGTATTCTTGCTGGGCCCTGGCTTTTTTCCTTTGCTCTTTAGCAGCACGAATTTTTCTAGCATCAGGAATGATGACTATAGCAGGAGATAACTGATGTTAATCACTTACAAGAGCTTTTCACACTACTACCCCAGGTTATCATCGTTCTAAACTGTAGTTGTAAACCCCGGGTAAAGTCACGTTTCACCCCTGGGATTTGGAAGCGGTGTTAAGGCCTCTACAAACTGATCCAAGGTTTTGCACAACTTGCCTCGATCGAAAGAAATGGGCGTCAATGGGATCTCACATCTTATCAAAAGAGTGGTGCCAACGAAAGAGTTTTGGATACATATCTGTTTTTTGCAAGAAGAACGACCAATGAAAGCTGGCTCTTTCGATGACGTGAGTAGGATGTAAAAGAGCCACTCGATAGCGCTCATCATCAACATTTTCATAGGGACGTCATACAGGAAACAGTGTGCCACAAATTCTCTTTCCTCCACATTTTTGTCAAACAGCTTCCTGTGATCAGCCACTAACAGTATAAACCGATCGACATCCATGTTCTTTGATTTCTTCTCTGTCGTCGTCGTCTTCTTATCCTGTTTTCCTGTGTGGAAATCTGTTGTAAATGCCATCTTCAGGCAGGGAGTGTCATTCATGCGAATCTCAATTCAGATCAGTGTGTAAAGGCCTTTAGCACCACATTTTCCCCAGGTTTCCCTGCTTCCAACCAGCGTTAGCACCACAATTTTCGTGTTAACCCTGCATTATGGTGCTAAGTTTGTTCATTGTGACGCAGTCAGCCAATCAGAAATCAGTGAGTCACAAACAAGAAATAGTGTCTCGTAGAAAAGTGTTTTCTTTTGTAATATGGTCATTCAGATCATTTACAAAATACATAAATTTAGTTTGTGTTATTTCAATCACTGTTGGTGAATATGGCCATTTACAATGAAATGGCACCAGTGATGACTGTAAACAATGCAACTGTAAACAATGACCCTAAAAATCTCACTAAACATAAGAAATTTCGTTTTTCCTTCATTGTTTTTTTTGTGTTCGTCTGACTTAAAACAGCTGATAACCTATGCAGCTACATTTATTAAAACTGGTAACTGGAAGATGCATGTTGTCTGTTGTACGTCCAATCAGGAGCAGGGACACAGCAAAAATGCGAATAAGAACATTAACATTATTTATGAATGTGCAGTGTGAAATGTCTGTTCATGAATACGCAGGATTTCGTTTTGCAGTGTAGGAAACATGATTACAGACAACCAAGGATTGTGTTTATCTGGCATTTAGGATTACTAAGGGTTAACGTTTGAAAACCCCTGTTCAATATTAACTACATCAGTATTTTTGTGGTCCGTTATGCAGTATATTAACAAGTCGAATTGAGATGGTTTCTGGGGGCAACATGATCGACATTAAGAGGAAGACTGAACCTCGCTGTGGATGTGAAGAGGCTGATGAACTTGACATTGTAGATGATGTGTCTTCTTTATCATCATCATCCCCATCACTTGCTGGAAGGACTTCATCAGAGGCTTCTTCTCCATCACTGTCTGACACGTTGACATCCTTATTCTTTTCAACTGAAGAGTGGCCAAACATTGCTTTCTTACCTTAAATATAATTGTAGTGAAATATAAAAGATGTCTAAACAAACTCACCTGGCAGGCTTGGTGATGGAACAGGAGAATCATCTTTTTTTCGAGCCTGGAAAACCACTTCTTTTCTCGCTGACCGCTTTATTTGGAAACTTCCCTCGGTGGCTGAAAGGGTTCGTGTTCTTCATTTAAGCTGCACATTGCGCGTATACGTGACTGGTGGTAAAATACTTACAGTCTTTTTCGTCACAGAAGCTGAGATTTTTCCTCTCGAAAACCTGCTGTTTTCTGTCTTTGGGCTGCATGGTAGTGACTGAAGGCTCATCATCTTCACTCGAAAGGCATTCGGGAGCTTTGCTTGTTCTCAATCCTTCCTTTCTACTTTCGTCCCGGGTTATTTTTTCACGCACATCTTCATCACTTGAGTTATTTTTCCTTTGTCTGAAATTTCTACGCGGCTTTTTGTTAAACATTATAAATAAAATGAACGTGAACGTTACATCGACGCTTTATAATGACGCGCAAGTACTTCCTGAACGTCTTTCAAAACAATTCAAAATAAAAGTCACGTGCTTGTAATCGTCAAACCTCGAACGTTTACTGCATAGCATACAATTTTGATCAAAATTGCTTCATTATAATAAGCTGGTACTTCAAAAATTTCATCGGGTACATGTTTCTGTGTTCCAAGCCAGGGAAACTAAAACTAATCTGTTTGCGCATTCCTGAAATTCAGTTCTATTGTAGTTTTGTACCATGTAAAGGATTTAAAAATATGACATAGAAACCCATAGAAGTGGAACTATTTTCCAGTGTAAATTTGTAAACTCCAACATTTTTTTCAGTAAAGTTGCCCATTGTATTTAAATTGTAATAATAATAATAATTGTAATAATCATGTTTAAAAAATATAGTTCTGTAATAGTATATTATATATATATATACACATACATATAAATGTCTGTGTGTATATATAATATATAATATATATATATATATATATATATATATACTATTACAGATCAATTTTTTAAACATGATTATTAAAATAATTATTATTACAATAATAAAAATATATAT